>QLOH01000426.1:600000-924828 GCA_026901365.1 Sesbania bispinosa
CTTCGATTGAACTTTGCCCAAGGTGTCAAGCCGTGTTTGACAAATCTACTGCCAAGGTGTTTCAAGATTCTAAAATGAAGAAGCATTATCAGTCTATGGCCTCGAAAGGTTTTGATGAAAATGGGAAACCAATCATGGTTATTTCTGCTGATGGGAATAGATGGACTCAAAAATCGAGTCTCACGTTGTCGCAACTGGGATCGCGACGGGGGAGGTGAGCCGAATAAGGAAAAAATTATGGTTCCATGGAGTCGTCAACAAAATTTATTTTTAAGGGAAAATTTTAGGAAAACCCCTTTAAAAAGAAAATGGTCTTTGGAATCAGATTTGGGTTCAGGAGTCGATTATACGTAGGGAAGGTATTAGCACCCTACAACATCCGTCCTAAAAAGAAAATGACCTTTAATGAATTGTGCAAATTTGGTTAATTTTGAAAATATTTATTTTACCCCATTAAAATTGAAAAAGAAATTAAATTATTTTTGTAATTTTTATTTTTTACTTTTTTTAAGTAAATGAAAGGACTTATTTAAGAAAAAGTGTTGATTTTCATTATTGAAAAGGAGAAGGACTTTTTTGGAAAATTCTTTTTTTTTTTATATTTTGCAAATTTTGATTTTTATGTATTTTTATAATAATTTAGAAAAACTTATTTAAGAAAATGATTGGTTTTTTTATTAACAAAGAAAAACATTTTGAAAATCTATTCTGGCTTGACGGGTTCGGTTCCCGCTCCTACGTATCCCCGACTGCAATGGAGAAATCAAAGTCACGTAGATCTGAAAATTCATTGGTTGGTTGATTGATTTTTTTTTTGAAAGATTGATTTTTTTTTAAAAGAGAATTGGAAAAATATTTTGTTTTGTTTTTATTTTTGAAAGACTTTTGGAAAGAATGATTGATTTAAAAAAAAGATTAAAAAATATTTTGATTTGTTTTTATTTTTGAAATATTTTTGGAAAGAAAATTATTTTGACTTGTTTTTATTTTTGAAAGACTCTTGGAAAAAAAATTGACTTGCTTTTGTTTTTATTTTGAAAGAATTGATTTTTGGAAATTTTTTGATTTTTTATGAAAATGAGGAATGAAAAATATTTTGGAATGTTTTATTTTTGAAAGAATTAATTTTTGGAAAGATTTTTATTTTTCGAGCTTGAGTCTACTTGCACGAGGTTCAAGTCAGACACTCAGTTTGCTCAATAAACCTGTACGCTCCAAATAATATTAAAGCAAGTATCCACTGTTCAATTAACCTCGTTTCGTCGTTGCGTAGATAATTGTTTATGATGATTTTTTTATATCTTGGAGAGCAAATTCTTGGAAAGAAATATTTTGATTTTTGATCTATATCGCACGAGATTGAAGTCAGCATGCGTATGCTCAATAGACCCTTTGGGGTTCAAGTCAATATGTAATTGCTCAATAAACCCTCATATTCAAAATATTCTTTGAATTTATTGTTTGTATGGAATTGAAATATTTACAACATGATATTTATATTGAACAAACATTAACAAACTAAACAAATATTTACAGATCTGCATGGGATTTTGAATTAAAAACTACAACATGAAATTTTTAAAACAGAGAAAAAAATATTTACAAACACTCCACATTTTTCCACATTATCAAACAGATATTTATAAGATTATAATTTTTAAATTACTCTGTTCACATAAAATAATATGAAATTTAATTTAAGCAAATATGTACAGAACAATTTGAATTGTAAATCAGACACTTCTTGACAACTTAAACAAAATTTATAAGACTACAATTTTAAAACAACATTAAATCAACCAAATATTTACAAAGACAAATTTAAGTGAGATAAATAATTAAAGAAAGCTCAACCAAGTTGAATAACATAATAAAATTATTAAAAATGAAGTGATATAAGGGGAGTGGGCTTCAGCTGAACAGGCCGAACACAGAATAGGAGAAACTCACGTGATGCTAGCAAGAAAATTGTTATTCATACCACCCAATCGGGTATTCGCACCACCCTCATTTTTCTTTTTTGCTTCTCCCCTGCTGTGCAACACCAGTTCTCTGCGTGCCAACCTTCGTCTTCTCCCTTGTTGATGGGAGGGATGGCGTCGCTGGGTGTGTTGCGGCCAAGCCTGAGAGCGCAGTGTTGTAGGGAGACCTCTTTGTTAGAACAACATAAAACACTAGAAGGGGGGTTGAATAGTGTTTTAAAACTTTTAAACAATTTTGGAAATCTTGGAATAAATAACAGATAAATTAAGTCAAGAAGTTATGAAAAACTTAAATTCAAAGTTAATAAAAATACGCGGAAGATAAATTTGATAAACTTACTAACAATACTTGAGAAGGTGTTAAATAAACATCCAAATAACTTAGTTCAGAGAGTTAGTTCAGAGATTCTTCAAAGTGCATTTTCTGTAATACTTCAAATGATATGAGATAATCTAAAGTTTGTTTATCTATAAAAACTATTTTATTGAAATTGTTGAGTTAAAGTGTTGATATCGAAAATACTTTTCAATCCCCTTTGAGAATATAAAGCTAAAAATAAAGGAGTTTAAGGGAAAGAAAACTTAGCCAACAATTTATCTTGGTTCACTCACCAACCCAGTGAGCTACATCCAGTCCCAGGGCAAACCACCACTGGATTTTCCACTATCTAAACTCAGATAGAAGTATTCTTTTACCACAGCCTCTCCAAGCTTAACAACAAGTATTCCTTTGTTTTCAACTGCCTCTCCAGGCAACATATGCAGTATTCTTTTACATACAAGCCTCTCCAGGCTCAACAACAAGTATTCTTTCTTCCACTAAGCCTCTCCAGGCTCTCAGACACATATAGTGTTTACAACATAAACTAATTTTAAGTTTCTAAGAAACATAAACTCAGATTCTTCTTGTACAAAGGGATTACTGAGTCTAACTCAGGATACATGAATTGAATTCTAAGTAAAAGGGTAAGACATAAATAAAAGTGTATGAATTTGGGTACAATCTCGTCTTCTAAGTAAGGGATAACTTTCTCTAAGAATTGGCTTAACAAGATGTTGAATTAAGCTTCAGCCGATTCTCTCTTGGGCTTTATCATTGGTTCCCATGGGCTACATTCTCGCCTTTTAAGTATGGGATTACCAAATTATATCTTGAAATTCAATGCTCCCTCACAGACTTGGGCGTCAAATGTCGCCTGTCTCATCTCTCATTTTTCTCTCTGCTTCTTCTCCTTTTTTAGATTCATACTTGAGGCTATTTATATGTTCTGATAAAATATAGCCGTTGAAGATTGTTTGGTTACCGTTGAGAAGAAGTGATTTTGGCTCATATAGCCATTGTGAAATGTCTTCTTAAATGGTTGCTTCTTCTTAAGCAGAATATGTGTGCAGATAGCTTAGCTCTGACACACTTTTAAATGAGTTCTCTAACCTTGAGAGATTTTCTTGTAGCAGGTTGATATCTTCTTTCTCTTTATGCTTCAACTTTTCCTTCACTTTACGTCTTTGTGAGTGTAAGGAAATATTGTGTAGGGATCCGTTAGTTTTGTTTTTAGCTCATTTTGTGTTAGCTTCTTAGCTTCTGATATTTTCTCCTTTTTCTTTCTTGAGAAGAGTTCCTTAAGGTATACGTGCAATTTTCCCGTTGTTGATCATGTGGTCTTCTGCCTTTGTCGAAACTTCTTGTCGTTTAAGATTTGTCCACGTAGTCAGAATTGAGAGCCTTCATATCTTCAGACAGTGGATTCAGCCTTAATTCTCACATACTTTCAGTCAGTTGAAGAGCTTTAAGATGATTGCATAGTTTCAGCGTGTTGATTTTAGATTGGCAGCTTCAACATATGCTTCTTTCAGATGATAGCTTCAATCTAGTTTAAGTTCTTCAGATTGAAAATACTTTCCACAAGTTCTTTCAGATGATAGCTTCAAGCTCCTTTCTTTTCTTCAGATGGTTGCAGATTTGTTCTTCTTTGTCTTTGTAATCCAGATAAATAATGATGTTGAATTGAATTGATTAGTCCAGATAGCTTTTTGTCACTTTGCTTGTTCAGTCTTTCTGATACATTCTGGGCAGCAGTAGGTGCAGAAGGTCTGCGCACACACAATTCTGAAAAGCGTACTGAGGCTCTGCAAACTTTCCTTATAGGTGCTAGTTACTTATACGAGGTAGGAAAGTAACTATACTTCAAATGTTGAATAAGGTTAGTCCATTGGGAAGAGCGTTCTTCATGCTTAGCAACGTCTTCAAAAGGTCAATCCTCGATTTTGATAAAATCAGCCATTCAGATATATAGAGTACTGCAGATCAGCTTCAATTCTTCAGACAGTGGTCACTCTTCAGACGAAGTCAAGTCTTCTTCAAGTCTTCAGACGATGAATGTGCTTTAGATTCAAACTTGTCTTTAGATAGATAAGTCTTTTCTTCTTTTCACTTTACGTGCTTCTCTTCAGATAGTCTTATGTATCTTCTTCCTTTTCTTTTTATGTGCTATCTCTTAGTCTTCATATGATAGTCACTCTTCAGACGGAATTAAGTCTTCTCTTTTATCTTCAAGTCTTCAGATGATAGTCACGTCACTTCTGTTCAGATGATGAGTATGCTTCAGAGAGTCAAGTCTTCTCTTCTCTTCTGGTTCTGGATTTGTTCTTCCTTGTGGATTCCTTCTTTTGAGATTCTGATTCTTTTCTTCTTCCTTTACTGTTCTTCTAGACTTCAGATGAGTACTTCAACCTGAAATACAATCTACAAAATAATACCTTTCTTAGTAAAATCTGTTTATATGATCTTATTTGTTTATCATTAAAACCTAAGGATACTTAGTCTTAAGTTAAATTTGAATGCTCAAATTAATTCTTAGACTCAACAATCTCCCCCTTTTAATGATGACAAATAAGATATATTTATCTAACAAAATGTATAGAGGAAATGAAATGAAAGATGATAAAGGATTTAGTTTGCTCCCCCTATCTATATTACTCCCCCTGAGAAAAACATTAAATATTTAGATGTCAATTGTTAACCTCTCAGATACCAATTGTTAATCTGTTAACTTTTAGTTATACCAATTGTTACGCCTTTATGTTTTAATCAGATTCCAAACGTTATCACATCAATCGTTATCTATAACTTTGATATTACTTGTTATCTCCTGAATTGCTTAACTTCAAATTTTAGTGCTTCTTGAATTTCTTTGACTTACGTGTATTTTGTTAGTTATATATTTCTCCCCCTTTTGTCGTTAATTAAAAAGGTTTAGACATTATTTCTCCCCCCTTTTTGTTAGTTCTCAAATTCTTGGTACCAAATAGAAAGAGACCAATTGTTATCAACTGTTAATAAGAGATTCTGAAATATATAACAGAGACATACAACAGAGACATACATATACATACAACAGAAAGAAATTACACAGAGAAACACTCTTTTAGAAAGATTTTATTTACATAGGTATGAACATACAGATGAACACACGCATGAAGAATTTTTCTTAGAAAATCTTTTGAAAAATTGAAAATACATTTATCACCGCTACCTCTCTTGATTCCTATGAAGGCTGAGGCATAGCCTTATCAGCAGCTTCCCTCTCTTTCAAAGCTACCACTACGTCCTTGGCTAAAAAGCCTCAGTAGTGCTCTTGAGCCTGTATCCACTTCCCAACCGTGTGTTCCGCACGCAATCTCTCTCTGAGGACTGGAACGATGGAGGTGCATCATTTAATACTGTATTTCGACCACCAGCCACAACCTTAATCCTAAGGACCACTATTGAAGTGGTTTCCCTCATAAGATTGGCTATTCTGGGATCTCCCAGCGGTCTTCCAGTGCACTTGTGATGCAACAAGATCTCCATGGTCCAAGTATAGAGAAACAGGTTTTCAGACGAACCCTTTCCCTTACTTGTCATTCCACACATCATCCATGATGACTTGATCTTCTCCTCAACGTGTTCCAGAACTCCTTCTTCTGTTTTCTTTTGCTTCTTCATCATCCTTCTGAGAGCAATGCACTCAGACCCCCTTTTTTTTTAAAGTTTTTAGAAAAACTATGAAGTGATGAGTTTGAGTCAAGAGCTCTTGGGTATTTATAGGACTTTGAAGCAAGGGGTAAAAGAGAGAAGTGAAGAGATTGAATCTTTTGGATTGTTGTTCACGGGATACATATGGGCTCGGGTAGCATTAATGATGACCGTTTCAGACCTTGGGAGTACCAAAACGTACATCATTGATTGGACAGATGAAGCGCTATTAGTCATAGGGAACCGAGTCATTAGTGGTGATTTGAAAAGATCGAAAGAAAACCTTTTGCAAAAGAGTAAAGGATATTAAAGAGAAAAACGTTTCAGGTGAAGAAGATACGTTAAAAAAAAACTTGAAAAGGTGTTATATAAAAAAATTCTTTTATTTTGCCAAGAAGAAACACATAATTATTTGATAAACATTCATACATGAGAAAGATGCAATTTTCATATAAGCACAGATAGATGAAGAGATAGAACAATGTTACCACTAGAGATACTTATTGATATTGGTTTGAAGAGCACTTCTGTTGAGACTCAAATAATGTCTTCAAAGACCTTTCTTCTTCTGAATTTGCGTGTTGCTTGTTGACAGCATAATCCTTGTTCTTCGTACTCTGAGAATTTTCTTCATCAATCATCATGACCTGTCCCTCAAGGATTGAGATAGACTTGAGTATCAACCATCTTAACATTCCTGACCCACAATTTCATTAAGTTCATTTAGAACTTTCTGAACAAGTTCAGAGAATGGGGATGATATCATATCAGATCTGTTTCTCAAGATTTGAGGTAGGCTTAGAGTCTTGTGTATTAATCACCTTAGTATTCCTGACACAATTTCAGTAAGTTCATTGAGAACCTTCTGAACAGGTTCAGAGAATGAGGATGATATTACACCAATCACTCTTTCAGATGATATTACCTTCAGTTGATCATCTTAAGAAGGTCTTCAAGATCTGTTATTTGTACTATACGCAAACTAAAAATACCTTTCAGTAGCATCTGTATTTTACTTAATTTAACTTGTTAATTATCAAGGAAATGTCTTTAAATAGTAATTTTACCATATTTTAACAAGTTAGTTATTTTTATCTTAAGGAATACCAACTATTAACATTTAGAGGAAGTGTATTATGTGAAAGACACAATTAAACGTATGCACATAGAGCACAGATATAAAATAACATAGATGAAGAGAAACTAGTAGATTTAATGCAAAACAGAAGTTTAAATTTTTATTAAAAAGAAATTAATTATAGCAGAGGTAATGACAAGACACTAGAAAATCAATGGTTTTCAGCAGATGGGTCCTCAACAACATTGACATTCTCCTTTTCTAACTTCAGCTTGTGTAACTCCTTCTCAGCTACCTTCAGCCTCTTGGAAAGCCGATTCACCCTCTTATGCACCCTCTTCAGATTGTATGCACCCAACACCATCCTTGACCTTCCATGAGCACTCAGATGAACATAAACTCTTTTCTCTTTGACATGGGATGCAAAGAGAGGAGGGATAGCCACTGATAAGTGAAAAATAGTTGATAAATTAGTATATATTTTATTTCACTTATCAAGGACAAAATGATAATTTTATCCCATTTTTATCCCTTTTTATTTAATATTTACTAATTTGTATTTATTAATCCTAGTTTTGAATTTGATGCTATTTTAATAGATTTATTGCTGATTTTTGCAGGATTATTGCAAAGATTTAATTCAGAGATTAAATGGCATTAAATGAGGAGGATTTATGCAAGATTGTAGATTGATTGAAGACAATTAATTAAAGAAGTGAAGAAGATTTGAATCATTAATGAGGAGATCAGAGTCAATCAATCAAAGATATTGCAGACAAGCTTCCCAAATAAACAAGGATTACACAATAAATATAAAGATATCAGAAAATAAGGGGAAACAAGGAAAGGCAAACGCGTGAAAACCAGTCTCGGGGAGAGATCAACAAATAAAAGAGGAAAGTTGAAGCTGCAGGACGCTAGCTGCGCTTCACCCCGCGCTATAGCGCAGGTGAAGCGCAACTCTCTGGAACTTGCGCTGTAGCGCAGCTTGAAGCGCAGAACACGCAGATCGCTTCCCAGTTTCCGTTTTTAAGAGGATCTCTTCCCAAATTTGCTTCGTCTTTCCTAATCTATAAATAGGAACCTCTTGCATCAGTCAAAGAAGTTAGATGGTTAGCGAGATATACAGTCATTGTAATTCAGTGATTATGTATCAAAGCTAAGTTTAGAGTAGGAGAGGAGGAGCGCTTTCACGAGGATTGAAGATGGTGACAACGTCTTCGATGGTTTATATGACTACTTCATGTAGTTAACTCTCCAGTAGGATTGGATGTAATTGATTCTATCCTTGAGTGTATATAAATTCTATATTATTATTTCAATGAGCTCCCTATCTATAATAGTGGTATGTCTTATTTTGTGCTTATTCCTAATTCCCACGCTTGCGTCTGGAGTTATAGGTTAGTTTTAACTAAAGCAGTTATTACTAGGAGTGAGGATGAGGGAGTCTAGACATAGGAAACTCATTCTCTGGTTGAATAAGAATACTCGGTTACTACTGACGGCCGAAAAAGGGATGTTTACTAATGAGCGAGGGATAGTGTGAGTACTCTAAGTGAAGGAGCATTCGACCAATAGGACTTAGTAATCGGTAGCAAAGAATTAGGGGGTTGTCAATCCAGGATCCGAACATAGGCGTGTCCTAATGAGTATAAGGTAGTGATAGTACTGGAGCGAAGGCGCGTCTACAGCACTAGGCCTCGTTTATCGTCTAATTCTTTACAAACTGAATAAAAGAGAGCGAAATAAGCCGAGATAAATCTATCGCCTGGGAGATCCCGCATAACTTATCCTTGAGTGTTAAGGTCGCCGGCGAGGGGCCTTAGCAATAAAGTTTGTCTACATTATTATAGAATAAACCTAAAATAATAGATAATCTTTATATGCACAATGGGTGTGATGAGATGAAATCCAATCCTGATCCAAGTAAAGTGTCTCTAACTCTACCTTTCTAATTCCAGTTAATTATCTACTCTCTTTATCATTATGCAATTATACTCTCTAA
Organism: Sesbania bispinosa; assembly: GCA_026901365.1. NCBI lineage: Eukaryota > Viridiplantae > Streptophyta > Magnoliopsida > Fabales > Fabaceae > Sesbania > Sesbania bispinosa. Next base: position 609,081 of record QLOH01000426.1, read on the forward strand.
ACTGTGCTTTCTCTTGATAAATACGATTCCGTTCTATATAAATAACCATTCCCTGTGGATACGATACTCTTTCTTACTATTATACTGCTGGATTTGTGGTTCGCTTGCCAGAAACCCATCAAGTATTTTTGACGCCGTTGCCGGGGAACGGTTCTAATTTGTGTAGATCTTTGAGGTCTATTTATCAAGGATATCTATCTTAGGATTTCTTTTATTTATTCTTCTTATTATTTTAGGAAATTTTTATTATTTTAGGAAATTTATAGTTTTTCTATTATTATAAATTTTTCTTCCACACTTACCTTTTTCAAGTTTCTTGTTTTTGCTTTTGAGAAGCCAGGTATCCCCAAATCAACTACAGATTGAAGCAGAAATAGGAAGGACATCAAGGAAGAACAAAAGTAGAAACAAGGAAAGGAGACAAGGGAGAAGTCGAGAAGAAAACAAAAATATTTTATTTTTAATTATTTTATTTTCTTAAAAAAATATTATTATTTATTATTATTTAAAAAAAATATTTATTATTATTTTTTTTAATATAAATAAAAAAATATTTATTATTATTAAAAAAAATAAATAAATAAATATTATTCTTTGTTATTCTGTTTTCTCTTTATTTGAGCATCTTATTTCTCTTGAGAAAACAGGTAACAGAAAAAGGGACAGAGCTTAAGGAGACGATTTCAACACTCTCTGATCACCCAAGAAGAAGAAGGGGACAAATTTCAAGGAGACAATCTCAACACTCTCTGTTCAACTACCCCGAGTGAAGTAAATGGTAAATGGCTTATGAGTGGCAAAATCAACCAAGAAGGGCCCTTGGAGATTATGTTAGGTGGCAAGAACCAAGTTACTCTTCTCATGCACCAATTCAAGGTAACTTCTCTAATTACAATAATTTTTCTAACAACTTTTCACAGGATTGGGGAAGTTACCAGAGCCAGAATTTTGGGAGGCACCAAGATGATGTTTCACTCCGTATGCAACCTTCTTTTCAACAGCGGCAAAGTCACTCTACCTATCAACAAAGAGACTCACAATTTTATGAGTTTTTGGAAGAATTCAATCAAAGCAATATACAATTTCAGAAAGAGAGCGAAGAGCGAAGACGAAACACTGACGCTTTGTTAAAGCAGATGGTAGAACAAAGGGAGTTAAGACTTTGTAAGAGTATCGAAGAAATTCATCAAGGCAATATACAATTCCAAAAGGAGAGAGAACAAGCAATAAGAAAAAATGACGCTTTGATAGCACAGCTAGTAGAACAAAGGGAGTCAAGACTTCAGAAGGAAAGAGAAGAAGCAAGAAGAAACACTGACACCATGTTGGAACTGCTCAACAAGAAGAGAGAGTCTTCTGATGCAACAATTGAAGAGATAGCAGAAGCAATAGCCAACCAACAGTCAGAATAGAGCTCAGCAAACGCTCAACCCAACCCCGTAGAATTTTGTCCCACCATAATTGTTAAATTAACAGGGGAGGAAATCAATGATGATCTGGCTAATAAAGAAGATGAATTTGAAGAAACACAAGAAAGAGAAGTTGAAGAAGAAAAAGGTGCAGAAGAAGAAGAAGAAGAAGTAGGAGGAGAGGATGAAACAGAAAAGATGGTGCTTGAAGAAGAAATTGGATGTGAAAGGGAGGTAGAGAATACAACATATGAGGGTGTACATGATCAAGAAAATGAGAAAAAGAGTGAACAGGGAGATGATGAATCAAAGCCCGAGGAAGGAAGGGAAATGATTTCAAGAACAAAGACCTTGCCTTATCCAACCAGTCCTCTAACGGAAGATCAAGAAAGGCATGGTGCAAGTGATCAACCTTCCAGACCTCACAGAAGAAAGTTTTGCGATCACACTGACCAGAACAAGGCAAAGAGAAGAAAAGTCAAGCTAGACTTAAATTCAGAGCCTAGAGCCAGATTGAAGATCAAGTGGTCAGGTGTGTTTCATGTCAAAGAACCCCCCGAAGCAAAGGAATTGAGAGAATTCATTTGTGAACCATTCAAGCTTCAGGAGAAGAAGATTCATGCACATCAAAACAAGAAAGTAAAGAAAAGGATAGATTGCTCCAAGGCAAGATTATGGGGAGGTATACAGGCCAGGAAAAGGAAGGGTGCAGCACACAGGCTCATCAAAAGATTTCAGTTTCAGCCACCTTGAGGGAATAGGCGTCGAGCTATCAGACGTTAAACAAGCGCTTCCTGGGAGGCAACCCAGAGATTTTTAAGTTTTTAATTGTTTTCAATTTTATTTTGTTAATTAGGATTTTTCATTTTTTTAGGATTTAGGAAATTTTCAAAATTGATTGGAATAAGTTTGTGGAAAATAAAATTTAAAAAAAAAAATAGGAAGTAGCAGAAAACGTGATTGAAAATTACAAAACTACATTCTGTTTTCTGCGTTGTAGCGCAGGTAAAGCGCAGAAATGCAATTTTAGTCACTGTATTTTGCGCTTCACTTGCGCTATAGCGCAGGGTGAAGCGCAGGATACGAAATTTTAAAAATCTTTCTCATGTATTACTTCCTAAAGCTCTTCTTTTCACTCTTTCACTCACAAACTTCCATCAATTTTGAAACTTTCAGTTATATTTTTTTTTATTTTATTTTTGCCAATTGAAATCTTCATTTACTCTATCTATATGATTTACACTTTAGGGTAGCAACCTTAGGATTGTGAATATTATTGATTATTGCTATCTTAAATGTGATTTTGGCTGTGTGGAACATGAAGAACAATTTGCTTGATTGGAATGCTCTTTGTTTTGTGAGTTATTAAATTTGAAAGTGTTATGTTCTGTTTCTTTAAAAAATTTTAAACTTTCACTTTCCATGGATTGATTGAATGCTTGCAAAAAAATTGAGTATGTTCTATTTTTAGGAAAGCATTACCAATTGCAGTGAAGTTTTGTTGTGAAGAGAATAATTATTTATGCATGTTATTGGCAGGCTTCCATGTTCTTCATGAATTGCACAGACTGCTGCAAAGTATAAAGGCTAGTTGACCCCAAACCAATCAGTAGTACTAGACCCATACCCGGGCTTGCTGCTTGAAGATTCCGGATATTCTTGCAGTGGCCTTAGGACGGGCCTATTTTCCCAGAGGGGGATGGAGCAGCAGCAAGACAAGGACTCACAATATACAGATGATGAAGATTGATACTGGTGTTTTTCTTTCTTTTAATTTTTCTTTTATTTTCTATTATTTTATAGATATTTTCTAGTTAATTAGGATTTCTGTTTCGTATTTTCAATTTTTCTTAAATTTTTAGAATTTTTAAAATTGTTAGGACCTTAGGAAATTAGGAATCAAGGTAATTATTTCCTTTTTCCTTGTAAATAAGTAGTTTAACTAACCAATCTAGGTAAGATGATAGGGTCTTGTGATTAATTCCATAATCAGTTAGGTTTAGAGTACTTCTCAAGAGAACCCATCATGGTAGTTTATTAAATCCAGTAAGTGCTTTAGCAAGGAAATGTTAGCCCAACCGGTGAGCTGAGAGCCCTAAACACTTAAACACTTATATTGAGAGCTTTTCACCACTGCTTGTCAACTGTTATTGCTTGAGTTTCTGAAATTTGTCTTGCTTGTAGAAGGTATGGAAGTGACAAAGGCACAATTTTGTGATTTTAATATTCTGCTTAGTGCCAAATAGCCAACCATGCATTAATATTTCCAATTATTGATTGCCCATTTGAGCCTTTAGTGTTTCTTTTGATGCACCCCAGCCATTATCATTATCAATGATCAATGATCATACCATGTCCCTTAACACTTGGGATAGAGAGCAAGGTGCACTACAACAAAATGGGACAAGCAATTGACAAAGAGGTTGGTCACAAGGAATCCAAGAGAAGGCACAAGGAATCACAAAGAAAAGATTTTCCCCCACCAAAAATAAGTTCTTTATGTTATGTATACAAAAAAAAATTGTTTCTGCACAAAGTGTGGAAAATAAATAAGTTGGGGGGAGAAAATTCTTCAAAAAAGAGGCCAAAGCTGAAAAAGGGTGACCATTCAAGAATCATCAGGTGAATTGAGAGAAGTTCCAAAGCACAACCACAAGATGCTCTCTATTCAAAGTGTTCCTTGAATATCCAGAAAAACCATGATTTCTTGATAGCCCAGCCTCATTACAACCTAAAGAAAGACCTTTTGATCCATACTAACTGCTTGCAGGTTCAGACCTTGGAAACGACTATCAATTCTAGTTGTTCAACAGTGGGTGAAAAATGAATGAGGGAAACACTTACCCGTGAGAATGGGAGATTTCCTTGGTTTATCACTTACTGCTTTAATTGCTATTATTGAGAAAGTTTAATTTATGTTGTATTTCTATCCTAACTGCTGATTGGTAATATCTCTTGATTCTGATTTTTTTCTTATGTTTGGGAAGTGACTTCTGCTTAGGAAGGAGTTGAGGGATGATTACCTTGAATTAGTTTTATTTTTGTAAAATTACACTAAGGATTAGAATTGATTATGAATGCAAAGAGGTCTCTTGTTTGAGGACAAGCAAGAAGTTAAGTTGGGGGGAATTTGATAAGTGAAAAATAGTTGATAAATTAGTATATATTTTATTTCACTTATCAAGGACAAAATGATAATTTTACCCCATTTTTATCCCTTTTTATTTAATATTTACTAATTTGTATTTATTAATCCTAGTTTTGAATTTGATGCTATTTTAATAGATTTATTCCTGATTTTTGCAGGATTATTGCAAAGATTTAATTCAGAGATTAAATGGCATTAAATGAGGAGGATTTATGCAAGATTGTAGATTGATTGAAGACAATTAATTAAAGATGTGAAGAAGATTTGAATCATTAATGAGGATATCAGAGCCAATCAATCAAAGATATTGCAGACAAGCTTCCCAAATAAACAAGGATTACACAATAAATATAAAGATATCAGAAAATAAGGGGAAACAAGGAAAGGCAAACGCGTGAAAACCAGTCTCGGGGAGAGATCAACAAATAAAAGAGGAAAGTTGAAGCTGCAGGACGCTAGCTGCGCTTCACCCCGCGCTATAGCGCAGGTGAAGCGCAACTCTCTGGAACTTGCGCTGTAGCGCAGCTTGAAGCGCAGAACACGCAGATCGCTTCCCAGTTTCCGTTTTTAAGAGGATCTCTTCCCAAATTTGCTTCGTCTTTCCTAATCTATAAATAGGAACCTCTTGCATCAGTCAAAGAAGTTAGATGGTTAGCGAGATAGACAGTCATTGTAATTCAGTGATTATGTATCAAAGCTAAGTTTAGAGTAGGAGAGGAGGAGCGCTTTCACGAGGATTGAAGATGGTGACAGCGTCTTCGATGGTTTGTATGGCTACTTCATGTAGTTAACTCTCCAGTAGGATTGGATGTAATTGATTCTATCCTTGAGTGTATATAAATTCTATATTATTATTTCAATGAGCTCCATATCTATAATAGTGGTATGTCTTATTTTGTGCTTATTCCTAATTCGCACGCTTGCGTCTGGAGTTATAGGTTAGTTTTAACTAAAGCATTTATTACTGGGAGTGAGGATGGGGGAGCCTAGACATAGGAAACTCATTCTCTGATTGAATAAGAATACTCGGTTACTACTGACGGCCGAAAAGGGATGTTTACTAATGAGCGAGGGTAGTGTGAGTACTCTAAGTGAAGGAGCATTCGACCAATAGGACTTATTAATCGGTAGCAAAGAATTAGGGGGTTGTCAATCCAGGATCCGAACATAGGCGTGTCCTAATGAGTATAAGGTAGTGACAGTACTCGAGCGAAGGCGCGTCTACAGCACTAGGCCTCGTTTATCGTTTAATTCTTTTCAAACTGAATAAAAGAGAGCGAAATAAGCCGAGATAAATCTATCGCCTGGGAGATCCCGCATAATTTATCCTTGAGTGTTAAGGTCGCTGGCAAGGTGCCTTAGCAATAAAGTTTGTCTACATTATTATAGAATAAACCTAAAATAATAGATAGTCTTTATATGCACAATGGGTGTGATGAGATGAAATCCAATCCTGATCCAAGTAAAGTGTCTCTAACTCTACCTTTCTAATTCCAATTAATTATCTACTATCTTTATCATTCTGCAATTATACTCTCTAAACTGTGCTTTCTCTTGATAAATACGATTTCGTTCTATATAAATAACCGTTCCCTGTGGATACGATACTCTTTCTTACTATTATACTGCTGGATTTGTGGTTCGCTTGCCAGAAACCCATCAGCCACCTCGTTCTCTGGAGCTTCTTCTCGTACAGATAAAGTCCGGTCTAACTGAGCATACATTCTCGGAGTGAAGAAGTAAGGAGGCGGTTGGTCAAAGAAACTATCCATAGGAAATCCCTTGTGCATAAGAATTTTCATAATCAGGGTGTTGTGGGGAAAGAAGTTTTCATTGCCCAACTCTTTCCTGAATGCCAACTGATATAGGAGAACAAAAGGCAAGTTGATTTTCCTTTTCATCAACAGATGACCCAACACAAACCTTTCTAGTCGACTGATAAACAAGTTATTGATTCCTTTTGGAAGGATGCAGCAGTTCAGAACAACAAGAAGAGATCCGGGAATGTTCAGAAGCTGAGAATGCTTATAGGGAGCAAGACGTCTTTCGCCAAAGAGTATTTCATCATACACAAATGTTCCACCATTTATAGATTCCCACCTTTCACAGAAATTGTCACCTCTAGTAGGAACGCCAATCACTTCAGCCAGCAATTTGCAGTCTACAAAAAGAGATCTTCCTTGCACCATTGTCTTAATTCCAGTACGATTAGGTTCAGATATTAATTGGGAGTTGTCCCGAAATTCAAGAACACTTTCCTCGTGCCATGGGGAGGAAATGTTGTTGAAGAAGGGAGTCCAGCCTACTGCTTCGAAGTACTCAGAGATTTTGATATCAGCCTCGTCAAAGTCAGAGAGATTAATCATTTTTGAGGGAATGATTCTCTCATCGAACATTGAGGAGTTTGAGTTGTTGGATGTAGACATATTTGCCAAAAGAGTACAATTGATCTGAGGAATTAAGGTACTTGGAGAACTCTGGCTCTTGAGGATTGATGAAGTGTAGTTCTCAAGGTGATCATCCAGGTCATATAAATAGGCAAAAGGCGTGCTTCATGCATTGATGATGACTGTTACATGCACTGAATCGGACATGGAGAGTTGTGCATCGTGCCAATTATGAGAAACCGGTTGATGATCAATTGATTCACGTAGCGCCGTATCATAATTTTTGAGAAAATGTTTAAATTTTTAAATACTTTTCAACTACTTGACACACGATAAATTTAAATTAAATTTAATAAATGGTTTTCACACAAATTAGACAATCATGCATTAACAATTTCAATAGCAATACACAGTTTCCAAAGTAGTTTAATAATTAAATCTAAACTGAGATAGGAAGGATGTTACCATTATGTAATTTGAGATGAATGTACTTTCTTTTTCTCATCGTGCCCTTCTGAAAGATGCTTCAGTAGCTTGAATAATGAGCTTTGAGAGAATATACTCTTTTCTCACTTCTTTGATCTTCAGAGTTGCTTCAGCTTGGTAAGATTTCCATCTTCTGAGGATCTACTCCTTCTGCATTTGTTAGATGCTCAACCCGTACCAACTGTTAGAACCACAGGAAACACTAGAAGGGGGGTTGAATAGTGTTTTAAAACTTTTAAACAATTTTGGAAATCTTGGAATAAATAACAGATAAATTAAGTCAAGATGTTATGAAAATTTAAATTCAGAGTTAATAGAAATACGCGGAAGATAAAATTGATAAACTTACTAACAATACTTGAGAAGGTATTAAATAAACATCCAATTAACTTAGTTTCTTATTCAAAACTGAGTTATTCATAAACATCTCAAAGTACCTTCTGAAGGCTATTACAGACAATCTTTTTAGAATTGTTTCTGAACTACTTCAGATGATTGGTGATCGTCTGAAGTCTGTTTCTAACTTCTGAATTTAGTTCTTTTCAGGCTCACTTCAGAGAGTTAGTTCAGAGATTCTTCAAAGTGTATTTTCTGTAATACTTCAAATGAAATGAGATAATCTAAAGTTTGTTTATCTATAAAAACTGTTTTATTGAAATTGTTGAGTTAAAGTGTTGATATCAAAAATACTTTTCGATCCCCTTTGAGAATATAAAGCTAAAAATAAAGGAGTTTAAGGGAAAGAAAACTTAGCCAACAATTTATCCTGGTTCACTCACCAACCCAGTGAGCTACATCCAGTCCCAGGGCAAACCACCACTGGATTTTCCACTATCTGAACTCATATACAAGTATTCTTTTACCACAGTCTCTCCAGGCTTAACAACAAGTGTTCCTTTGTTTTCAACTGCCTCTCCAGGCAACATATGCATTATTCTTTTACATACAAGCCTCTCCAGGCTCAACAACAAGTATTCTTTCTTCCACCAAGCCTCTCCAGGCTCTCAGACACATATAGTGTTTACAACATAAACTAAGTTTAAGTTTCTAAGAAACATAAACTCGGATTCTTCTTGTACAAAGGGATTACTGAGTCTAACTCAGGATACATGAATTGAATTCTAAGTACAAGGGTAAGACAGAGATAAAAGTGTATGAATTTGGGTAGAATCTCGTCTTCTAAGTAAGGGATAACTTTCTCTAAGAATTGGCTTAACAAGATGTTGAATTAAGCTTCGGCCGATTCTCTCTTGGGCTTTATCATTGGTTTTCATGGGCTACATTCTCGCCATTTAAGTATGGGATTACCAAATTATATCTTGAAATTCAATGCTCCCTCACAGACTTGGGCGTCAAATGCCGCCTATCTCATCTCTCATTTTTCTCTCTGCTTCTTCTCTTTTTTTAGATTCATACTTGAGGCTATTTATATGTTCTGATAAAATATAGCCGTTGAAGATTGTTTGGTTACCGTTGAGAAGAAGTTATTTTTGCTCATATAGCCGTTGTGAAATGTCTTCTTAAATGGTTGCTTCTTCTTAAGCAAAATAGGTGTGCAGATAGCTTAGCTCTGACACACTATTAGATGAGTTCTCTAACCTTGAGAGATTTTCTTGTAGCAGGTTGATATCTTCTTTCTCTTTATGCTTCAACTTTTCCTTCACTTTTCGTCTTTGTGAGTGTAAGGAGATATTGTGTAGGGATCCGTTAGTTTTCTCCTTTAGCTCAATTTGTGCTAGCTTCTTAGCTTATGATATTTTCTCCTTTTTCTTTCTTGAGCAGAGTTCCTTAAGGTATACGAGCAATTTTCCCGTTGTTGATCATGTGGTTTTCTGCCTTTGTTGAGACTTCTTGTCGTTTAAGATTTGTCCACGTAGTCAGAATTGAGAGTCTTCATATCTTCAGACAGTGGATTCAGCCTTAATTCTCACATACTTTCAGTCAGTTGAATAGCTTTAAGATGATTGCATAGTTTCAGCGTGTTAATTTTAGATTGGCAGCTTCAACATACCCTTCTTTCAGATTATAGCTTCAATCTGGTTTAAGTTCTTCAGATTGAAAACACTTTCCACATGTTCTTTCAGATGATAGCTTCAAGCTCCTTTCTTTTCTTCAGATGGTTGTAGATTTGTTCTTCTTTGTCTCTGTAATCCAGATAAATAATGATGTTGAATTGAATTGATTAGTCCAGATAGCTTTTTGTCACTTTGCTTGTTCAGTCTTTCTGATACGTTCTAGGCAGCAGTAGGTGCAGCAGGTCTGCGCACACACAATTCTGAAAAGCGTAATGTGGCTCTGCAAACTTTCCTTATAGATGCTAGTTACTTATACGAGGTAGGAAAGTAACTCTACTTCAAATGTTGAATAAGGTTAGTCCATTGGGAAGAGCGTTCTTCATGCTTAGCAACGTCTTCAAAAGGTCAATCCTCGATTCTGATAAAATCAGACATTCAGATATACAGAGTACTGCAGATCAACTTCAATTCTTCAGACAGTGGTCACTCTTCAGACGAAGTCAAGTCTTCTTCAAGTCTTCAGACGGTGAATGTGCTTCAGATGCAAACTTGTCTTTAGATAGATAAGTCTTTTCTTCTTTTCACTTTACGTGCTTCTCTTCAGATAGTCTTCTGTATCTTCTTCCTTTTCTTTTTATGTGTTATCTCTTAGTCTTCAGATGATAGTCACTCTTCAGACGGAGTTAAGTCTTCTCTTTTATCTTCAAGTCTTCAGATGATAGTCATGTCACTTCTGTTCAGATGATGAGTATGCTTCAAAGAGTCAAGTCTTCTCTTTTGATTCTGTGTTGTTTTTCTTCTCTTCTCTTCTGGTTCTGCATTTGTTCTTCCTTGTGGATTCCTTCTTTTCAGATTCTGATTCTTTTCTTCTTCCTTTACTGTTCTTCTAGACTTCAGATGAGTACTTCAACCTGAAATACAATCTACAAAACAATATCTTTCTTAGTAGAATCTGTTTATATTATCTTATTTGTTAATCATTAAAACCTAAGGATACTGAGTCTTAAGTTAAATTTGAATACTCAAATTAATTCTTAGACTCAACACTCTTGTGGTTGAACGACTGAAGCGACAATGAGATCTGCAGGGATGGAGGTCGCGCAACAGATCTGCGGCAGAGGAAGATGAGTGGGACGGAGGCGTGGTGGCTATTGGTTGCGCATCGCGTGCGGCTGGACCAGGGGCTTGAACAGCCGCTCTCTAGCGAGATGATGGTTACAATGAAGAGACGAGCGACACACAGGACCTTGGATGCGCTCCGTTGCACCGTCACGGTGTACGACGGCGGCCGCGCAGCAGTAGGCCGTGATGACTGTGCTCGGCGGTGGTGGTTGTTATGACCGCGACAGTGAAGAAAGGGTGACCTGCAGGGGTGGACCAGATATGGTCATAGGGACAAGGTAAGTCAGCATTGTACCTCTATGTGCGGTGGTGGCAACCATGGTAGCTTAGAGGTGGCTACAGAGTGGGGTTGATGGGAGTGGGTTTGATCTAATGGGTGCTAGCTGTGAAGCTTGGGACTGGTTGGTGGTGGAAAAAGAAGATGATTCTGGGGCTGCTAAGAGGAGAATTAGGTGGACAACAACAAGGATGTAGAGGGGCGGCGATGGTTGAGATGAATGAGTATTCGTGGTGGAGTGGTTTAATTTAGTGGGAAATGAGTAATGGATGGTAAGTTTGGAGATGATTTGTGAGAGTGTTGTGAGATGTATTGGTTGAAAAATGTTGCATGTGGGTGTTTTGCTGGATCTTTGAGATATGTTACTGTTGAGTCTAAAAATATTATTAAGATTAATAATATTTAAAGTCTCACAAATTCCAAGTTTTAAAGAGTAACAAATTTGGTTAACATATGCTAAAAGTACAAAATCTCTTAAGGGTATTTCACATATTTCAGCAACTCTCTGAAGGAGCAACCCTCTGAAGTGGTGCAACCTTCTGAAGGACGAGAACCTGCTGAAAGCAATCAACCCTCTGAAAGAGATATATTATCTGAATCAAGAAGAACTGCTGAAGACTTTCTACGTGGCATTTGACCAAATTCAAAAGGTTTTCTGCTCAAGACTTTAATATATCATAAGCGTCTTCTGCAATCTTGATTCAATTAAGGAATGTTACAGAGACCCTTTATGAAGCATTTCAAATCTTTTACCTGAAAGGGAAACTGTTGTAACCTAGTACATGCACGTGTCAGACCCTGGTACCTGCACCTGTAACACACAAATTCAGAAGCTTTTTAGAAGATTGTATCACAACGGTCTTAATAGCATTTAATGCTATTTCACAACGGTGGTTTATCAATCTTCAACGAACTCAAGATGAAATCCTATATAAAGCTTCATGAAGAATTTCATAGAGAGAGAATACAATTATCATCAAGCCAATACGCTGCAAAAATTTCACTGCTACTCTCTGATATTTTGTACATAGAATATTTCATTTGTATCCTGAGTTATACTCAGTTATCCCTTGTACAAGATTATTTCTGTTTAAGTTTCTCAGAAACTTAAACTAATATTCACTATAAACACTTTCAAAGTGTCTGAGAGCCTGAAGAGGCTTGGTGGAACAAAGAATACTTGTCTTTAAGCCTGGAGAGGCTTGTCTGTAAAACAATACTTGGGTTTTAGTCTGGAGAGGCCATGTGTTCAAACAATACTTGGGTTTTAGCCTGGAGAGGATGTGTGTTCAAATAATACTTGGGTTTTAGCCTGAAGAGGCTGTGGTTCAAAGAATACTTGTAACTGTGATCAGTTAGTGGAAAATCCTTTGCTGGTTTGGCATTGGGACTGAACGTAGCTCACGGTGAATGTGAGTGAACCAGGATGAATTTCTTGGTTAAGTCTTCTCTACCCTTATCTCATTATATCTATTATTTAAGCTAATAGGTGGGTTCTGAGTAATCTGTTTTATAATTTGGAACTGAAATCAAATCCAAACGTATTTAAAAACAAGTTTTCAAAACTGTTTTATTGGATCTGCTGAAGCAACTTCAGCAAGTACCTGAACTTCCAGTATTAGCAAGTTGCTTATAATATTTGTGAAAAATTTTGCTTGTTAAAGGTTTTCATAAAATCTATTGAACATATAAAATACTATTCAACCCCCTTCTAGTGTTTCGTGTGGTTTCTACAGTTACAGGATGAGCAAAAAAGGATGAGGCCCCAAGGAGATTGGATAACCAGGGAACCAAAATAAACGAATCTGGTTCTATATGTGAAGATAAGATGGGTTGTAAGGATGTGTGAGAGAGAAAAAAGTCCCCAGGGAAGGAATTGGTCGATCCCCTTGAATGAATGAATCTTCTCTTGTATTACCGAGAGAGAGTGAATAAAGATTGGGTTTGTATGGTTGTACTTGATCCTTCGGGGATAAGATGGTGAGTGAATGATCTGGATCCCCCCTCCAAGCATGAAACTCCACCCTTGAAATAGAATGCCCCAGATGAAATAATTGGAGTAGGATGAAATAATTGGAGTTAGGGATGTTATCCAACCAGCCTGGTGATGTAGGTATGTGGGATAAGGATAGAGATCCTTTGGTGAGAATGGATCGATGGGTGTGACAATGGGGTAAGGATTGTTTCTGAATGCCTCCTTTGTATCTTTCTCCTTGTTGTGGATATATCATTATGATTATATGAGTATAATGGAGATACCATTCCAAGCATATGGTAGAAATTCACACCATCTTTCCTTCAAAATTTCAATGGCCATGCTCAATCATTCCTCGCTTTAAAATTAGCTTTGATGTTTTTCGACATCTCTAATTATCCTTCCTTTCTTTTTTTAATTTTTTTATTAAAAGGATCAAATACCCAATGGATGTAATTTTAGTTACTCAGTTTATTAGTTAGTCAAATAATCGAATAAATGACTAACTAATTTCTTAACTAACTAACTTTAATCCTCAAAATTGTTTTAATGCAAATTCATTTCTAAAGACTTCCGAACAAAATTAGGTGTTCACACACGTAAGAAGAGAAAAAGTCACAAGACATGAATTCGACTAATAAGGGAAAAAAAGTCATTATCCTAATCATCCCATGACAACAAAACCTCGAATCTTTATGCCACCTTAAAAAATTCCTCCGAACAAATGGGTTCGTATTGGTAACTCCAAAGGACAACATAACTATCAAGGGTTTTAGCAAAGGCCTTATTTCATGAATAGGCCATCCATGACTAAGACCCAATGGAGGAGGGTGCAAAGGATTAGGAGGGCAGCCTTCGAAGAGAAAGAAAAGCAGAAGCAAATAGCCCAAAATGAAAATTTACAGCCTAAACAAGTTCAAGTTAAGAATGTGCAGGTCATTTAAGTCCACGGGACTTCGAATCATCCCTCGTATGCTCAGGTGGTGAAGAGAAAGCCTTTTCAGGTGAAGGGAGGTTTCAACGAAGAAGAAGATGATCTCTTTACTGAAAATTTTGAAACTGGGTTCGCTGATAGTCTGGAAGATATCTGTGGAGCAGTATCAGTTTTGCGTGTAGAATATGCCGAAGAGCTTGAAAAGGATTTGGAGGATGATGATTTCAAAGATGATGATATTGGTCCTGAACCAATATGTTATTCTTATGTCGGGAGGCAAATTTGCCAAAATGATTCAGCAGTTTTTGAAAGGCCCACAGAAGAGATGGGGTTACACATGAAGCCTTTGTTTATCAAGGCTTTGATCAATGACGTAAATGTGGGTAAGGTACTTGTGGATTCTGGTGCCGCTGTCAATCTGATTGCCTAAATTCATGATCAGAAGATTAATGAGATTGAAAGCAGACTTGATGCCTCATCAAATGGTTATTACGGATTTCAGTGGTAAAACATCGAAGTCAGAAGGAGTGCTATGCTAGCTTAGAGATAACTGTGGGAACAATCATGAGACCAAATGTAATGTCCTAATTTCTAAATTCAAGAATAATGCCCATTGGAGACACTATTCTCAAATTCCTGAAATTATTTCGCGCTATTACCGATATCTTTACATACAAAATCATAAAATGCTTAACTAATTCCAACTATTACATAAGCCCAGACATAATCAGTCCATACAACACAAATCTCCTAATCCATATGCCACTCGGTGGCTCAAATAAAAATCTTCCATAGATACAAAATTTCTAACCTAATACAACATAACATAATTCAAATACATCTAAATCCCTCATAGAATCCAAACTGACAACTGGAGGTGGAATGACCCCCTCTAAGAGCTTCAAATCTCCATCCAAGAATTCAGCCAGACCATCCTGCATAACTAAGATGTATTCCACAACATGGGGTGAGACTAATGTTTCAGTGAGTATAACTATGCATGCAAGCAGTGTAAGGAGGGCAGACATATGAGATGCAATATATAATTAAGCAAATCCTTCGTAATCACATTACATCATAATGCCATATCTTAACTCAATCTAAACAAAATATAAATGCAAACTCGAATTTGATATGCTATGCATGACCTACATTGCTCGGCAGAACTGGGTCTTTTCACTGATTCTAAGGCTAGACCTGAGCTCAGACTACAAGGAACGTCTTCCTTGGGGACGTATCCCACCAATTATTCTGGACTGAAGTCAAGTTTTAATGCATGAATAATCAGGCCGAAGCTAAATAATCTGGGCCGAAGCCAAAACTCATAATCTAAGCCGAAGCTAAACTTATTTTAGTCTTATTCTGGATCGAGGTCAAGCTTGATTATATTAAGGTTTGGTGGCCCATAGCCAAATTCATTTTTATCTGGGAGCCGAAACTCAAATTCATTTTTCAAACTATCAATATGCAATACTAACCAAGCCAATTCCAATACAACTCATGGATGTTCAATCTAATAATCAAGTCAAATTTTCCTAAAAATTTATTTCCTACATATTTATCTAGTAATTTTTTTTTTGTGAATTTTGCTACGAAATTTTCCTAAACAGTTTCCTGTAATTTTATTTGCTACAGATTTTCCTTTAATCTATTTCTACTCTTATACTTTTACTATCTATTATCTACTATTTTACTATAAGAAAATCTTTTGCCCAACGGACACGTGTCTCTCTCATCTTTTTTCTTTCTTTTTTTTAACCGTTTTCAATGCTAGAGCCTAGGGTCGGGAAGTGCACTTGCATCTCTTTCATCTTTTCATTTTTTATTGTTTTTACATTTCCAATGGTTTTTTTTTTCATTTTTCTTTTCTTTTTTATATTAAATTTCATTTATCATTATTATTATTTAAAATATTTTATATCATTACTTATTATTATTTATCGCTTTTATTATATAAAAATACAGATTAAGAAATACAATAAATATGTTAATTTATATTAAATTTAAAATGTTTTTTAATATACCATTTATCTTTTTTTTACTTATTAGTATTTTCATTTATTATCTCTTTTATTTATTTTATTTATCTATTTACTTTCTATGTTAAAATAGTCCCCGTAAAATATTTGTCCCTTTTTTCACTTGATTTTTTTAAAATTTTTTATTCTCATTTTAATAAGTTGAATTTTTTTATCAATCACATTCATGTCTCTGAGTATCCTCCCCATCTATGGGAGACATTCTTGCTCCTGTTTATGTTTAGACAGTTTCTCTCATTATTTATTTTTATTTATCTGTTTTATCACATTAAAACACATGTCATCATGTTTTCTCACTTGCGTTTTTTAATTTCTTTATTCCAGTAAAGTGATTTTTTATGAACCACAGGTATTCTCCACGGGAGACAATTATATTCCTGTCATTTTCATTTTTACTTTCTTTTATTATTTTTTATCACACTTTCATTTTCTTTTTTTATTATTATTATATTATAATATTTTCTCTAATTATTCATTTTTATTAATTTGTTTCATTACAAAAGTGATTTTTTTAATAAACCCCAAGTATCTTCCACGGAAAACAGTCTTGCTCCTACTGTTTTTTATTACTCTTTTAGTACTTGAATTTTATTTTTATTATTGTTATATTAAAACAGTTTCCCTTGTCATCCATTCTCGGTCACATTAAATGTGTTAATTTATATTAATTTAAAGTATTTTTTCAATATAACATTTATCTCTTTGTTTTATTAATTAATGTTTTCACTTATTATCTTTCTTATATATTCTCTTTATCCATTTATTTTCTATCTTAAAATTATTTTCACAGTACACGTGTTATGTTTTAAGTTTTTTTTTTCATTTTTTAATTCTCATTTTAGTAAAGTGAATTTGTTTTTGAACCGCGATCTACGGGTATCCTCCACATGACATAATCTTGCTTCTGTCGTTTCTTATTTTTATTTTTTAATCACGCTTTATTTTTTTATTATTATTACATTAAAACAATTTCTCTCATTATTCACTTATGTTTATCTGTTTAATTACATAAAATCTTTTTAGTTTTTTTATTCTCACTTCAGTATAGTTATTTTTTTATGAACCACGAGTAATGTCGTTCATCATTTTTTCCTTTCCTTTTTTTTTTGCTTTTCATCATGCTTTTATTTTCTTTTTATTATTATAGTTATATTAAAATACTTTCTCTCATTATTTGTTCCTATTCACCTGATTTATTACAAATGTGGTTTTGTTTTTTAATTTAATGAATCGCATGTATTTTCCACGGGAGGCAGTCTTGCTCCTACTATTTTTTTTCTTTTTTCCACACTAAAGTTTTCTTTATTTTTTATTGTTATTAAATTAAAACAAATTTTCTCATCATCTATTTCATATTACAATAAACATGTTAATTTACATAAAATTTTAAAGCGTTTTTTTTTTCCAATATGTCATTTATATTTTTATTTTATTCATTAATTTTTTCACTTATTATCTCCCTTATCTATTCTATTTTCCTATTTACTCTCTCTTAAAATTTATCACGCAATACATGTGTCACATTTTTTCACTTGATTTTTTATTTTTTATTCTTATTTCAGTAAATTAATTTTTTTATTAACTATAAGTATCCTCCACGGGAGACAGTCTTGTTCCTACAATTTCTTTTTCAATCACACTTTATTTTTAATTATTATTACTATTATTATTGTTATTATTATTATTATATTCTCTTATTTTCCTTTTTTTGTTTATCTATTTTATTACATAAAAAATATGTCATGTTTTCTCACTTACGTTTTTATATTTATTTTTTTAAGTTTCTTTTTTCTCACATAAAAAAGTTATTTTTTTATGAACCACGGGTATTCATCACGGGAGACAGTCCTGCTACTGATATTGTCATTTTTTTCCTTTTTTCATCACACTTTCATTTTCTTATTATTATTACGATTATTATATTTATATTGATAGATTTCTCATTATTCGTTCTTATTAATTTGTTTCATTACAAAAGTGGTTTTTTTAAATTTAATGAACCACATGTATCTTTCACGGGAGACAGTCTTGCTCCTACTATTTTTTTCTCTTTTTTCACACTTTAATTTTCTTTATTATTATTATTATATTAAAACAATTTATCTCATCATCTATTCCTAATTACTCTAAATGTGTTAATTTATATCAAAATTTAAAGCATTTTTTCCAATATATCTTTTATCTGTCTATTTTATTCATTAATGTTTTCACTTATTATCTCCCTTATATATTCTATTAGTCTACTTACTCTCTATCTTAAAATTTATCACGCAATATACGTATCATGTTTACTCACTTGAGTTTTTTTATTCTCATTTAAGTAAATTGATTTTTTTAATAACCATGAGTGTCCTCCACGGGAGACAATTATGCTCCTATTGTTTCTTTTTTATTTTTTTAATCTCACTTTGTTTTTTTATTATTATGTTAAAATATTTTCTTTTATTATCCATTTCTGTTTATCTATTTCATTATATAAAAACACATGTCATGTTTTCTCACTTGGGTTTTTTTTATTTTTTAGTTTCTTTATTCTCACTTCAGTAAAGCTTTTTTTATGAACTACACATATCCTACATGAGAGACAGTTCTGCTACTGTCATTTTCATTTTTTCACTTTTTTTTTATTTTTTTATCACACTTTCATTTTTTTTATTATTGTTATATTAAAATATTTTCTCTCATTATTTATTCTTATTAATTTGTTTCTACTTTTTTTAATTTAATGAACCATATGTATCTCCCATGGGAGGCCGTCTTGCTCCTACTTTTTTCCACTTTTTTCACACTTTAACTTTCTTTTTTTATTATTATATTAAAACAATTTTCCTCATCATCAATTCCTAATTACAATAAACCATTTAATTAAATTTTTATCTTCCTGGCTGTCTCACTCGGATTTTCAAGTTCAGGTGAGGAATCATTGGAAAAGAGGTAGATCCTGGACTAGTAATTTAGAGGATTTTACTTCTAACATTCAATTATGGAAAAAAATTGTGTTTGGGAATATTTTCCAACAAAAGAAAATTATCCTCAGAAAATTGGAAGGTATATATAGCAAACTGATGAATGATCATAACCCTTTTCTTTCTGATTTGAGTGTTAAACTTTGGAAACACTATGAAATAATTTTAGCCAGAGAAGAACAGTATTGGCTGCATCAATCAAGAGTGAACTGGCTACAGCTTGGAGATAGAAATACTCATTTTTATCATCAAGCAACATTAATTAGAAGAGCCCGAAATCGTATTGATGCTTTACAGGATGACAATCTGATGTGGATTTATGATGATGAGCAACTCCAGAGACTGATGTTAGACTTCTTTCAAAAGCTCTATTATCAAGATCCATCTTTTATTCTTCATAGGATGGATGAGAACCTGTTTTCAACTCTTCCAGCTGAGGCAAAGGAAAGACTGATCAGTATGCCATCTCAAGAAGAAATTAAGCATTCTTTGTTTAGCATTGGGAATTTTAAAGCTCCTGGCCCTGATGGTTTAAATGCACTGTTTTATAAAAGTCAATGGGATATTGTGGCTCCTACTGTGACTGATTTAATTTCTCAGGTTTGGTCAAATCCAGGTAATATTAGAGAGATTAATCAAACTCTTATTTCTCTTATTCCAAAGAATGATTCTCCTATTGGGTCTGCTCATTTTAGACCAATATCTCTTTGTAATGTGAGCTACAAGGTACTTACTAAACTTATTGCTCATAGATTATCTGATATCATGCCTATGGTTATTGGACCTACTCAATGTTCATTTGTTAAAGGTAGACAAGGTATTGATAATGTCATTGTTCTCTAGGATGTAACATCCCAAATTTTATTAAATAAAATAAAATTAATAAAATAAGAGGAGTAAATAAATAATAATATTAATAAGATTAATATTTTATGAATAAGGTTATTTAATAAATAATAAGAATAATAAATAGAATAAGTGGGTTGAGAGTGGGCCTAGCCCAATTAAGTATTTATTTAAGGAGGGGTTCTCAGTTCACCCTAATCCTTATTCGTATAATCGTCAGAGAGCGAAACGCCAAGGAGGGGAGAAACCAAGTCTCAAGAGAAGGTTTTGAGAATCAAGAATTGTTACGATTCGATCTTCACTTCAAGGTACGGTGGGGGAGAGGGTGTTGCTTGTATGTGCATGTAGGGGTGCTTGGGTAGTGGTTTAAGACTTTAAATTCATATTGATATATTTTTATATTGAGTATGGATGATGAAAATTATTGATTGATGAATGATTTGATGAATCTTGATGAGTTCTTAAATGAAATTGAAGAGGATAGCGAAAATAGCGAAATGGGTAAATAAGGGTTTGATGATTTGGGGTTTTGATTGAATAACTGTATAATCGTGTTAAAGATTGATTATTTCATTGAATTTGTTTGATTAAAACGTGTTGGATCGAAGTATAAACGATGAGGATTGAGTAGGGATTGAAGAAAGGGAGCAAAAAGGGGGCAAAAACGTAGAACAAACGCGTTCTACGTAACTTGCGCTGCAACGCAAGTTGAGGCGCAGGCCTCTGGAATCTGCGCTGCAGGTTGCGCTGCAGCGCAGGTTGGGGCGCAGCTCGCAGATTTTGTTTTGACAACTTTCTTGCCTGAGCAAGAATGTGTCGGTTAAGGGTGCAAACGGGCTCGGAACCCTATCATATAGCATATCAAACTGAAGCCCCGGATCTTAACTTTCTAATAGAAGTGGAATCATATTAATTGGACACCTAAAACTCTAGATAATTCCAAATTAGTGCACTAAGGTCATTAAGCTTAAAACTTGAAGACTCCAAAATTGAGGAAACGCCTCGGGTAATCGATTACAGCTGTGTGGTAATCGATTATCAGCTCAAATTGAATATGAGAATGTGGTTTATGTGATGAATGTGACCCTTGTGTTTGTTGATGATTGTTATACATTGATTGTGATGTGAGTATGATGATATGACATATCCTTGATGATAGATGTTTATACTATTGTGATGTATGATGATAATGATGAGGTATTGATGTATTGAGTGTATGAGGTATGTGGTGTGGGATGATAATATATTGATGTAATGAACATATGAGGAATGAGGGTATGATAATGATGATGATGATTAATGATGCTTATGTGATGATGATGATTAATGATGCTTATGTGATGATGATAATGATGATGATGATTAATGATGCTTATGTGATGATGAAAACGATGATTGATGATGTGTGTTATAATGATGATGATATATTAATGCGTTGAGCATAAGAGCTATGTGAAAATGATGATGTAATGATGCATTGAGCATCTGAGGTGAGTCATGATGACGATTATGCATTGAGCATATGAGATGTAGTGTGGTGATGATTATGCATTGAGCATATGAGGTGTTGTACCAAGGAGCACAAGCCTAGAGAGAGGCGAGTGCAACTTGGGAGAGTTTGTACCAAGGGGCACAAGCCTAGAGAGAGGCAAGTGCAACTTGGGAGAGTTTGTACCAAGGGGCATAAGCCTAGAGAGAGACGAGTGCAACTTGGGAGAGTTTGTACTGAGGAGCATAAGCCTAGAGAGAGGCGAGTGCAACTTGGGAGAGTTTGTACTGAGGAGCATAAGCCTAGAGAGGGGCGAGTGCGACTTGGGAGAGTTTGTACCGAGGAGCATAAGCCTACAGAGGGGTGAGTGCGACTTGGGAGAGTTTGTACCGAGGAGCACAAGCCTAGAGTGGGGCGAAGTGCAACTCGGGAGAGTATTGATGAGGTGAATGATTATTATGATAATTATGATGATATTGATGAGTATGATGATTACGAGGTGAATGATGATTATGATGATTATGGTGATATTGATGATTATGATGGTTAAGGTGATAATGATGATATTGTTGGTGTATACGATGATGGATGAATATGTCTTATATATAATGATATAAAAATGAGTTATATGATGATGCCATGATTTTGTAATGATGAAATGAGTAATAGGTGTTGAGAATAGAGTAGGTGAATTATTTGGTGAATGAGGATAGGAGAATTACATGATGATATTGATGTTTGTTATATGATGAATTATAGGTGATATTATCTGATAAATTATTTGATGATTGAGTATGTGGCATGATAAATGATGATGTTGTTTACATGAGGGTGAGGATAGGGTAGCTTCCTATGTGTATGTATGAGTAGTATTCTTTTCCTCACAGTTACACTGTGGATATTTTACAAGTGATGATGAAGACACGATTGGTGTCGAGTATTGAGTAGAGGGAGTGTTTCTCTGATACATGTGACATCAGGGCATATCATTTGGGGTTTTTATTTCATGTTACTAGATAGGAAGGATTTTGTAAACACTTTTAAATGCCTTACATGGCAAGTAGGATGTTTTAATTATGGATAATTTGGAGATTCCGCTGCTTGAGTATTTTGAATACATTTGAATTCTATTTTTATTTTAATTGAGTTATTTTTGAAACAATGAGGTTTTTAATGAAGAGTTATGTGAACCTTTTTACCCGTTGTGGAACGTTACCTTTTCTACACTTCGATTTATTAAACGTATAAGAGTTTGGGGTAGAAGGGTGTCACACAGGAAGTAATTCATTCTTTAAGATATATATCTGGTAGTAAAGGCTATATGGTATTAAAAATTGATATGGCCAAAGCCTATGATAATATGAGCTGGTCTTTTATATTTGATACTCTTATCAAAGCAGATTTTCCTGAGCCCCTGGTTAATATTATTTATAATTGCATTTCAACCCTTTCTAGTAGTATTAACTGGAATGGAAATAAATTTGTAACTTTTAATCCTTCTAGAGGTCTTCGTCAAGGTGATCCTATCTCTCCATACCCGTTTGTCATGTGTATGAACAGATTGAGACACCTTATTGATCTAAATGTTGCTTCTGGTAATTGGGTTCCTTTCTCTTTTGGCAGGAATGGCCCTGCTGTTTCTAATCTACTTTTTGTTGATGACATTGTGCTGGTGGCTGAAGCTTCTGAAGATCAGGCCAGGGTGATTAATAATGTCCTACAAAAATTTTGTGATCCATCAGGTCAAATGATCAGTAGAGAGAAATCAAGAATTTTCTTCTCAAAAAATACATCTCAGGAGATTATCCAAGCTACAACTTCTATTCTGAATATTGCTCAGACTGATGATTTGGGAACTTATTTAGGTATTCCTGTCCTACATGGCAGAGCATCATCAAATACTTTTTCTTCTATCATTGATAAGGTGAGACAAAAATTGACTGGTTGGAAGGCAAATTCCTTGTCTATGGCCGGAAGAATAACCTTGGCTCAATCCACTATTATGAGTATCCCTCAATATGTCATGCAAGCTTCTGTTATTCCCAATGGTGTCCTTGAGGAAATTGAAAGGTTGTGTAGGAACTTCATTTGGGGTTCCTCAACAGCAAAAAGGAAGATGCACCTTATTTCTTGGGAGAAGATTTGTCTTCCAAAAATAAAAGGTGGTCTTGGTTTTAAGCCCCTGAAAATGGTTATTATAGCTTTCATCGTCAAATTGGGTTGGAAGTTGATTAAAAATACAGATCTACTTTGGGTTCAAGTCCTTCAATATAAATATAAATGTGGAGGAAATAAGGTGCCAACTGTCAAAAACTGTGCCAAAGAATCTAATGTTTGGAAAGGTATTGTCCAGGCCTGGAAATTTACCCAAGCTGGTTTGATGTGGAATATTGGGCAATGGCCATGATACTAGATTTTGGCTAGACAATTTCATTCCTGGTCTGCAACCTCTGTCTGCTTATGCTTTGGTAGATATCCCTCTGCAAGAAATTAATCTTCCTGCAACATGCTTTGCTACTAATGGGGAATGGAATGCTAACAGATTCAATAACATTCTGCCTGAAAATATAAAAGCTAAAATCTTTGTTGTGCCAGCTCCAAGACAATATCTGACTGCAGATAATCCTGTTTGGATAGCTTCTGCTGATGGTGAATTCAATCTAAAGTCTGTTTATGATTTAATTGGTTATCCTGGTCAACACACTGCTGATCAAAGCTTATTCAATATAATTTGGAAATGGGAGGGCCCTCCGAGAATCAATTGTTTCCTGTGGAAATGCCTCCATGGAAAACTGCCTACAAATGAGGAGAGGAAGCATAGAGTTATGACTCAAAATGATATTTGTCCTAGATACAATGATTATCCAGAAACTATCATGCATGCTCTTAGAGACTGTCCCATTGTCATGGAGTTTTGGAACACTTTTATTAAAGATGATTATTGGTCTACTTTCTTTAGCCTTGGGCTTCACAATTGGCTTAAATTTAACTTTGAGGATCACCAGGTTGGTGCTAGTCCTGGTTCGGATTGGAGACAGATATTTCCTATTTTAATTTGGAACCTTTGGAATGATAGAAATAATCTGGTTTTCAATACCAAATTTGAAATTTCTGATAATCTCCTTCAAAAATCATTACTCTATGCCTCTATGGTCTCTTCTAATTTTGGAAATGGTTATACTATGGATATTGCTATGAAGAGACAACAAGCTCTTATTTCTTGGTCTTTTCCCCCTGCTGACTTTATGAAGCTCAATGTGGATGGTTCTGTGAGAGGTTCCTTTGGTAAGGCAGAAGGTGGTGGCTTAATCAGACAAGAAGATGGAAGTTTTCTTTCAGCTTTTGTTTGTAAGGTTGGAGCTTGCACTGCGGTTAAAGCTGAATTGTGGGCTCTATATCATGGAATTCATCTTGCTAGAAGAATGAATATCAAGAAGCTTATTATTGAGTTAGATTCTAAACTAGCTCTTGATCTTGTAAAAGGGGATGTAAATCCTTCTCATCACTGTTATGGGTTAATTAGAGACATTAGAGAAGCCTTATCTTGGGATTGGAATGTAAATATGCAGCATGTTTATATAGAGAGGGTAATAGACCATCTAGCCAATATGGGTCACTGTATCCTATAGGAGTTCAAGTTTTAGATGTTTGTCCCCCTTCTTTAGTTAGTATCCTTAAGAGTGATATTCAGGGTATTGCCTTTCCTAGGCAAGTGATAGTTGTGTAATTCTTTTTCTTGGGCTTTTTGCCCTTCAACAATAAAAAATAAATAAATGTGTTAATTTACATCTAAATTTAAAGTGTTTTTTTAATATATCATTTATCTCTCTATTTTATTTATTAATATTTTTACTTATTATATATCTTCCTTAGTTTTTTTAATATTTTTTATTCTTATTACGGTAAATTGATTTTTTTTATGAACACTAAGTATTCTCCATAGAAGACAGTTCTGTTCCTTTCCTGACCATCCACATAATGGTCGGGTTAACTCTCCCAACAAATTTTTTCCATACATTTTATATAGGTTTAAAGTGATTGGGTTGTGGGATGTCAAGTGTCAATATATTTTAAATTTATAATTATATTAATAATGTATTGATTACTATTTTTTATAAACATGATAACAGTATACTCTTTAGATTCCATCAATTAATATATGATTATATCATAAATTAATTTTATTATAAAAATTTAATAATATATATAAAAAATAACATCATTAACAACCCAACACCACCAATCCGAATGCACGGGTATTATGGTAGTCTTTTTAGTAATCTTCCTACAAATTTGTTTCAAGCGCATTACATGCCAATTTATTTATACTAGTGTGGTGATCCGTGCGTTGCACGGGGCATTTAGTTTTGAGCGGTAAAATATTAATAATAAAATGATAATTTAAAAAATAATGTAATAACATATGTAAAATATATGTCACAATTATTTACAATATTAATCACATAATGCGTAAATAAATTATAACGCTTATAATGCACAAAAAGTATATTTATTGAAAGACTTGAAAAGTTTAAAAAATATGATTAGCATGATTGTGAAATAAAACATAAAAAAGAAACGAGTATGAAATATGATAAGAAATAGTGTGAAAATAGAAAATATAAAATAAGTCACGTGTAAAAAAAATAATGTAATAACACGTGTGAAATATGTCATAACTACTTACAATATTGATTACATGTGGATTAAACAAATTATACACAAAAAGTAAAAAAAAAATTCAACATTGTTTCTTAATTAGGGTAAATTATATTTACTTATTGTAATCTATATATTAATATTAATATAACAAATAAATGCAAATAAACTTAAAATTTAAAGATCTATTTTTATTAATTCGTGTTTTTTTAAATATTTTTACAATTAAACACAACAAAATATAAGCAAAATATTTACATTTGATAAAAATTTATACTAAAATATTCAATTAGTTCATACTTTTAATTTAGATACTAATGACTTTTTATGTATAATGTTTAATCCTAGGTGATATTTTTTACTTTATAATTAAAAATGGTAATAAAATTTTAAGTAAATATAATCAACACAAAGTTTAATATTCTTAGGATAAAACAATTTCCTCTAACATTGTTTCTTGATAAGAATTTTGCTTAAAAAATATAGGTATTTATCTGAATGATTATAAGTTGAATACCATTATTTTCATATAGAATGGTCATCCCCGTGTGTTATACTTGTACTCTTAAATTACTATATCTCAATACAAATGTACTATTATGATTTATTTATTAATGTGTTTTTCTTAAAAAAATTATTTCTATGTGTTATAAGTCTATTTATCCCTATAATATAAATTTAAATATTAAAAAATATTATTTCTGAAAAATTTTCATCCTCGAGCAAATTATATCTACCTCTTGTAATCTATATACTAAATTAGCAATTAAATATTAATAAACTATCCCAGGTGGTATTTAAACAAATATTTTAAAAAACTTTAAAAAAATTCTATGTATAAATACACAATTCAATTTTAAAATTCAATAATTTTTATGAATTATTTTTTAATATATTTTTACAACTAAAAAATAACAAAATAAAAGTAACATTTACAATCAAGTCAAATTTATATTAAAAAGTTCAATTGAAATGTATTTTTAATTTCTTTTCCCACTTACCAAAAAAGTGTACTTTTAATTTTAATATTTATGAGCTTTCATATAAAATATTCATTTCCATATGATATTTTCTTACATTATCATTTAAATAACAATAATTTTTCATATAATATATTGTCAATACAAATTTTAATATTAAATACTTTATTTTAATACCATTCTTTGAGTAAATTAAATATGAATTTATTTTTATTTAAAATTTTTAATCATGTGTGATTTACTTTCACCCTATAACTAAATTATTACTAAGTTTTCTTGTAAAGTTGCATTCCCATTTAATTTGATTTTACTCTATAAATTAATTGTCATCAAGATTTTTCTTGTAATTTTTAACTTGTAACTTAAATATTTGACCCGTATTTTTATTATATTGTCATTGAAAAATGAAAAGAATGGTAGGAAACAATTAATCAACATCAAAGGATTTTTATCATTTAACTATAATTTAACCAAAGGTTTTTTGTCACAATAATTTAGCAAAATTTTCAATTTTTTTAGATAAATTTAATATTAAAAATATGAAAAGGCTTTAATTAGGAGATAATAACCAAAGTTAAATAATTACTATTATTGTAATTGTAAAGGGTTTTGTTTTTAATAAGTGCTTTAGAATTTTTAAATTTCATATTATATTTTTATTCTTCTTTTATATTTCATAAAATATACTAAAATGTTTTTATAATAAATGAATAAAAATATTTATTTATTTTAAAAATCTAAATGTTTATTTATTTTTTTGGTATTAATATTTATAATTTCTCAAATAAATTAAATTATTTATTTTTATAAGATAAAAATTAGAAAAAATTGGAGGTTTTTCAAGTAAATAAGAGAATAAATTATTATTATTATTATTATTATTATTATTATTATTATAATAAGTTAACAAATGTAGGTAGTGATATTTTAACAAACATAATTATTATAACTAATTATTGATGATTACTAATGTTAACAATTTAAATGAGAAAGCGACTTACTATTTTTAGAATTTTTTTTAAAGAAATTTACCCTTTTATTCTTCTTTTTTATGTTTCAAAAGATGATTTTACTACCTTACTTTTATATGATAAAGATAAAGATGTACAATTTTAATAATTAAATAATTTAGTCCAAAACAAATTTCCTTCCGCCCTGTTCTAAGAATGCCGCATTGCACTGTTTAATAGAATCCCAATACTCAGCTGCCTTCCTATTTCTCAATTTCTCTCTCGACCTTTTGCTCATTCTATCTCTCACTCGCTATACTCTCTCCATCTTCAATTGAGCTATTCTCTCTCAGGATATCTTCACGTTGGAGCTTTCTGGATTTCTGCTACTCTCTTCTCTCTCAATCGAAGGTAAGTTTTCATTCTCTCTTCCTAATCTCTTCAATTAATTTTTGTTCATCATTAGATTATAATCATATTTGTTGAATATAATTGTTTAAATTAGGGATTTCGAAAACGAGATCTGAATCAACATTGAAATGGATTTTGAAAACTAGATCTGTATTGACAAATTAAGGTTTACAAAAAGATGTGTTACAAATTAAGCTCAGGTTCCTTTATGTTTCGTTTCTTTTCGGGGTTCTCTGTTTCTCTGCTTCTAATTTCTGAGTGAATGCATGTGTTGCATGTTATGACTATTAAAGATACTTCAATTTCGCTGTCCAAAAAATCAATCATGTGCTAATTAAATACACGGTTCACTTTACTTTCCTAACAAAATAAAACAACAAAAACAAGTAGAAATGGATAAAAGAAATACTTGATTCAGTCATCGATCTTTTCTACGGAATTGAATTTGATTGGTCACTAGTCGCTGCAGAGTGAAACAAGTGAAGGGGGAAAAGAAGGGGTGATGGCAGACAACACACGAGGTTCATCATCCCAGTCCTTCTGGGAAGGCTACAAAGAATTTTGGTCAGAGAGGTTTTCCTCTTTGGGTAACTATTCCAGGTTCATCAAGCGTGATAAACCCATCCAATCCTGGTCTAGCTCTGATGTTGAGGAGTTCATCGCTTCTGATCCTGTTCATGGACCTGTCGTAATGATTTTTCTACTTTATCATCTCTATTTGTGTTCTTTTATGTCGTTTAGGTGTATTGATTGAGTTTTTTTCCTTTTATCCTCACAATCTGCTGCTATTGTTCATGGCTTATTGCTTTTGGCCTCGCCGGAAATGATACTGGTTCCTCCTTATGTTGAATATTTGCATCATATACTGAACTTTTGCATATTGTATATAACATTTAGGTTTCAGTTTGGGATGCTCATTTGGGTGGTCTTTGCTGTGGTTATTGTTGTTGTTGTTTGGCATATGTTTTACATGATTTGATTGAATGAAAGGCTCTCTCATGTGTACTTGGTTAGTTTTCGATTTAAGGCATTGGATGGTTAGGGACATTCCATGACTGAATTAATTTCTTGCTTGGTCAGGCTCTCTCATGTGTTGGATGTCTTGGTGCTAGGATCGAATTTGCATTTGTTAAATTAGTGTAAATTCAGATTTCAGAGAGGTTATGTTCCCTTCTATATCCAAATTAATTTAGATTATATGAGGATGGACTGTTTTCTTGACAAACTAGGGCTATCTTTTCGTTCATGAGTTCCAACTTAAGGAAATTTTGGGTCTTAAACAAGACTCCTACTCTTTTTACAGAGTTAAAAGTGGAAGATATACTGTCTCTTCCTTTAGGATTTGTGTTTGAGTGTGGGTCTGGGGGTTGCTCGCTTGGGCATTCGTCTGTGCTAATTTTGTTTTCTTTTTGCATCTATTTTGTTGTTCAATTGGCAGGCATGTTCTCTCAAGTGTGTTTGGTTAGTTTTATTTTGGAATTTGACCATCTGGTGCACGGCATCTCTTGATCTGGTTCCTAATGCTAGATTTCTTAGCCTTTGTAATCTTTGATTTGGGAAAATGGTGTCATTTTCAAGAGGTAATTGGTATCTCTTCTATTAAAATTTATTTGGATTATGAAGATTGTTATTTGACAAACTCGTACATGGAGAGTAGATTTTCAAAGACTCCTCCTTTGCTCACAAAATCAGAAGTTGAACTCAAGTTGACCTTTACTTATTTAAGCAAGTCCATAGGAAGGTGGTGTAGACTTATCACTAATCGTCCTTTTATAGATGATGAAAACATGTCAAATGTAAAACTGTAAAAGCTCTTCCCTTTTGTTAGAAAATAGAATAAAAATGTATATATATTTAGTATAAACATGGCATTGAGCTTTGTCAAAAAATTAGCGAGACTAATTAAGGCACAAAAGCATTAAGTGGTTTAAGATACATGTTTGCACTTTGTGCCATTAGTTGGAAATCTCAGCATTATTTTTAATTCATAAATCCTGGTTCATTCCCAATGTTGCATTTTGTTTAGTTTATTTACACTAAAATTGCATACACATCAAGAGATGGAAAAAAACACTGATCTTTGATGACTTGTTATGTGGAGTCACTGCAATCAATGTCAGTGGCACCTTTAGGCATAGATAGATTTAGGGCATGCTTGCCCTTTTTTGAGAAAAAAAATCACTTTTTAAATAAATTAAATTAGAATATATGTTTGAAAAATTTATAATGATTATATAAATTGTTGGAAGAAAAGCAAAAACCTCAATAGAAAGGTATTTTAGACTCTTAGCGTTTTTCTCATAAATTAAAAATAATAGTTTCTGAAATAAGCTTTGGAAAAAGTAGTATCATAGAATTACCCTTTTTTTTTTAGCTAAAACCCTTAATAGTTACCACTGCATGAAGCATAGATTCTTGATTCCTTTGAAGTTATGAGGATGCTCCAGTTGTAATCTACTCAATCTTGAATTGGGCATTAATTGTCTTCTTCAAAAGCTTTTATCCTTTAACATAGTAGAGTCTCTTCCATCAATAGAACATCCTTTAGACATCATTATGGTGGTAATCTCTTTCCATCATTCATAGTTTCTCCAATATGCATTATTTTCAAAATGTCATCTTTCACTAGACATGACAACATCTATCTATCTATAGATGACTGTGATTCTCATAATCCAAAGGGATCAAAGAACTGAACATGTTTCCAGCACCAATGATGATTGGTGATCCCCCTGAAACATACTGGAAAAGAGAAAAGGGAATATTGTATAAAACAAAAATCATACTGGAGAAACCTTATTTCTCTGTTTCTTATGTTATTGTTCATGTTGGAGCCCAGTCTCAATAATAGCAAATGACAGCAAATTGAAGTTAACCCCTTTCTATGTCAATAGCTGTTTATGTCCGTCAAATTTTAAGATATTATTTGCTGCATCTTTTGTGATTTTTTTTAAGGGTTAAATATGTTTTTAGTCCCTGAAGTTTGACTCGAATTTGGTTTTAGTCTCTAAACTTTAATACCATTGGTTTGAGTCCCTCATGTTCTGAAATCACGTAACTTTAGTTCCTCATATTTTGAAACCACATAGTTTTAGTCCCTCCCTTAACACCGTTAACTTTTGACGTTGACGTGGGAAACAAATTCCTATATCAGCATGTCCAGTTAGATTCAATGACATGATGTGGCAATTGAATTACACCTTAGCTCATCCAGTCAATTTTGTTGGTCTTCCCTGTTCATGAAAAATGTGAAGTTAAATTTAATAAAACCCTAAACAAAATTTGACTAGATGAGCTAATGTGTAATTCAATTGTCACATCATGGTCATTAAACTGACTCGACAAACAAACACAGAAATTCGTTTGTCACGTCAGCGTCAAAGTTAACAGTGTTAAGAGGAGGGACTAAAGTTACATGATTTCAGAACATGAGGGACTCAAATCAATGGTTTTAATATTTAGGGACTAAAACCAAATTCGGGTCAAACTTGAGGGATTAAAAACAGATTTAACCCTTTTTTTTAAATATAAATAGTTCACCTGCTGAAACATATAGTTGATCTTGTGTTTTTACTTCAATATTTCAAATTAAATGTGATTTGAATGCGTGGGTAATTTCCTTTTTCCCCATTTCAGCTGAAAACTGCTAGAGAAGCAGTGCAATTTGGCCTCGCAGGAAGTGCTTTGGGGGCAGTATTTACTGCTGGTTTTGCCTGGAAATATTCAAGGAGTTTACATGGTAATATGCTGCTTTTCATACTATTGAAACATTTTGCCACAGCCACATGCTAGTGATCTTAACTTGATTAAGCAAAATCAGGCATCATTCTTGCTCTTTTTGACTCTTAAAAATGTTTTTGTCTCTAAAATAGTTTGATAATAATATTTTCTATATGAAGCTTTATATATGTTTTTGGCTTTTTGCCATGGAAGTAGTGTGAAAGTATTTACTATTTAATATTTACTATTTAATGTACGTTGTTAATCATTTACTATTATTTCCCAACTTTATTGAACAGGTACTGGACTGTCTTTTTTGGCTGGTGGTGTATTTGGGTGGACATTTGGGCAAGAAATTGCAAATCATGCACTTCAACTTTACAGGGTAGACACATTGGCTGCTGAGGCTAAGTTTCTGGATTGGTGGAAATGGAAGACTGAAGGAGGGCACTAAAGCAGTTTGCTCCTGCGATTTAATGCTACATTTGTTATCGTTTCCGAGAAATTAAGAATATTTTTCGGTGTTGTCAGTATGATTTGTGTTCACTGAATAAAGTGCTTTGTTTTGACAGATCAAATTTTAGAACTAATGCATCATCGCAAAACAAATTGTGACTTTATGCCATTTTTTTCCTGTATTGTGCTGTTCTTTAGTCTCATATTAATTTCTCAATGGTTGGCCTGGGGTTCATAAGAGCTGGCATTTTCATATTGTGCCAACCGCTAGGACAATAAAGACGAGATCTTTACTACCATATGACTTCTTTCGAGGTACATGCGATTGCTAAATCTGTTCCGTCTTTTTAACGGCGGTTGGACCGGCTCGTCCAACCCTTTTTTTTTTTGTCAAAGTCCAACCCATTTTAAAAGTAAAAATATCTATAGCTAACATAAACGGGTTGACATATATAGCCCACCACGTTTTATAGAGGGTGGGCCGGTTCCTCCAACCCATTTTTAAAATAAAAATATCTATATTGACCAAAAAATAAAATAAAATATCTATAATACATTATATATTCTGACAAAAAAATACATTATATATATAATAAGGATTTAATAAGTATACACTAATGGTGCAAAAAAATTTATATTGTTATCAATGATGTGATGTCACATCATTTATTGAGTTTAATAACAGGAGAGAGGTTATACTCATTAATTGATGTGACAACATATCATTAGATAATAATATAATTTTTTTTTACACTATCGGTCTATAGAAATTAAATTCTAACCAACCCATCTCGCCCAAATTTAACATTTTAAAAAAACTATTATTTGTTATTATTTATATGTAATATTTAATTATAATTATTTCATATAAACTGAGGAATATAATTAAGTAATTGAACTCTTATAATAAAATAAAAAAATTATTTTATTTCTTAATAATTTACCCTTCTAAACAGTTAAAAATGTCGATAGACAGAAATGATAGCGTCTATCTTTCCACTAGTTTCTTTTAATCCACTTTTAACATACTTTCGAAATGACTTATGATTTAATAGCATTTGATATTATTTTTTAACCAAAAAAGTACTTTTGATATCATTTTTTTAGTTCATTTTTTAGCTATTTTTATCAAATTAAAGAAAGTGGATTTAAAATTATACTATATTTCTATTTAATTGTCCATTTTTAAAGAAAAAAATTGTTCCTATTTAATTGTTCACTTACAAACCCAATACACTAATAAATATGTTTTTCTCCATTTTACCCTTATGTTAATAAATGACTCACTGTTGAAAACTAATGAGAGCCAATAATAGTAAGAGAGATAAAAGGATAAAATAGAAAGTTTAAATTTATTTCCAAGAAAATAAGAGTAATAATTGCATTCCTTAATATATGTATTTTTAGTCAAAATAGATAGTTAAATAGGAACGGAGATAGTAATAAATAAAATATATAGAAACCATGTGTAAGTAATGAGCAATGTAATTGTTTCCTCACACTTTTTGCTAAAATCCAGATTTTAACTAGAAAGTTATAGAGATTAAGCTACTAAAGCCATTAGGCCCCCTATGTTACACATGCCTCATAATTTTATACTTATATTTAAAATTTAGATAAATATAGGATTTTATGTATATATATTTGTAGTGTAAAAAAGTTTTACATTATCATCCAATGATGCATTGTCACATCAATTAATGAGCTAATAATACATTAGGTGTCATGTGTAACATCCTAGATTTTATTAGGATAAATATTAATTGAATTAAATAGATTAATTAATTAAATAATTAATTTATTGGGAAATAAATAATAAGGTTATTATTATTATTAGTTTTATTTCGTAAAGATAGTTTTATTTGAAAATAAAATAAAGGGGGTGAGAATGGGCCCAAGCCCAATTAGTTATTCTGTAAGGAGGGGTAACAAAGCACCCTAATCCTTATTCGTATCATTCGTCAGTAAGCGAAAGGCTACGGAGGGGAGAACCTGAGTCTCAAGAGAGAGCTGCAGAGGAGTGAAAGTCAAGATCCAAGAAAGGACTTCATCGCTGTGATCAAAGCTTCGCTTAAGGTACGGTGGGAGAGAGAGTATTGCCTGTATATGCATGTAGGGATATTGGGTAGTGAGGGCAACCATAAGACCCTCTAAAGACTCTAAATTCGTATGGATGTATGTGTAAATAGGAATGAATGATATAATCTGTTGATTGATGATTGATTGTATGTAAATTGATGAGTATTGGATGAGATTAATGATGTTATTGAGAATAATGAAAGAGGGACGATTAGGGATTGAGAAATTGGGGATTTTGATGAATTGATGGTAAAATCTGTAATTGATTGATGATTTACTGTGAATTGGATGTTATTAATGAGTATGAATGATGTTTAGACGAAAAAGATTGATTAGGGATTGATTGGATGAGATGAGAGATGTTTGAAATCGTGAAATCTGCGATTTGCGTCGCGGGTAATCGATTACCAGGTGTGGTAATCGATTACCAGAGTGTCTGGGCAACCCAGAACTACCTTTTGATGGCTGGTAATCGATTACAGGGGTGCTGTAATCGATTACCAGAGAGTCTGTCTGTGGGTAATCGATTACAGGGGTGCTGTAATCGATTACTAGAGAGCTTTTCTGTGGGTAATCGATTACCATAGGTTGGTAATCGATTACCAGAGTGGATTTTGAGATCCTGAGTGTTTGATATTGATGATTAATGATGTTTAATGATGTCTGTGATGATTATGACGATGTATAATGATGACGATTGATGTTAATAGTGTTTATCACTTATAATGATGTTTGATGATGAGCATATTGATGCATGGTGATGGTGACAAATGTTTATCACTTATAATGATGTTTGATGATGAGTGTATTGATGCATGATGATGGTGACAAGTGTTTATCACTTATAATGATGTTTGATGATGAGTGTATTGATGCATGATGATGATGATGATAATGATGTCGGTGTATATCACCTTATTATGATGATGTTAATGATGAGTGTATTGATGCATGATGATGATGATGATAATGATGTCGGTGTATATCACCTTATTATGATGATGTTTAATGATGAGTATATTGATGTATGATGATGTTGATGATAACGATGTTGATGTATATCACCTTTTTGACGATGATGTTGATGATAACGATGTTGGTGTATATCACCTTTTTGACGATGATGTTGATGATATTGATGATGGTGTATATCACCTTTTTTATGACGATGTTACCTAAGTTGTGCGGGCCCATAGAGGGGGTACAACTTAAGAGAGATGCCTTGTGCATGTGTGATGAGACCTGAATTGTGCGGGCCCATAGAGGGGGTACAATTCGGGAAGTGAACTGAGTTGTGCGGGCCCATAGAGGGGGTACAACTCAGGGGATCAAGATGGGGCGTTCGATGCACGGGCCCATAGAGGGGGTGCAACCTAGGAGTGATTGTACGAGCCCATAGAGGGGGTGTAACCTAGGGTCGAATGTCGTTGTGCGGGCCCATAGAGGGGGTACAACCTATCGGTTAGTGTGTGGTAACACCGGTAGACTATCTTGGTACTAACTAGAGTGATTGACGAGGTGCACCCATTGTGTGGAGTTCCAAGTCATGATCTTTGGGTAGATGATGAGAGGAGTATTGATGTTATGATGATAATGGGTATAATGATAGATGAATGATGTAATGATGATAATGAATATGATGATAGATGAATGATGTAATGATGATAATGAATATGATGATAGATGCATGATGTATGATGATAATGAGTATGATGCTATATGCATGATGTAATGATGAGAATGAGTATGATGATAGATGAATGATGCATGATGATAATGAGTGTGATGTTATATAAATGAATGTTATAATGTTAGTGAATATGATGATATATGAAAGATGCTATGATGATGAGTTTGGGCTAATGTGTGACATATCTACATGTCGATATAGATGATCAATTATATGTTGAGTTTTAGATGAATGTTATTATTGGTGATTGATGTATTGATGGCGTGATGTAATGATGTTGTGGGTGAGGACGGATATTCTCTATGCGTATGTATATGTAGTATTCCTTTTCCTCACCGTATTCTGCGGATATATTTTACAGGTGTTGATGAGGACACGACTGGTGTCGATTATGATTAAAAGGGTATGCTCTGATAGATGTGACATCAGGGTGTATTTGGGAGTTTATCATGTTTCTAGACTAGGAGTATGTTTATGAACCTTTTGGGATACCTTGTACGGCAGTAGGTTATTAATGATTTTATGTATTGGTGATTCCGCTGCTTTATGTTTGACTTATATCTGAGAGTTTAATTTCTTTTAATAAAGTCGTTTTCGAACTATGAGATTTAATAAGAACAATTGTGAACCTTTTTACCTATCGTGGGGCTTTCCCCTTTTCCAAGCTTCGATTTCTTAAACATATAAGAGTATGGGGTAGAAGGGTGTCACATTATGCTCATTAAATGATATGACAATTCATCATTGGATGACAATGTAAAATTTAATGTATAATGATTAAATTCTTAATAATTTTTTTATTAAAATAATAGGCCTCATCTTACTATGACTTTTTCTTATAACCAATAATTATTTTATTTATTTCATTAGTTGATTTTTCCTATCATGTTAATCTTTGTTATAATACATATTTTTCTATTGTGTAATATAATACATAATATAATATATCTAAATCACCAAAATACTAATATAAACGTTAATTATACATAATAATAATTTAAAAAGTAATTTTATATCTAAAAATTTTAAAGAAAAAATTTCAATAAAATTATAATAATTTATTTTAGTTAATTAGAAAAGGCTCCATCTCAAAAATTTGCCTTAGGCCTCAATATGTAGGGGAATTTATTACAAATTCTTGAAAGATTGTAACAAAATACTTATTTAAAAACTTGAGAAAATTAAAAGACATGCATATTATCTTACTCATCATCTTAAAAGTAGATATCCAGTCATAACACTGAACAAAACCCAAGCCAAGGGACTGAAATTGAAAAATTACACAAAGTTTCACACTTAAATAGTTTTATAATTTTAATCATATAATCAATCTTGGCACAGCAAAAGGAATGGGGGTGTGAGAGAGATTGTATTTATTTTCTCTTATAAATAGGGTAAAAAAAGAAAGAGACAAAGGGTCTAAAACAATATAGATAAAAACATATGGGTAACTTACCCAAATGTGAATTTAACAAATTTAGCTATTTTAAATAATCTAATATTAAAAATACCAAATTTTAAATAAATCAAATATTAGCTTATAGAAAATTCAAGTATGGTGACGGTCTGTCCTTTTTTTCATTATAAACTTGCAAGCTTAAAGATATTTGTAGATTCAACACATGTGTGTTTGTTTTTCATCAAAACTCTAAGAACTAAATTTTTATACGGTTTGAGACTCAACATAATCTTAAAGTTTATTTTCATTTATATTTTAAAAAATATATTATAAATTAAAATAAAGTTATTTGGTGAAGAATTAATTTTAAATTATATAAATTTTTATATACTTAATCTATAAAATGAGAAATTTCAATTCAATAGTTACATTATTAAATTTCAATGCTCATACAAAAATTATTAAGTAGAGTAAATTTAGTAAGACTTACTCTTGAAGTAAATTCCATCACACCCGCACACATGACACAACATAACGTAATAGATTTATTTCCCTTTTGGATAGCCAAGGCTACCCCATTGCAATAAAAGGAGCTTTACAATATTAAATAATGAAAAATATATATTGGAGGGATTATGCTGTATCCTAATCTCCGGCTCTGGTAGGTGCTCCTTAGCTACTTGTTATTTTCTTTTAGTTTTAGCATTTTGAACCGATTATGTATTTATGTGTGTTTCCTTGGTGGCCATTGCTTCATCCCCAACAAAAAATAATGGGAGAATCAGCCGCAACAGATATCTTAATGTCACATTCTAGTTCCAGGGAGTGCTCAATAGCACAAAAAGATATGATGGAAGAAGTGTATGTTTAGATTACGTCAAAATCACGTTATAAACGTGCATCCGTACACTCAGATTTATATTTGTAACATAATTTTAAAATAAACCAAAAATGCTATAAAAAAACTGGGCAGCTAAGTAGCTTTGATATGTTGGACATGGGTGTCTAGCTAGTTCCAGAATCCAGACAACACTCCAGATATAAAAATTAGAAGTCCTTATTAGAACTGTGCATAATTAGTAACACTAGAATTGGTCAGCAAGTTCTAGAAGAGACCCTTTTGGTTTGGTGTGGCTCTAAAAGGTTTCTGATGAAAAAGCCAAGTTAAGGCAAAATTGACAGATGGAAACCTCCTAATGATCCCCCTAATACCTCTCAACACCATCAATCAATGCTCATTAAAAGGAAAGGTACAAATGAAATGCTGAAAACAAGTTTGCATTCTAAGATTGAAAAGGAATGAAAAATGACTACTAATTATGCAGCTGTTGAATCAAAATTTGGAAGGTACTGGACGCAAGCTTTTTAATGAACAAGACAAAATTTTTACCATTGCCCCCTAAAATTCAGCAGGGTCATGTTGAAGTTCAGAGTGATAGGTTTGACCTAATTTAAATCTAACTACTATTCAAGAGGGACACATCACAAATAATAGAGAACATATCATGAACATATAAAATTGACAATATCAATAATGACCCTACAATATAATGGTGCTAGAATCAATGGGATAATAATTAGAAGATGAAATAAAAGATTATCTGCAATGTTATAATGGAAAACAAGGACCACATATTTCCAAGTCTATTTTAGCCAAGCAATTGAGGAAATTAATAATAATAACTCATAGGATTGGACCCTTTACTTAGGATGTGTCATAATGGACTAGTAATCAAAATGATTAAAAGGCCAAAATGTTGCCACAACACTTGTGTCTGCAGGAAGCAGTTTCAAATCAGAAGGTTCAGTTCCTCAACCTCAAGAGGATGCTGACACAAAAACTCTTGGTGGGATTCGATTGCAAATTGCCCTCGTGTTTTATGACTCTTAGGAAAAAGAATCTATTTTTAATTCAAGATGGGTCAGCATGAGAATTTGAGGGTCTCATGTGCACCACCACATTCATTGATGTCAAAGAGCTAGGCCAATCCTAATCATATTCTGATAAGGCTGATGTCTGATTGTCCCCTTTAAAACAGAGGAAAATTAGAAAAATAAAATAAAATTGATAAAGGCACCTTTGGAAAAGGGTCGGCGATGACCCTATGCTGACGGTTATTTGGCCAGGGAATAAAGCAAGACCGTCCTATTGTCCGCTTGAGGATAATAAAAGAAGCAAACAAAGCCTTAACTTTGTGCACTTTAATTAGATTGTCATTATATCATGTTTTTATTGAACTTTGTACTACAATAAAAATTGTCAAGTTGGGAAAGGGGGCATAAGAGAGAAAGAAGAGTAATATCAGGAAATATTTTTTATATACAAATAAGAACAGTTATGGATTCCACGTCCCATAAAAGATGGGCTTTTCATAGCATCCAATAAGGTGAGGCATAAGGCAGACAAGGCTAGTTAGCCTCAATACTTTCTCCTCAACTAGCAACTTAGACTTATTTGATTTGTATTTGTATTTTCTGTTTTTATTCTATTTTCTCAAATGTTATAAAGCGTCCAGTTTTTTTTAGGGTATATTTGCAAGTCAAAGAATGAAGGAAAAGATTTATTGAAAACACTTCCCGCTCTTATGTTTGTGAGTGTAGTTAAATTACAAAACGCTCTCCCCTCTTCCCTTCCCCTCCTAATCCTTTACTTTTTTTTCCCTTTTCTTCAAACTCACAAACATACCATAATAAAATTTATGCAATTAAAAAACAGGAAATAGAAATAAGAAATGAAATTACAAACCAAACATCGGTTATTTTTTAACTCTTTCATTGGATGAATGAAATGAATTCTACAAAATATACAAAAACATATTTCCTATTTGACAAATCAGGTATTTAAACTGAAAACTAGAATATATATTCTTCTGCAATATCTTGCAATAAAAGAATGAGGTGACTTTTGGTCCTTATCTACCAAAAATAAGCTCAATCAAACGTCACCGCCACATGCTTGTTGCTGGAATGTGACTAATGGTGGGGTAAGTGAGGGAAAGTATAGCCACTCAATGAAAGGTGACACCTTCTATTGAATTGCCTTGCCTCGCCTCTTGGCCGTACCGCTGATTTTGTTGCCCCATTGTTTAGAAAGTGTGTTGGTCCTAATTTCTGCAAAATAGGCTTACCTTTATTGTAGATCATACTTGAGATACTTTAAGGGATCTCCATTTAGCAACTTGAAGGATGCAAAATCCCAACAAATATATATATTTTTTAATATGTACACATGAATCACTCCACAGTGTCATAATAGTTGTCTTCTCAAATAAAGCCACAAAAGGCTGAAGTCAGCAAATACACAAACATCCAGTAGATCAAGCGTTGGTATCCCTTTAGTGCTGCCTGCTTCAAAATAAATTTTGATTTAGAAAGAAGAAACAAAAAGGATAAAATAAGAGAATTAGATTGGCATTGATCAAAATGTAACAACTGCCTACTAAATCTTTAGATTATATACAACTCCCTTATAAATTATTATACATTTCACTCAAATTCTAAAATACATTTCCTCTTTCTGTACTATAACTTTTACGATAAGCTAAGAGTGTGTTTGGTTTAGCGTTCTGAACGTGGAGACAAATAGTTGTAGCTTCCACGTCCAAAACGTGAATTAATACTAAACCAAACATACACTAAATACGTGTTTGGAACCGCAATTTGATGTCCACTAAACAGTTGTTTGCATTGTAGCTTCTGTCTAAACGTGGTCTTCCAATGCAGTTCCAAACTTACCCTAAGAAAAAGACCATGGTTTTGCCTTTACCTTTGTCTTAGTGGCAGAGGAGGTAAGAGAAATTGAAGTAGATGAAGTTGATGAGGTTGCAAAAGCAGAAAGGCCTACATTGTAAGTCATACTTTCATCAGGTTGGAAGAGGCCATAGTTCCTTTCTGAGGTTGCTCCAGTCTTCATATCTTCATTAAACAATGCAAATAAATATGCTTCTAACCTCATTCTAGGTCTCAAAGGTGTCCCTTCATTTGCCATTTGCCTTCTCAACAAATTCCTATTATAAGTTTCAGCATTCTCTAGAGAGGCACCAATCTCATCAGGGTCTCCTTTAGATGGCCAACCAGTCTCAGAGACCCTAACCTCTATCCCATTAAAACCCAATTTAGCAATGGCAAATGTAACTGCATCTACCTGAGCATAAAGCATGTTATCATAGTGTAGCTTGGTATTGGGGTCAACCATACCTTGATTAGGATTAAATAATACATAGTCCAAAGAAATCCTAATAGGGTCATTCTTGTAAGCAAAATAAGGATAAGCATTGATCCAAAAAGGTGCCTTAGTGCTAGACAAGAAGTTCAATAACTGGGTCATGATCCCAGAGATTTCACTTTTGAAACTACCAGCTGAAGGAGGGTAAGATTCCTCAAGAACTGCTAAGGAACAAGGTGTTGACACGTGGATGCTTGAGTCCAATCCTAACTGAACTAAAGCATTATGAATGTTAACCATTGCTGGCACAAGAAACTGAATAAGAGTGGTGTCTTCTTCAGTGTACACCTCATTCCCTACTTGAATCCCAGTGATCTTTGTGTCTGGGAGATATGGTTTGATATGGTTACTTACCCATTGAAGTGCTTGTTGAGGATCATTTAACTGAATTAGTATTTGGTTTTCAATTGTCACAATGACCTCAACATTTGAATTAGCAAAAGTTTGCAAAATCTGAGGATTAGTGTCATAAATTCTTGTTTTTGTGATCTGAAAGGAGCTGAAAAGTTTGAGGACTTTGTCTGGTGGCGGCAAATTGTTTCCTACTTGGCCATAGTTGATTCCAAATGATGCAACACGTACAAAAAATCCAATATCTGTGATTGCAAAATCAGTGAAATCTGTTAGTACTACTCACAATAATTCAATGAGAATCAAACTACTGTTAGTAAATGTTTAGTTTAACATTGAAACGTGGTAAATTCAAGTTTCCAACGCTAGAAATAGTTGCGTTGAGGAATTCAAAACTTAAGTTTGACCAGTTTTAACGCCAAACTAAACACACTTACTTTTTCAATTCAATGGTATCAATTTAATGAAGCTAGAAATTACAAAACAAAAATGCAATAACAAAAGCATGCATAAAGAACAGGAAAGAAAAAAAACAGAACAAGCAGGGTACCTGCAGAGAGAACAAATGTTAGAAAAATATAGTTGATTGTGATTCTTTGGATAAATGTTGCCATTGTGATTGGTGACTGAGGGAAACACATTGAGATTGAAGAATTTTGAAATGGCACAGGTAGAGGATAGATATGGAGCTATTTCCTATAGAGGAGAATTTGATTGTTTTCTTGCTTGAAAATTTGGAGGCAGAGAGGGAGAAGAAAATTATGAGAGAAGATTGTGTATGGTTGGTTAGAGTGATTTGGGTTGCCTTAGGAGGAAGGGGTTACTCATACAAATGGCTTGGTTTGCCCTTATATTTATTTTCATTCGGACAGGGCTGTCTCTTTCCAACCCACGCCAACTTCCAATTTTTGTATTGACGTGAGTGCCCTTTAACTAAGACGCTTTCTTCCAACAAAAGCAAACAAGAGGGAATGCTGATTTTATTTTTACACTTTTATTATTTTATAGTACTAAGTATTATATTTTTCTTTATTGTTTATTTCTTTCTCATCATTACATTACATATCATCATACCCACATTAGTAAGAGGTGCAATAAATAAAGAGTATGGAAGAATCTTTACTCTTGAAAATATTAGAGGCGAGCCATTGCACGATCCAAAGATATGATGTTTTCTTACATGAAAATAATTTGTTGACACTTTAATTTTGAAGGGATTTTTGTGAGTTGAATTTTTTAGAGAAAGAGAAGGGGGTATTGGAAGTCCTTCCCCCTTTGGTTTGTGAATTTGAGTATTTTACAAAGTTTTTTTTCCTTTTCTTCTCCCCTTCCCTTCTCCCTCCAATCCTTCGCTTTCCCTCTTTTTTTAAACTCGCAAACACACCCTAAAGGTAAAAAAAAGAGAGAAAGTAAAAGATGTGATAAATGATGTAATAGAAAGAGAGAGAAAGGAAAAGAAGGTGTATAGTGAGATATAAGAAAGTAGAGTAAGAAAAAAATTGAAATTGTAAGTGAAATGTAATTCACTCTTTAA
Organism: Sesbania bispinosa; assembly: GCA_026901365.1. NCBI lineage: Eukaryota > Viridiplantae > Streptophyta > Magnoliopsida > Fabales > Fabaceae > Sesbania > Sesbania bispinosa. The sequence continues at coordinate 652,628 of QLOH01000426.1, forward strand.
CATTGTTGTGATAAAGAAAAAAATAGAAAATAGAAAGAAAAAAGACATTATATATTATTTATATGAAGAAAAAATAGAAAAAAATAAAGAAGTTCCATCCATTTATTTAATTTAATAAAAAAATAAAAAAATATATAATTAATATAATATCTTTTAATAAAAAAGAAAAATTAAGCAGATCGATATCACATTTTATGAAAGAGATAAATATATGAATAAAATTAAGAATAATAAATTTAATTTCTCAAAAAATCATAAGTTCTCTTCATTCAAAGAATAATTAATTTAAATTTCACATTATTTTTTATTTCATTTTTTTCTTTTTAAATAAATGAATTCATAATTTTCTTCTTATTCTTTATTTCTTTTATTCTGTTTTCTCCCAAGACAAAGGAGCAATAATGCTTGTGTGCACTTTTGTAAGACATATATGAGACGAAATAAAAAATAAGTAAATAACTATCTAAATAATATGTGAAACAAATTACAATTAAATAATAAAAATTACATAAATATAAAATAATGTATGCAAGCGTATCTATGTCTAATTGTTTATTACAAAAGGTAGGTTGGCACTTGGCACGGAATACTGAATTAAGGGCCGCGAAGCTATAATGCTTTTTGTGTAGGATCCGGATCCTTGCAATTGTGTGCCGTTTACAGTAACATTAGTTACCAAATAGTTACTCCCTCCATTTCATTTTGACAGTCGTTTAAGGTTTCTACACATAAATTAAGAACAATAATAAATGACTTGAAAGACATAATAATCTTACTAAATTACCCTTCTTAATTTACTAAATACTTTTTCTCATTTTATCTAAATACATTAATGAGTAGTGTGGTGCACAATTTTTTAAGTTTCTTTTCCCATAAAAGTGGGAGGGTAAAAATGGAAAACTATCATTAATACTCACATAGAAACTAGAGAACGACTCATATTATGAAAAAAATTTATTTTCCTAAAACGACTATCAAATTGAAATGGAGGGAGTAGAAAATAACGATGGAATTATTTTGCAGTTAATGTAGGTAGCTATTTTCTAGCTATTGCGTAGCTATATTGGCTGCAGCGAGAGGCATTCTTTCACTTTTGGGTATTGTAGCTCGGGTGTTAGAAACTAAGTTACCTTTAATAGATGAGTGAAAATAGGATACAACTAGATATTTAGATTCTCTTTTACATTTAGTATATTTTAAAAATAAAATAAAACCGAAAAGAACTTATGGTTAAAAATATTATACACTATTTTTTGAAAAAGGTGAAGTTAAAAAGAATATAACAAAAAGTGTTATTGTTACTTTTTTATCAATAAAATTATTATTCTCTCTCCTATCCTCTCTACACCCTTTATTATCATTATTGTTGCCTTATTATTGTACACTGTAATCGCCACCATCACTTGGTACCCTTAACTGTTACCACCGACCACACTCTCAATCGTTATTGCCTCTATCGCCAATTGACGCCTTCAGCCCTTCACTACCACACAACACATTTCACGACCACCACCATCACTACTGCTCAACACCCTCAATCGCTGCCACAATCATCAGACACCCACCACCACTTTCGTGTGCCTATCATCCTGTACTGTTAACACTTTCCAACACAACTCATTACTTCTTGATACTCTCAATCGCCTTCACCACAGCCCAACGCATTCTATCATTGCCAACATTGCTTGACATCTTTCAATGTTGTCACTACATCTCAAGGGATTTTATCATTGCCACTACCACCTGACACTCCTTATTCGATTTTTAATATTCAATTATATATTAAATAAAATAAGGATATATGTGTAACTGAACAAATATAATCATTTTATAGTTATCAAACACCACACAAAACATTATTGTCCTATTACATTCTATTCCCTTCCATTTTGATATATTTCATTATACATGTTCATCTACAAAATACTACCTAATAATGTATATTTGGTTTGTTGACATGTATTGTAACATCTTATCTAATCTTTCTGAGCCTCCAAATTATTAAACTTGAGAACAAGTCTCAGCTTGAGCTTAAGATTTTTCAGGAACAAAATTTTAAAAAGTCTCTATTCAACCCCTTTTCTAGAGACAACCAGCCAACTTCAGTATTGTTGCATTCAAGTTGATGCATTTGGGTGCCTTCCAATGGAAACACAAACACGCTTTAAACCAATGCTTTTAAAATCGGACCAACAATTGAACCACAGCGAAGGTACTGATTCACGATTCATTGGTTAGACTGTCATTAAATCGTGGTCGGACCGATAATGATTAAATATATATTTTCAATATTATACAATATTTTTAAGAAATAAAATCATACAAAATCAAGACATATAAGCTTATAAATTAATATAAAGAACCTTATTATATGTGTTATAAGATAAAAATTAATAATAATTTATTAAATAATAAATATTTATGTACAATCTTTAAAAAATTATCTTTATTTATTTAAAAAATATTTTAGATTAAATAAAAAATTTAAAAAAATAAAAAAGACTTTTTTAAAAAACGATCGGTTCAACTCTAGCACCAATTTTAACTGATTTTGAACCGGTTGAAGCAGTAAGTTCAGTCCGGTTTTCATTTCATTGATTTTAATTAACACAGGTTAATAATATATTTGGATATGCAACATATAGACTACAATTAGAATTGAACTGATATAAATTATTTTTATATTATCCAAATATAGACCCGTTTACTTTAAGAAAACATTTCCTATTTTTTAGTTTTAATTTACAAACAATGTCAACTTGTTTGTTTTCATTTTATTTCATGTATCAAAGTTTTGTACAAGAAATAGAAAAAAATAATACAAAATTGTTTTCACTGTTTCCTTTACAAAATTTTGAAAATAGAAAACAGAATAATAATTTTATAATCAAAACTGAAAATATTTCGGTAATTAAAACTAGAAAACAGGAAATAAAAACATAAAATATTTTCTCAAGGTAAACAGAGCCTAAACTATCACAAAATTAAAATTATAATTATAATTTCCTATCTTAAATATATTGAATTCTATCTATTTGTCTTATAAACTTTTGAATTTTCAAGTGAAAATTGGAATATATGAAAATTTTGTACAGTTTTATTAATTTATTTATAAAACGTACTGTTTGATTGAACTCAAATGTACATTCAATTCAAAGCAATGTGAGGTTGCTTTTGAAAAACGTATCTAAGGATGTCGCAAAATGTCATGCGCAACAGTAACACAAACACACACTTAGTTGTAAATTTTTATTTTCATGTCATTAAAATTCATAATAAACAACATTTAAACTAAAAGGGTGAAAGAGTGCTCACATGAATCTCTTGAAAGTTAAAATATCTCATCTAGTACTACTGATCTTTTAAGCAATTGATTAAGACTCCATTTGAGTTGGTTGTAAGTTTTAGTTTCTTGTTTTAAAAAATTTTCAAACAATCTTTCACAACTCAAAATAAAAATAAACAACTTTTTTTATGATTTTTAAAATAGACGTTTTCACAACCATAAAAAGAGGTTTTTGATTTTTAATTTTGAGTTATAAAAACTTATTAAAATTTATTAAAAATAAAAAACTGAAAGCTTACAACAACCCCAAACCAACCAAGACATTTATTTATCTAAAGATATAGCTATGTTCTTCCTTATTTTTATTTCTTTGTTTTTCAACAACCACTTTTGTTTGCTGTTTAAGCTTCTTTTTTTTATTAGAGTCCGTTTGGTTGGTAGTTAAGAATAGTGAAAATCAATGAATTGATTTTAAATCACTTCTATGTAACATGCTTAATAAATTATGTGCCATTCATTTCCTGTCATTAATTTTATAAATTTATCAAAATCAATTCTACCTAATTATAAACCAAACGGATTTGTTAGAGTGGAAATCAATTCCACATATATCCCAAGGTAATTTACTGGTGGACTCGATTTTTTTTTTTCAATTCTGGAGAATTGGTTTCTACTGCATGTGCTAAAATTTTATACAACCATTAATTTAATCATTTACAAATTATATGATATATAAAATAATTAAGCTTCTAACAATTCTCTATTTTAAAGTAATATATAGGCCCTGTTTAAATGCAACTTCTGGAAAAGAACTTCTAGAGTAAAAAAAAAAATGAATCAAAGAGTAATTGAAATGAATTTAACTTCTCCATAAGTAAAAACTAGTCTTTGTAGTTCACCTTCTCCATAAGCTCTCCCATTTAACTTCTCCATAAGTAACTAATTTCAACTTATGGAGAAATTAAATTCATCTTATCTCATTGATTCATTCTATTTTTTTCTTCGTTCTTCTGCAGAAGTTGTATCCAAATTGAGCCTTAGTCTTTTATAATTTACATCTTAGAGACATAGGTTGGTGTAACCGTAAATTGGCAATATAATGAGAGCTAATTCAGTGAGGAAAAAGGTGGAAAAGAAAAGGAGTCATTAAGGTCCAAATTGATCAAAGTTATTAGAGCACTTTTAAGAAGAAGACAAAGAAAATGTGCTACATGAGCAATTGGTTTCTTAATATTCAAAGATAATGCTTATGTAATATGGCGCCGAAGAACGCACCAAAAGCTGTGTTTGGTGAATGGATAAGGAATAGAATTAAGTGAGGGTGATGAGATGTGCGTGTTCTTATCTTATATATATTAATTCTTTAGTAACGCCTTTATGTTGTATACAAACAAGAAGGGTTGAACACAAAATATTGTTTAGACTTAGACTTCATGTCTTGGCAATAAAAATAATTAAAAGAATAGACTATGAAACTTTTTCCTTTGAACTTTGATCAAGCCACACAGGATGTATATGTATATATATTGCATTTGAATTTAGCAAATGATTATTTTCTTTTGAACAAACAAGATATAAAAAGAAAACAAATCAAAGAAAATACGTGTCTTATAATCAAAATATAAAAAATGCATCGCCAATTGTATAACATTAAAATAAGAATTGTATCTTATGAAAATGAAAATATCAAACTCCCTCTATGTCCTATTTTTCATTAAATTAAGCAAGAATAAAAAAAATAGAAACTAATTAAACCATTTTGCATGGAAAGAAATACTTAATTAAAAACACCAAGCTAAAAATATATTCACATTTCCACCAAATCAATATTTTAGATTGACTCATGCATTCAAAAAGTATATAATAAAGTGAAATATCTAGAATGTATACTACTAGCTGCATGAAGATTTAAGAGTAATAATATCAACGTACTCATTTAAAATGACTTGGCAAGGTATATTCTTAGTCATCCACCCATAATAGTCAACTCAGGCATACTAACTCGCATATGCATGATCTTGACATTTGTTTGGCATGGCATTTTAGGGTAGAAACAAAAGAAAGAGACATTTATTCTCTTGTTATCAATTATATTTTAAAGATGGAAAAGTCTCTTCTACCTTTATTCATTTTATTTCCTACATTATAAAATAATTTGAAATTTACTTATACATTTTTTTCTTTTTGTTTCATTGAATTATACTAAATAAATGTATAAGCTTATTAGTTAATAACTTCTCTAGGTATCCGTCCTTTCTTTTATTTTGTTGTTTTATCAGTGGTGTACATTGATCAAATTGAATTTATTTATTCACATGATGATGATATTTATATTATTTCTTCCTAAATACTTTGAGCTGAAAAGCAAAAAAAGGATGAGAAGTATCTACCTGTGTCTGAGTTGGAAGGTACATTTTCTGGTTGAAATGTCATATTAAAATAGATCTGAATCAATAGAAATTAAAGTAGTGCGATACATGCGTGTCATTGCTAAGAATTCTTAAGTGGTTGGCGGGTTTGTCATAACTTTTCTGGGTTCATCCACAGTTCTCTGTATATCTATGCTTCCGGGTCAGGGTTAGGGGATTGTGGTTTTCTTTGAATTGAATGAGTAGTCCTGTTTGGCTTTAGCCAATAAAAGGGAAAAAAAAAATTGTCAATGGAACCAAACCAAATATATATGTTGATTTTCTCTTCTATGAGAATCTTGTTTTTAGAGAGACATATTACCACAACAAAAAGCTATTTGTCTCCCGGTTTGCTATAGCAATAAGATATTGTGGATATGATTGAATTTTTCAAAGTTCAAACGGATGTCAATTCTATGCAAATTAAAAATTAAAAATGAATGGATTCATAAAGTAAACCAAAAGATAAAAACAGTGAAATCCACAGTAGTATACTTTAAAGCACAATCTTTTTATGCAACGGATGTAGAATCGTGCACAATTATATTTCTATGAGAATGAGAACAAATTGAAGTCTAGTCCACTATTTGAATATTGCATATATATTTATTTGAAATAATGAATTTTTTTTTTGGTTTAATTGCACTTTTAGTCCCTTTATTATCATCAATCCGCGATTTTGGTCCCCTACTTTTTTTTTCGCGATTTTAGTTCCTCTATTATTCCAAATTCGTGATTTGGTACAAAATCTTGGTCCCCTATTTCAAAATCTATGTGTTAGGGACCAAAATCACAAATTTGGAACAACAGGGGGACCAAAATCGCGAAAAAAAGTAGGGGGACCAAAATCGCGGATTAATGATAATAGGGGGACAAAAAATGCAATTAAGCCAAATTGGTTTTTAAGTTTAATTAGTACATAAAATGAAACTAGAAATTAATGTAATAAAATGATACTTCCTAATCAAAGGTAAGCAAATAACCTAAAAAGAAAATCTACGTCATAAAATTTACTCAATTATAATATAATAATAAATTAGCTATGATATATCATCATCATTATTATCATTTAAAATGAATCAACATTTATTCATATTTATTTTATCTAATTAAATTACATATATCAATGAAGGTTTACGTATTTCTATAACGATATTAATGTAGTGTTTATTTGGATGATCATTTGCAAATTTAAATTTGAATAAACTTAATTTTATAGAGTTGATTTTATTTAAAATGAATTTGATGTAACGCGATTTATGTTTAGATTGGAAATTTCTTTTAAAAGTAAGTTTGTGATAAATTTAATTAGTATAAAATTCTCAACTCAATGTCTGCTCATTTGTAGTCAAAATCAATTTAAATAAATCATCAAAAATCTTTCTAACATGAATATGCGAAAACTAACTGCACGTAAATATCGCTAAAAAATCTCCAATAACTACATACTAATATGCATAAACTTCTCCAATAATTGCACATTATCAGGATAAAAAAAACTACATTCCACGTATAGGCATTGTAAAACAAAAACTACACCCAGGCAGTTACTATATATAAAAGCATATCTACTTTCTTTTGTTTAATCTTACTCCGAAAGTTGCCTTTTTTTCTCAGAAAGTCACTCTTTTTCTCCTCATTTTCTTAATCACCTGCTCAATCAACTTCAATGGTTAGGTATGGCACGTAAGCTTAGCTTAATTGAAGAAATTAATAACACAAAGGAAAGCTAGAAAGTAGCAATTAGAATTACAAATTTGTGGCATACAAGTTTTCAGAAATCAAATTTTATTGAGATGATTTTCATGGATGAAAAGGTAGTGCTCTTTATTAAATTCTACATAATTTCTTTTTAGATTTCTATTTAATAGTCATACTAATCTTTGCTATGATTGATTTTTTTAATATTTGTTATAGGGTGCTATACTTGAAGAGGGCAATGCATTTGCTTTTCAAAATTTTGAAGTAAGAGATAATACCGGTCATTATAAGACATGTAACCATCCCTACAAGTTATCATTCATGAGAGGAACAATAGCACAAGAACGTGATTATCCTCAAATTGCTGGCAATGTTTATCATTTCACTACCTTTGAAGATATTATTGGTGGATCCGCTTGCCCAGATATCTTAGTAGGTACGTTGGCTTTGAACCTAATATTTTAGTTTTATTCATAGTCATTAAAAATTACATGTAACTTTTGTTTTTACTACCAGACATCATAGGTGAATTTGTTGATATTCAACAAAATTAGCATAATAGTGCACCAAAGAGAATTGTTGTTTTGATGAAAGATCAAAGGTAAATGGGTACAAATATTCATTTACCATTTCCCCTAACTTTTCATTTTTCACATTATAAGATTGTTTAAGTTAAGTTTATCCATTTTGTATCACTCAGTGGCAATACACTAAGTTGCACACTCTGGGAGGAATATTCAAGTCAATTACTAAGTTTCCTAGAAAATCATTCTAGGAATATGTCGTCTTTCATATTTTAACCTTACATTTCAGAATTGGTTTTCATTTTTTAAAAGGAATATATTTTTGTAATAAGTTTCCATATTTTATTAGGTAAATTTCCTATAAGTATACAAAACTCTATGTATGCTTCTAAGTTTTTCATCAATGAAAATATGGAAGAGATCATAAAATACAGGAGTAGGTATGTACACAAGTTCTACCTCCTATTTGTGCTAATATTTATTATAATAGTCTCACTGATTCTTTTTATTGTCATTATTCATAGCTTGGACAACACTCAAGATAATGGTTCATATAGTAAAATGATGATTGTTTTCTTCTTCATCTCTAATTACTTCTCAAAATAGTTTTGACAAAGATTCAAAAATTAAAAGTTTGATGGAAATCAAGCAATTAAAGCAGGTATTCAGTTAATAATATGTTAACATGTTCAGGTAAATATAGTATAAATATTTGAAGTATCCTAGAATGAAGACAGTGTAAAATTTATTTTATGGGACACACAATGTTATCAACTGCTCAACCAAAGTGCTCATGACCTTATAAAACAATTGATTGAGGTATGTATACAACTTTAATTTTTATTCTGAGTGTGGGTAATTAAGTTGCTATTTAAAATTTCAAATCTCTTTCTTTTTACATTGGCAGGAAGAAGAATTGGATCTTGTGGCTATTAATTCCTGAAGTTGTTGATTCAATTCTAGGAAAGATTTTAGCTTTCAAATCAAGGTCCTTCCAAAATACAAACACTGTTCTGTCATAGAGATTTTTGAGCTTCCAAATATTATTGAATCTATAATTGAAAAAATTCCAAATTATGAGGTATATATATACATTACTAACCAATTTAAACACTTAAAATATTATCTATTTCAGTTTTGATTAACATTTATTCAATGTTTAGGATGATGTCAGAAATAAAAAAGAGAAGTCTATATGCTCATCACCTAAGGAATCTGAACTACATGAGAGTGTAAGTCAAAATATTTATGTATTAGATTTTTATTTGATTCATCAAAGTATTTGTTTATGTATTACATTTTTATTTAATTCATCAAAGTATTTGTAAGTTACTGATAAGTTTTATGTTTTTTTCCAGCAATCTTTATCTGTGACTGTAACGTCCTAATTTCAGAATTTCTAGAATGATGCCCGTTGGAGGCACTATTCCGAAACTCCGAAACTATCCCGCTACTTTATCGATATCCTCAAACCATTTCATACAATTACTTAGGTAATTCCAACGTTTGCTTAAACCCTCACACAGTTCATAAATCATTATTCTCATTACAAAACTTTAATTAAAACTTAGGGAATGAACCTACACTTGGAGTGTCATGGTCCACAAAACCCATGTCAGAAATCCGGCAGAGTTTCCCCTAAAAATTGGATATTTCCCAGTTTACCACCTTAACCTGAAATCTAAAAAAAAATAGCCAATACAACATTTATATATGTACTTGCATTTATGTTCAGAATATTACATAGTAGTTCCTCAAATTACTATACACCTCTTTCCATAATAATCTTAACTTACAAACACAAGCCCTGCGATAAAACTCCCTAAACCCATATAGAGCAAAATAATCAAAGAATTCCACCAACATCCAGGAGGATTGGGCCTTCACAAGACCTAACCTGCAACCACCACTCTCGATCAAGCCTCTGAAGGACCTCCTGCACATCTAAACATAAATCCCCATAACGTGGGGTGAGACTACGTCCCAGTGAGTGAGGTAATTGTGTGTGCGGTGTGGGGAAAACATCACATATGAACATAACCAATTCTATAAATTCAGACCTAACAAAACATTCACCAATCTATAAAACTGCATTCAACCAATAAGCATTTCATAATGTTTCCTTTATAAACTTTAAATTCAATACAATGCACCTATCAATCATTCACATACAACCTCTTGGTGTATTACCCAACACCGGGGGTTCTTTTCACTTATACCTTCTGCCTAGAATTGAGCTCAAAACCGTACAAGAAACGTCTCCCTTGTGGCCACTTAACCTTCTGTCTTAATTAGCAAACATTTACATTTCTATTCTTTTACATTTTGGGCACAAGACCCCCTCTTTGGACCGAAGTCCCCTATTTGTTTTTATTATACATTTATACCTCTATTTACATGTTCAATTAAATAGATGATAGTATTCAACAGTCAAACCGATTACACCTTAGCTTTTAACATAAGGGGAAGGAAATAGTTAGGGCTTACAATGTTTATTCATTACCTCAAACCCTAGCCATTTCAATACTCATATGTCTCCTCAATAATGGAATAAGATTAAATTCAAATATAGGCATTTACAAATCCCCAACTTTATGCATTTAAACATTTCCCAAAATTCCCAAATATCCTAAGCTAGGGCTTGAGCATCTAAAGCAAAACATCCAATAATCCAAACATGCAGAAAATTCAAAATACACATACTATATAGCTTAACAAGCTATATAGAGAGGAAATAGAGAAGAGGGATCATGCATAAGAAACTCATATTCAAACATCAAGTGTGTGATAACCACACTCACCTTGAAATTGAGAGAAGATAGAGAAGAGGGGTTGTGGAAGATGAAGAATCCAAGGAGGGTTGATGCTCTTGAGAGATGGGGAACCTTCTTGTAGCCTTGGATCAGACCTTCTCTCTCTAGGAATTGCTCTTTCTCACTCTAGGATGAAGGAGGAAGGAAGAAATGAGTGAAAAACTCAGTTTTTAGTGTTTTTACAGTAACAGACGTGTCGCTGCGCTTCACCTACGCTCAGCGCAGCTAAAGCGCAACGTTTCCCCAAAACTCTCTGATTTCTACGCTTCAATTGCGCTCAGCGCAGCTTGGAGCGCAGAAAACAGAGAGGAATTGAGGAAATTCTGTTGTTTCTCGACAGCTTTCTCGTCTGAGCAAGAATGTGTCTGATAAGGGTGCAAACGCGCTCGGAACACTATCATATAGCATATCAAACTGAAGCCATGGATCTTAGATTTCTAATCCAAGTGCAATCACCTCAATTGGACACCTAAAACTCTAGATATTTGCAAATTAGTGCACCAAGGTCATAGGCTTGAAACCCGAAATTAAGCAACAACCTAGGTTTTTTCCCTTCTTTGATTCCAACTCAAAGCTCTCCTTCTCAAACCTAGTTCCTCTCCACGATAACCTTCTTCTAACGTAGTTCTTCTCATCCAAAACCCTTCCCCACTCTAATTCTTGATAAATCATTTCCCTTGATCAGAAAGCTTATTCTACCATATTTAATGGCTAAGATCTCGGCGCAGCTCTTCTCCTTAACTCTTCCTTTCCACTTAATTCTTCTATACCCAACCTCATTTCTTTACCCTTAACCACTATATTCCCTCTGACTGTGAGTGTGATTCCTTCTAGGTTCGACCTATAGTTGATTGGCTTAACTCTTGGTCCCTCTTTTACACTCTTAACCCCCGGTTTCTTAACATACTTTTAACTTCCCTCACCGCTTGGCTCACCACCTAAGGTTTTCTTTTATATTTCATAGGTCTCAATTTTCCGGGATGTTACAGTGACGGGTGATTTTCATCCTACTAAAATAGATTGTCTAACTCCATCTAAGAGATTGGTAGCTGATGAATTTGCAGCTCAGAAAATCAACGAGGGTCAATTTTCTACCACTAAATTCATCAAGCACATCAAAACTGAATGAAAAAATGTTACAATGATTTCTATGTTGGATATTCATTGAGATACAATTACATATTTCCTTATGTGTTGTTAAACATATCTTTATGATTTCGTTTTACATTGCTAATTTAGTTATTGTGTACGTACTTTTATTCATCTTAATATTTTATATCACCTTTCCACTTTTTCGTTTGATACTGTCAATATTTGAAGGATTACAACGAGTTATAATTCTTTAGGATTTTGATGTATAATTCAGAACTACTAACTCTTTCTACTGGAAGAACCTAATACTATCTCTATTTTTCACGTTTTCTTATTTGAGAAGAAAGTTAAACATATACATTTATACAATTTAAAATTAAATATTTACATATTAACTTTACGAACTAAAAGAGTATAAATGAAGAAAAAAATTTAAATATAATGTCTATAAAGATTCTGTTTGTTGTGAAAAATTCAATTTAGAAAACTAAATTTTAACACTTTGATTCTACGAGCAATCTGGGGATTAGAATCAAATCCTCTTACGGGACTCTTTTAAAAAAGTAGGTTTATGGTGTTTATGATTTATTAACAAACTTTCGAAAAAGTTCAATCTTTCTGGAAAAACAGAATTGTTTGGTACAGAATTTCACCAAGTTATTTTCTAAGTATTAGAAATCCAGAAAACACTAAGTTCTTAAGATTTGATCCGGAATTTTTATCAAAGAACTTGACTTTTAGAAAATTACTTTATTTCAGAAATTTATCAAGTTTCAAACTTTGAACTTTCAGAAACTGATTTTGAGAAACTTCAGTAAAAGTTTAAATGAGAATTTGTACAAAGAAAAGTAAATTACAGAATAGTAAATTTGCAGAATGTAAACAAAGAAAAGAAAAATTGAATTGTAAGAACAATTTGCATTGAAAAGAAAAGTGGATGGGTTCATCACATACTTGCTTCTCTTAGTAACCTGTTTGTCGCAGTGTGATCGGACGTATAAGGTGTTTCAAAGAGTATGAGTATGAGTGATTTGCCAACCCTTATTACATCAAGAGTTTACCTATTTATAGATTCCTAATTCTAACGGCTAACTAATGTCTATGTGACACGTCATCTAGCCCTATGTGTTGGCAACATGTATGCTTGCCACGTTTTCTGCTCACCAGAAAACTGATTACAATTTTCAAAATAAACCACTAACTGATTGACACCTGTCTTTGTCTTTGTAACTTCCATTAACTGCTCTTCTAGTGTCTTCTGTTTTCTCGAAATCTTGCTCCTTGATTTCTCGAAATCTCTTTTCTGCTTTCTCGAATTCTGCCTTCTGATTTCTCGAAATCTTCTTTCTGCTTTCACGAATTCTGCCTTCTGATTTCTCGAAATCTTCTTTCTGGAATTTTGACTTTAGGATTCGAAAAGGTCTTTCATTTCAAGACTTAATCTTTTCTTGACACTTGAATTCAATGAATCTCTTTTCATTTTCGAGATCTGATTACACTCTCCTCTGTGCCATGTATTAAATTTCAATTTGGTCACTCAAGAAATTATGAACACCACCGGCCACCGTCCACTTAATTCCCATGTGAGAATTCTTTTCATTGGCCGTTATAATGATCTCATTAATGACACTTAGCTCTTTTTACTCCTATAAATAAGAGAAAATTGTGCAATCTCTTCACAATTCCTTATTCTTTTTCTTCTTCCTTTATAACTTCTCTTAAATAATTCCTTCAAAGATTATGAAGAAGTTAATCTCTTTGGCTTTTACGTTCAATCTAATCTGGAATGATTTCATTTTTGATAAGACTGACGTAATAACCAAAGTTATTGGCTTTTTCAACCTTTACCTTTGAAGGTTTTCTTTTGGATTGAACGTAATAGCCAAATATAGATTCAATTAGTTAATAAATGAATCTTTTTATTGCTTCCCATGTTGATCATGATCTTCCTCCTCAGGTGAAGGTGGTTCAACAGAGTGGAAGAAGAACTCTTCTTAGCTTCGACTCCATCAAAGCCTGTGGAGAAGGAAAAAGAAAAAGAAGCATGAAAGACATGAGTCAAGGACTCATTTTAGTTTAGGACAGTTTTCTTTCTAATGTTTTAGGTACTTAGGACAATTTCTTTTCTAATGCTTTCGAACCAATATAATTCGAATTTAGATCTTGAATAAAAGAATTATCCTTTACCTTTTTTGGAGTACCTTTCATGTATTTTCTTTGAATTCTCGAATTCACAATTGTCTTCTTTTCGAATTTTAAAGTCTTTGTATTAACTTTACTTCAATTATTCTCTAAGTTAATAGACTTATTACCAAAATTCGAAATAAGGTAATATTAACCTTCTTCTGTAAATTCGAAATGACATCATATTGTTATCACTTGAGGAATTCGAAATAATTGAAAATCAAATCCCAACAGATTCATAATAAAAAAACTACTTGATATTAATCTATTTATCAAATTAAAGTGTATGTCGATATAATTTTATGTATTTTCAAGAGAGGCAATCCAATTTAATTTTCAATATTATTTGATGAAAAAAAACATAAATTTTATAATTGAAATAGAATAACAATATTAAGTTATTTGAAACTTGAATTTTATTCTAAACTAACTTTATCATTATTTTTTAATTAATTTCAAATGACTAATTTCAACATAATCTACTAAAAATGTTTCTAAAAACATTTTTTATAAAAAATCAGTTATTTGAATTATAAAATTTTATAATTGAAATAGAATAACGTTATTTGAAACTTGAATTTCATTTTAAACTATCTTTATCATTATTTTTTAATTAATTTCAAATGACTAATTTCAACATAATCCTACTAAAACTGTTTCTAAAAACATTTTTTATAGAAAATTAAAACTAAAAGTGACACTTAAAAAAATAAAATAAAATTGATATACTAATTAATTGGGAAAGTTTCGTTGTGTATATGTTCTATTATCGCATGAGGTAGAAACAAAAGCACATCACGTTCAACTTTGAATCATATAAAAGATAAAAATAAATTTAAAATTAAATTAGATAAAAATTCAGTTTTCACGAGAGGCAATATTTAAATTTGTTTTTTTGCAAAAGAAAAGAGGAGCATCAGAAATCGAATCACGACTGGAAGAGCATTGAGGCTAAGAATATTGTTAAAATTTTAAATTTTTTTATCATACTAGAGTATAACTAATAGAGAATAATTTGTATAACAAAACAGAAGCTATCTTTTACAAGACAAATTGATATCTATCTTAAGAATGAAATAGAAAAAACTACACGTTGCTTATCTTATCCCACTGATAAAGAAGGAAGATGTAACGTCCTAATTTCTAAATTCAGATATAATGCCTGTTGGGAGCACTATTTCCAAATCCGTGAAATCATTTCGTTCATTTCGCGTATCAAAATACAACGCAATCGCTTGAGTAACCCAACAATTACTAAAGCTCTAAACATTACATACATAAATCAAAGAATTGCAATGCAAGTTTGCCATCAAGGCTCCAATTCGATGCATTACGGTAACTTTATAAATTCCTAAGAACATCCTAATTAATATCAGTAATGGTTCCAAGTAACGTTAAATACATCAAACATGACTAAACATTAAGCTATTATCATCAATGAGTCTTCTACTGCTCGTCACTATCCTGTGGAATATCCTACACATCTGAAATATATTCCCACGGAGTGGGGTGAGACCAACGTTCCAGTGAGAGTGACAAGTGTGTACAGTGTGGGGAGACAACCAAGAATCACCACAGAGATACATATTCATTAGAGCATCACAAATAGAGGCAATTAAACATGATTCATCATCATTAAAACAATGCTTATGATGCAATGCATGACTGTGACTATGAGGTGTTGTTACCCAACACCCGGGGTCTTTACACTGTAACGTGACTGTGATGAGCACTCAACCATGTAACCAAGGACCGTCGTCCAAGGCTACCTATGATTAAGTCTTAAATAACATTTCAATCATAATTCATTATGTGATTGGGGACCTCATCTCCCTCTTGGCCAGGAGTTCGATGTGGTTACCCCGTCTTTCTTAAATAGATTGCCCGAAGGCCTGTGACGGTCAATGACCATATGATAGCCCGGAGGCTTTGTGATGGCTAGAAGCCCTGTGATATCTTAACTCATAATTCATGACTGTGATGGCCAAAGGCCCATGATTTCATAATAATATGCTCACATTCATAACACTTATAGTCAATCAATCTTTTACCCTATGGTTTGTAAAAACATCAAACTCATCCATCAACACATTAACATTCCCTAGGTTCATCTAAACACATTCATCATAATTCAGTGAAGGAAGGGGATAGTAAGATGAGGGATCATGCCTGGACAGCAACAATAGCAAACAAGTGAGAATCACACCCACCTGAGATTCGAGAAAACAAAGAACGAATGCAAAACAACAAATGTTGGAGGTGAGTAGATTGATGGGGGACTTGATCTTGGGGGTTGGAATCCGTCCTTAATCCTCAATAGGGCTTTCTCTCACTAACACCTCTCTTTCTCTCTCTGAAATGACGAAGAATGGAAAAGAAACTGAGTGGGAAACTGCCTACGTTCGTATTTTAAAAATGTTGTAACCGCATTTTCGCTTAAGCTAGATTCTCGCTTGGGCTAGATGGTCATTCTCGCTTAAGCGAGATGGTCGAGACCCAAAATCCTCTCACATTCTCGCTTAGGCTAAAAACCCCTAGCTTAAGCGAAAATAGCCCTGAAAATGCACCCTCTATGGAAAATTCTCGCCTGGGCGAGATCCTTCTCGCCTGGGCGAGATATGCAGAACCAAAACTCTCAAATTTTTGCTGAGCGAGCCCATTCTCGCTTGGGCGAGAATCCTGGTTTTCAACCACTTAAATTTTCCTCTATTTTCTCGACAGCTTTCTTGCTTGAGCAAGAACACACCTGTTTGGGGTGCGAATGAGCTTGGAATATTATTATATAGCATATCAAACCGAAGCCCCGAATCTTAGCTTTCTAACCCAAGTGGAATCATCTCAATTGGACATCTACAACTCTAGATATTTGCAATGTAGTGCACCAAGGTCATTAGGCTTAAAACCCGAAATCAAGCAACAATCTTGGTTCTTGCCCCTCTTTGATTCCAATTCAATTCTCTCCTTCTTAAACCTAATTCCTCTCCATGAAAGCCTTCTTCTAACTTAGTTCTTCTCATTCAAACCCTTCCCCACTCTATTTCTTAACGAATCCATTCCCTTGACCACAAAGCTTATTCTTCCACATTTAATGGCTAAGATCTCGGGTGTAGCTCTTCTCCTTAACTCTTTCTCCTAATCCTTCCTTTTAACTTAATTATTATTTAACCAAACTAAATTTCCTCATTCTTAAACCTTTATACTTCTCTATGATACAGGGTGCGGTTCCTTCTAGGTTCGACCTATAGTCGATTGGCTTAACTCTTGTTTCATCTTCTAAACTCTTTTAAAACTCACGATTCCTAATGGATTCCCTAATTTCTTGTCTGAAATCGAACTTAACCTCTTAATTCTCATTCTATATCTAACTTCCCTCTCTTGGTTGGGTTCACCACCTAAGGCTTCTCTTAGGTTTCCTAGGTTCCAGTTTACGGGATGTTACAGAAGAGCCTTAAACACCACTGCCAATGTCGTCTTCAAAGAGGTCTTCCAAAATCTATAATAGGTCAGTATCCTAAACCTTAAATATTATTACAATATGACTTATGCTTTGTTTTTTATTTCCATTGCATTTTTAATTTAATACTAATATATAGATCAGGAGAAATGTACCCTTTTGGCAACTCTACACATGATTGTACAAAGTATATAACATTAAAAAATGGAAACTTATCTGCTACGATTTGATGCTCATATTAATTTTATATATATGTATAATATTAAAATACTATTATTTATTTATTTCTTTTTCATTCTTTTCCTTATACAGACACTTTACTTTGGCATTGGTGAATTCTGTAAAAGCATATAATATTAAAGATATGCAAATAAGTGGTAAGAATTTCACTTTCACTTTTACTTATACAATTTTCATTATCATTTAAAAAATTCATTTGCGCACATTTAAATTTATTACATGTGAAGAAAAGACTTATAAATACATATTTGAAGTGGATATCTAAGAGATAAATTATTTTGATACATGCTTACTTAATTCATTCTAATATTGTTTTTTTTCTTTATATGAATTGTTTTATTGTGTAGGATGAAGAGATGAAGGCATAATAAAATTGTTGAAGATACAAGAAAAGGGACCTTATAAGTTATTATTGGAGTACATTTTTTCTCATTAATTTTCTTACAATTGATATATTGTCTCAAAGCATAATAATTTGTTATAAATAATTTTATTTGCTTAAATTTAAATTAATACCATATATATATATATAGATATATCAGTCAACCTGTACATAACCCGTGCATTGGCACGGATCCACCGCTAGTTTCTTTTAAAAGTAAGTTTGTGATAAAATTTAATTAGTATAAAATTCTCAACTCAATGTCTGCTCATTTGTAGTCAAAATCAATTAAAAAAATCATAAAAATGTTTCTAACATATCTTTGAGTTGAGTTTAGGTTTCACAAATGTTGAACCAAACACACACATAAAAATATTATCTAAACTTATATAAGGTGACAAGTAGTAATTTCACATTTACACTATTCCTTTGTGCATAATATTTGTTTAATGGGTAGTCACTACAACAAAAACAATATTTAACCATGTTTATTTAGCTACGGTTTCTTAAACTCTTGTTAATGTGTTTGTCTTGCCACGGTTTATATAACCCCCGTTAAAATATTGCATTACTGGAGGTTACTCAATGCAACCCCTGCTAATAATTTAAAAAAAATTAATTTTCCGTGGCTTAACAGAGACAGATTTTTTTAACTTCGCATTAATTAAAATTTCGCTAGACTCTTCATTTTTCTGAGTTTCTCTTCTCTTCTCATTTGGAAACCCTAAACTCACAAATTTGAAAATCGTGAATCCAAATCTCTCTAAATCGTTGTCAACTGCTCAAGACGTGAGCCTCATCATGCACCTTCTGCTCCTCGCAATCACGTTAGGGTGTGGCCATCATTGTCAAATGTGTGCAAGAAAGAGAAGGCAGGAGCCTCCCTCAACTATGTCGTTGAAAACGGGGGCCGTGGTGGTGAATCTCGCAGAGGGGACGAACAGTGAGCTTCATGGAACACACGGCCGGACTGGCTCGGGACATGGCTGGAGCACACGATTCCGACGCCAAGGCAAAGAAAGAGGTTGCGCGATGGTGATTAAAAATTGAACGGCGCGATGCGGAACAACCAAAGACGACAACTGAGGTGGATGCTTCGCGAGTGAGTGCGCTCTTTCTTCACACCGAACTCATTTTGCTTCTCCTCTACATAACCTATCACAGTATCCTATTCTCCCTTTTTACATTTGGATCCATTTTTCTCTCTCTGTTTTTTCTATTTATTTTGCTAAATTCTGCATCTCTGTGCGGTGTTTTTATCTCACTTGCTTCGATCTGTTGTCATGGCAATCGTATCTTGTTGAATCTAACTAGATTTAGTTTTTTTATTTGTTTTTGTTTGTGCTTGATACTTGTAAATTTGGTACATTCTGTGTTTTGTTTGTATGAATTGGTGTTGATTGATTATGTTTCTTGGTGTGAAGAATTCATATTTAACTTTCCATGGAAAAAGTTTATGAAAAACTAGCCCCTAAATATATTTATCTCTATACCTTGCTCTTACATCAGATGCCGTAAGGTCTTTTGTTCAAATTCTAGTATTCTGCATCAGGGTTGCACTTTTCTCTATTTTCAATTGATTTTATGCCCTTTTAGATCCCCAAAGGTTGTTTATAACATGTAATTTGATGAAAAGCATTATTAGTATTTTTTTTATAACTTGACATGTTTATTGTGTTCATAATTGGGAATTTTATTGTTTTGGTGAGGTTTTAAATTTGTATGTTACTTAATGCTACTGAATCACTATTCAGATTAGCTCATTGCCAATGCTGCCTACATTGGCACCCCTGGTAAAGGTATTCTTGCTGCTAATTGTGTGTATGTATCTATTGCCTCGTTTAATTGTAGATTGCTTTTTCTTACCTTTATTCCAGTCTAATATTCTCAAGGTTTTAACGAGGATGAGATGTTTCAATCCTCACAAACTTCTCACTGGAATGATTTGCTCCCACGATCAGTGCATTTTCAAGCTCATTTGTTCAAGCTTTTCAAGCAAATGATATAGATACCTCAACTGATATCAAAAGGATACAAGAATTTTGAGTTTTTGTCTTTTCAAACTCCTTTTGAGATATTACTAAATTATGAGTTTTTGGAATTTCCCCTGCTTTTTCTCATGTGTCTCCACCGGCTTATGAGCCATATTTGACTTCTAAAAAACATGGAAGGCTCAACGGAACGACAATGCTAGAAATTATTGTTGCTGGTAGTCAAGCTTTATTACTCTTGAACCAAATGAAAATAAAGAAATATCTGCTCATATTTTCCATTTTAGATAAAGGAGATGTTCATCATAAAGGGGTCTCTTGCTTCTTCATGTTGTTAGTTGTACTTGTCCACCTCTCTTGCTTAGTTGTAGCTACTGAAATTGAATGGGCAATATTAGCTTTGAAGTTTGACGTGTAGCTTTTGGCTTGCATGTTAGTGTCTTCACAAACCTTGGGATCATTTTAGAGGATATCATCCATTCTAAAGCCATAAAAATATTTACTTCCCTTTTTAGTGTAGATTATCTAATTATCTAATTGCTGATGCTTCAATATTTTGAGTGCTTGTACAACTTTAATGCCTCTATGATAATAAAACCGGGACTTTCCATGGACACACACCAAGAATTTTTTAATCAAGTGCTTTCAACATCCACTAGCTTTGGTTTGTTGGTTCTTCATGCATCTGCAGAGCTGCAAAGATTTATACACACACCAAAACCCGATGGTATGCAAAATTAGTAGTCTCTGATTAAGAGCAGGCCCACCTAAAATTCCACTAACCTATAATTCAATAATTCCAGTAGTCTATGTGGTTAATTTTATTTGATATAAATAAAATATTGATTGCTTAGAATAAAGTGGACCCTTCTTTGTTGTTCCTGTTGGTGTTGAAAACTTAAATCATATATACTTAAAACATATAAAGTGACTAGATTTCTTGTTTCTGGGGGCTCTAAGTAACTCTTGCATCATATATACTTCTCTACCCAATATCCCTGGTTTTTGACCAGAAGTCTAGTTAGATTTTCTCAATATAATTTCGGAAGCAAATGTTTTAACATAAATTTTGTTAGTCAATACTCAATACTTGTACTAATGAATAGTCTTTTGCTTCTTTATTATGTCATTCAGAAGTAGTTAGTTTAATGTTTGTATCATTAGATCTTTTCTACATTACAAATGTGGTGATTTAGACTGACCTTGAACTACTTACTGGTTTATGTAGGAAAGAAGCTTGTGACAGGCCTTAGATTGTATTTGGAAGGAAAGAAAAACAACTGCTTAGCAATCCATTTACAACACTTCTCCTCCTTGCCCAAGACATTTCAACTTCAGGATGAGCCTAATGGGGATGTATCTAATGCTATACTAAAAGGTTTTTATTTTTTAATGTTTTTGAAATTTTTGTTTTATTATGAATGTTTAAAACTGAATTTATCCACCAGTAGTTATATCCTTTGATTAGATATAGCTTACTTGGTGATAGGAAAAAGCCACCTATAATGCCAAAAAGAAAGAAGATATTACCTACGGTTCTAACCTCAGCTAAGTACCTTTTTTTTCCTGGGTCACTGTTGTATTTACCGGGGGTTGAAACCCCCGTTAAATTTCGTGTTTTTTCCAGCGGTTTGTTAACCCCAAGTAAATATAGAATCCTCCAGCGTTTGTCCCAAACCGTGGCTAACACGTTTCCCACGCCAGGATTACCTACGGTTTGAGCAACCGCTGGAAAAACACTTAACGGGGGTTTAAACCCCCGGTAAATCTAAAATTAACCCACGGAAAAACCATTTTTTCTTGTAGTGTGAGTTTTTTTTCTTGTTGAACGAATGGATAGTGAGTTGAGGGTTGAATTTTGTTCTTTATGATGAGAAAGTAGTTACGATATTTATGGTTTTGGACACTGGTGTGTTGTCAATTCGGGAATTGCTTTTCCCATCCCCGTTTCTATTTTTCCCACCCTAAAAATACTCTCATCCACTCCCCACAAATTACTTTATGGAAGAAAATTGTTTAACATATATCCTAAAATTAATTTCCCAAAGTTAAATTTTTAAAAATTCTTCAACAAATAAATTTCTAGAACTATGTTAAAAAATTGCTTCCAAAAATTAACACAAAAATTGATTTCAGAAATTACTTTTCAGACTTCTAGACTTAGGGGCGAACAAGAATTCAACTATCAAGAAGTGTAATTTCCTTTACTATTTTTTCCCATTGTCTACGATTACATTTTTCATCCTTATCCCAAGCTTACTCTCCCTAGCTAATTAAACGTTTAGCCAGGCTTAAAAATTTGGTTGTGGAGACACCAAAATATTATTATTTTCATTTATTTGTATTCTCTTCTAAATTTTCTCTATTGCACTTGCTTTCCTTTTTGTTTGTGAGAGAGAGCCTCGAAGGCCGAAAAAGATTACATCAAAGCTCTTCTATAGAGAATCACACATACAAAGTCCTTCCAAATAAAGAACAAACACCCAGGAGGAGGAGAAGACAATTCATGCAGTTCAATAGGAAATGTATGCATTCCAGTTCATGAAGATAAAGTTTTTGCAACTCACAATAGATAAATATATATGTGGCAAGTAACGTTATATTTATATAATTTTTTATTGTCTATTTCTGTGAGATTTTAGTATAATTCATTTTTAAAAATATGTTTAAATTAAAAATAGATTTTGTAGATGAGGTTAAAAAAATGATTTGTGTCAGGCAAATGAATATGTAATGTCATTGCTATCGGGTGAGGAAAATGTGTATTGAAGATGTGATATATCTTGCCGGGAAAGGTTGAAGAAAAATAGATATTCAAGTACATTGATTAACCAATGAATTCATAATTAATAGTATAAAATGCTCTAGGTTATCTGCATAGGTTAGTATTAAAAACATGTTTTAGTTTGTGTTGATGAGAAACTTAGACATCTCAACTGGTTTGTGAAATGTAACATGTTTAATCATTGATGAAATGGGTACACTATTGCAAACTGGTCTTTTAACGACGATTGTTGACCCGTCGTTGACCCAAACGTCGTTAAAAGTGGGTTTTCAACAACATCTGTCAACCGTTGCTATAAGTTAGAGACAACGACGATTAAATTTCGAACCATCATTATATGTCCAAGAAACAATGACGGTTCTTGTGTAAACCTTCGTTGTTTGTGTAACATGATAGGCTACGCAGAACATACAACGACGGTTAAAGTTGGAACCCGTCGTTGTTTGTCCAGGAAACAACGACGGTTCTCACATGAACCGTCGTTGTTTCCTGGACATGCAACATGTTGGTCCCAGAGGGAATCTAGGGGGGGGTTGAATAGATTCACTAGAAATTTAGAACCTTTTCAAAAAATAAGTATTTCACATTCCCCTTTGTTTTTGCCTTCAAGATTCTTTCAAATATGTTGTTCAAAATGAATTATCAGAGTTAAAATGAAAGCTCTATTTGCAGCTGGTCATATTCATTTGAAAGAATAAGCTAATTAACAAGATTGATTACTCAAGTATGACAATTCAATATTCTTACAAACCAAGTTTTATATTTTCATCAAGAACGAATTCTGCAGATTAGTTCCAGTTCAATTGTGCAGAACATTAGATTCAATTAATCCAAAATTAAAATAGAGAATATGGATAGAGAATTTGACACAGTCGTTTAATTGGTTCAGCCATAAAAGGCCTACATCAGTGTAGATTCAGTACCCCGCCAAACCTGCTTTCTCTAAAGAATTGATTACAAACACTATGCACTTGCAATTCTAAAGAATGACTTACAAACAACAATCAAAAGTTAAACTCTTGCACCCCGCAAGAGCATGTTCTTAAATGACACCTCGTCATATGAACATTAACCTCATTAGATCATGAAAGTTTAGATTAGGTAATGGAGAGATGTTACCACATAATCCGGTTATTGTTATCTGGATGAAGCGGTGTTATCTGACATTGCTTCTTGCCTTGAAGACTTTTTCTTCATCTGAGGTTGCTTGATGTCTGCATGTTTCAGTATGCTTTTGTCTTTTGTGCTCCCAGAGAATCTTTGAACAATCATCTTAACCCATCCTTTTAGATGATGACACATTGATTTATCCGTTCAGACGGTATTTCATTCTAAGGACCTTCTTGAGATTATCTTAAAAAAAAACTGTTTTTCTTAAACATACACAAACTAAAAATACCTTTCAGTAGCATCTGATGTTGTTAAATCATTAAACCAAATGTCTTAGATTACTGATTACATTTTACCAAATTAAAAAATTATCTTAGAATATAAATTTTAATTCTGTTTTTATATTATTTAGTTAATTAATTTTATCTTTTAGTTGAACCAATTACGGAAGTGTGTTGATTTAACACCCTAAATTCTCAAGCAGGAATTTAGTCCGTTGGAAACCAAATTCCTAACTCAGAATTTAGAATATTATACTTTAAATATCGACCTGTTCTATAAATTATCGCAATCCCAACACAAAAGGATAATTTACATCAAACCATAGAGAATTAAAGTCTTTTAACTACATCAAGTACTTTACCCAACCATGAAAAGTCATACAGTCCATTTTACATTTCTAATCCAAAGAGTTACTACACGTTCAGAGTGAAATTCCGAAATACAAACGAGTCTAACTATTACAAAATGACATAGACAAAAGTAGGCCATCCACTAAATATATACAATGAACATTAAATCTTCAGCTTTCCAAAATCATCTCCGAGGCTCATTACAATGAGGAGGAGGAACCTGAACATCTAAACAAAACCCACATAACTTGTGGTGAGATACAATCTCAGTGAGCAAATCTCATGCATGTATGCAAAACATATATCTCATGGCAAATCAAGCTTTAAATTACTATAACAGTCTCCACTTAACTTATGCAATGGTATGCTTAAAATGCTTGCCAATAGGCCATGTACAATCACAGTCTAGAGTTAGACCTGAGCTCAGACTACAGGGGATATCTCCCCAGGGGACGAATCCCACCCTACATTCTTTCACAAAGAGACCGAAGTCCAGTCATAACCAAAGGCTATGTTCCTTCACAAAGAGACCGAAGTCCATAATCTTTCACAAAGAGATTGAGCAACTAATTCGAGACCCGGAATTGATAAATATTGCGAATCTCGTTAATTTCGACACTTTCGATAGTTCGAACATTCCGAAACGAACGAGATTCGACGCTTAACCGATGTCAAGCCCCTATATACTCATCAATTCCAATATCGAATCCAATTATCAATCCTAAGTTTTCATTTCGGAACAAGTTTAATCGGAGGAAACGAAACGTTTCGACGTTTCGATAGTTTCGAAACTTTCGAGAGTTTCGAAAGTTTCGAAACTAATGATTATCAAGAATCGATCCGTTCTAACCGATTAAAATCGTTCCCAGTTATCAATCAACATGTACAAACACAAACAATCAAGATAAGTTCAATATATATTCAGAGAAAGGGGAGAAAGGAGGGGGTTCAAGGGATTGAGACCAATTCCTAAAATCTAAGAATTCAAGTGAGAAATTACTCACCTAACGTAGCAATTCAAGTAGTTAGATGGAAGGATTGAGATTCCTAGCTCCGTACCGGCGTTCCTACCTCGTTCTGGCACTTTCTCTCTCTAGACTCACACTTCCTCTCTCTAAAACTGAGTTTTCCCCCAAAATTCTGATGAATTTCGCGTCCTGGGTATTTATATTTTCGCTCAGTAATCGATTACCAAATCCTGGTAATCGATTACTGAAGGCAAAATTAGTCTAAGAACCCATTCTGGGAACCTGGTAATCGATTACCATATCTTGTAATCGATTACTGAGTTTCCAGGCTACTGGTAATCGATTACAAGGGTTATGTAATCGATTACAAAATTTCAAACTCTCTGGTAATCGATTACCAGCTCTCTGTAATCGATTACCATATTTCCAACTCTCTGGTAATCGATTACCAGCTCTCTGTAATCGATTACCATATTTCAAACTCTCTGGTAATCGATTACCAGCTCTCTGTAATCGATTACCAGTGGCCCAAACTCAAGGGTTTAGTTCAAAATGAGTTACTTGACTTACCTTACCCATCCCTACCCCTTACACTTAGTTCCTAAGATTCAAACCACATTAAAACCTATAGATCTCACAATTAACTTATCAAAAGTTGGGATGTTACAGTTGAGTTAAAGATTCATGTACAGTATAAATGATCACAAGGTTTAATACAATTTTTTAATTAATTAAGGATAGAGTTATGTTATTGATAGACTTAAATATGCACAAAAGGAAACTCATATAAACAAATAGAACACATAGAATATTGATATTAAGAGAAACACATAAATAGAGATAGAAAGTGAAATGGACTCAAAACAGAAAGACATAGATACAGAGACAAAAAAAAAAAAATCAGAACACAAGTGTATCATTGATCTTCAACAGGTTTGTTCTCATTGGCACTGACTTTCTCCTTTTGTGTTTTCAGCATCTGCAGTTCTCTTTGATAGAATCTGAGTGTTTCTTCCAGCCGTCCGATGCGTTCATTCAACTTCCTTATGTTACATCTTCTGAAAATTTCTCTCAAATCTCCATGATTTCTTAGAGAATCAGATGACTCCATATGGTTCTGAGTTGATGACGGAGAATTGTGTTCTTCTTTCATCTCTGCTGATATCCCCTTAGAATGTTCATATTCCTTTATAGTGAACAAGGGTGATGGCTCCTGGTCAAAGAATCTTTCAATAGGAAATCCTTTATATTGAAGGATTTTCATAATCAGTGTAGTATGGGGAAAGACTTTGACTTCTTCTAATTTTCTTCTCATCATATGATAGAGGATGATTCTGGGAAGATTTAATCTTTTCCTTTGAAGGAGATGTATCAGCACGAATCTTTCCATATCAGAGATGATGATTGTATCCTTTCTCTTGGGTAGAATACAACAATTAATGATTGTCAGCAGAATTTTGGGAATTTCCAGTAGTTGTGAGCATAATGGGGTTTGAGAAATTCTGCGACCAAATAAAATTTGATCATGCATCTCTTCCTTTTTATCATTGATCTCCCAATCAGAAGAAAATTGTTTTCCGGTTGCTTCAACCCCAATGATTTCCTTCAGAACCTTGAAGTCCACTCTGATAGGCATTCCCATTACTGAAGTGTTTATACCACTTGTCTCTTCAAGAAACACTTCTGAGTTGTTCCAGAATTCTAGAACACTCTGCTCATGCCAGGGGAACGATGCCTCTTCAAGATAGGAAATCCAGCCAGCATCCTTGAAATACTCAGAGATTTTTAGTCCTTCTTTGTCAAAGTCGCTTAAATTTACTCCCCTTGTGGGAATAATTCTTTCATCATACTTGCGTAGACTTTGAGCACATGAGATTGCTGATCTTGATGCCATTGAGATAGATTAAGATGAATTGGAAGGAAATAAGCTGTGAGGTTCTTCTGATGATCTTCCAATCCTTTAAATAGGCAATCAAGCGTCGCTTCATTTCATGAAAGGCGCGGTTCCATCCACTAAGCAGTTATGGAGAGATGTGCATCGTGTCCATTGAGAGAAACCGGTTGATGATTCAAAGATTCACATCGTGCCGTTTCACATATTTTCAAAAACAGTTATGACTGACACACATGACTCTTCATTTACTTAATTTGAAAACACAGTTATTACTTTACTAAGCATGTGTGACTCTTCCACACATATATTTAAATAAGTAACGCATACATAAAATGAATCATAAATTTCACACAGTAAACATAGTAAAACACATAGAATGCAGTGATTTATTTTAACACAATTTAAAAACATGAAACAATTATATCATGTAATCATATTTTTCACAATTTCAATAAAACAAATCATGCAACAGATTAATAACTATATTTAAAATTAAATTTAAATATAGATAGGAAAGGTGTTACCCGTTTGTGATCTAGAGATAGATTCACTTTCCTTTTCCTGTTGCGTCCTGTGCTTTAGCCTTATGAATAATGAGTATTTGAAAATGATTTTCATATTCTCATTATCATTCTTCAGAGTTGCTTCAGCCTGGTGAGATTTCCATCTTCTGAGGATCTACTCCTTCTGCATTTGTTAGATGCTCAACCCGAAGGTGAGCTCTGATACCAATTGTTAGAACCACAGGCAACACTAGAAGGGGGGGTTGAATAGTGTTTTAGACATTTAAGACAATTTTGGAAATCTTTAATATTGAATCAATCACGTTAAGTGATCATTGTGCAAACCAATCTTAAGATCAGAGTTATTTTAAATACATGCGGAATATATGAAAGATTTAGATTGAAAAACTTTCTCTTACACTTAAGATTGTTTTGAGTTTATAAACTTCTCTTAGTGTCTTCTGAAGAATATTACTAAGAGTACCTTCAAAACTATTTCTGAAATACTTTAGATGATCAGAGACCATCTATATCATGTGTCTGAACTGAGTTCCTGTTGGGCTCACTTCAGACAGATATTTCAGACATCCCTCTGAATATATTCTCCTATAATACTTCAACCTACACAAGAGACTTTTTAATGTTATGTTTGTATGAAAACTTGTTTTATTGAAATCCTTGAGTTAAGCTTGTTATGAAAAATACTTTTCAATCCCCAACGTAAATATGAAAACTGTAAGTAAAAGAGATTAAGGGATGAGAAAACTTAGACACAGAATTTATCCTGGTTCACCCACAAACCCGTGGGCTACATCCAGCCCCAGAGGCAAACCACCACTGGATTTTTCACTATCTGAATCCACAGATACAAACATTCTTTCCATAGCCTCACCGGCTAAACAACAAGTATTCTTTTCTATCAAGCCTCTCCAGGCTCTACCACAAGTATTCTTTCTTCCACCAAGCCTCTTCAGGCTCTCAGACACTTAACCAAGTGTAGAGTATTTTACTACTCAACCTAAGCTAGATGTTCGCTAGAACCTCTCAACTCAGATTCTTCTCGTACATAGTGATTACTGAGTACACACTCAGGATATAGACATTACAAAACTAAGTACAAGGATAGACAGTGATACAAGTGTTTGAATTAAGTACAATCCCTGTCTTTTCTATGAGGAATACATCCTCTGAGAGTAGGCTAACTAAGATATGAAATTAAGCTCCAGCCTCATTCTTCAACCATTGGTTTCCATGGGCTACATTCTCACCCGTATCATTGGAATACCAAGGTATCTTCAAAGCTTCAAACTGTACCCGGTTTGATAGTCATTTGTACAGCATGATTGCCTTCCCGACAACCAACTCACTTGATCAAAAGACCAACTGTACAATCTAACTAATTGACCAGCTGATCAGTAGCCCGATTGAGAATTAACTCTCTGATAAATTGTCGTTGACATCTTCCTGATGTATTTAAGCTTGAGTCAACCCTTGTTAACTGTAAGACACTCAGCCTAGTTAACAATTTTCATGCTGATTGATTTCAAGAACCTTCTTGAAAAACAATCCCAATTGATCCATCTTGGTTGATCATTCTTACCAACTTGGTTGCAACAACAGCTGCATGGTTGTTTCCAACAACCTGATTGATTGTTGAGGACAACAACTATGGCTTGATTGATCTTCCAACCAACCAGCTTGGTTGTACACCACAACAACAACAGGTTGGCCCGACCAACATCTTCAAATTCAATCTTGAGGCTATTTATATGTTCAGCTTGAATATAGCCGTTGAAGATGATTCATAATACCGTTGAGCTTTTGATGATGTGGCTCATATAGCCGTTGTGTAATAGCTTCTCAAACGGTTGCTTCTCCTTAAGCATATTGAGTGTTCAGAATACTCCCGTTCTGACACTTCTGTTGATGAGCTCTGTTTTTAGAGATGTGATGATTATGTGTATTCTCTCTCTTGAATTCTTTTTGCTTTCTTGCATCTGTTTTATCCAGCTTGCATCTGCTTGCATCTGCCTTTATCTGTTTTATCCAGCTTGCATCTGCTTGCTTTCTTTAGATTTCCTCTGATTTTCTTGGGAGTGTATATGGGGAGGTATCCGTTGAATTTGTCTTTTTACTTATTCTACATATACTTCTTCTTTTTTTTTTTCATTTGCTCCTGACACCATTACTTCTTTGATTGAGATGTCTTGACCAATAGTCGTTGTTTGCAGATTCCTCTTTTGAGATTTAGATAAAGATGTTGAATTGAATATATTTTTATTCAAACATCTTCCTTGTTGCTTTTGCTTAGTCTCCTGAGCTTTTCTTCTGCTCTGTTCCAGATTGCACAAATGAAGAAATGTCTCGTTGAAATACTATCGTTTAGAGATAGCAAATAGTCTTCTTTTAATCCGTTGTGAGACACGCTTCTTGAAAGTTCTGACATAGTACAACGTTGGTGCTGCAGTAAAGCTGCTACTGTTGTTGCTGCGAATGCTGCGCGTGCAGAGATTTCCTCAGTGGTGTATGAAATTTAAATGCACCAGGAAAGGCCTCATAAATGTGTTTCAATACGTACGAGCAGCAGAGACTCAGAAAAGTCTTCACGCAAGGTTTCAGCAAAGCTGCCACGTCATTACTAAAGCTTCAGACGGCTTCCAAACTTCAGACGGGTTCCAGTCTTCAGACAGGTTCCAGTCTTCAGACGGGCTTGGCTCTTCAGACAACTTCAATACTTAAGACAGGTTGTCCACTTCAGACAGCTCAAGTCTTTCAGACAGCTTCGTTGCTTCAGATAGCTTCTTTTGCTTCAAACATGTTACGTACTTCAAACAGCTTCAATACCTCAGTCCGCTTCATCTTGTATTCATTTCTTCATTTCATTGTTGTTCTTCAGACAGGTGTTTAGTTGTATCTGTACTTCTTCATATATCTTCTGCCTTCAGTTCTTCAGATAGTCTTCTTAGTCTTCAATTCTTCAGATAGTCTTCTAATCTTCAATTCTTCAGACAGTCTTCAAGTCTTCACTTCTATTCTTCAGTTGCTTCAACTCTGTTAAGGATTATTCTTCTTCAGATTCTGCACTCTTGTTCTTCTGATTCTGATCTTCTGATTCTGATTCTGTTCACAAAATCTTTTTCTTCTTCTAAAGAGTATTCCATCCTGAAACATAATTAACAAACCAATACCTTTCTCAGTAGAACCTGTTTATATAATCTAATTGGTTCTTTATATAATCTTATTTGTTCTTTATATAATCTTATTTGTTAAACATTAAAACTAAATGATGTTAAGTCTTATAATCATGTTTAAATACTTAAACTGATTTATAGACTTCACAATCTCCCCCTTTTTAATGATGACAAATTATATATTATTGACAAAATGGGTATAAAAAGAAATGAGAGATAATAAAATAAGATAATAAATTTTATTACTCCCCCTATCTATATTACTCCCCCTGAGACAGACATTGATTCTTTTAGATATCTTCTGAAACAATTAAGTCAAAAATTAATTAATTCCAATTGTTAAATCTTTATTAACCAACTGTTACAAGTTTATTGTTAATTTTTCAGAAATTTTAGATAAACGATTGTTAAAAAATTTTCTTGTTTAAGATTTCAGATACCTATTGTTATTAGAACCCTTCAGATACCTATTGTTATGATTTATTGTTATTCTTACTTATTATTAGAACTCTTAGTTTATTTCTTCTTCCTATAATCTCCCTATATATTTCCCTTTTTGTTACATTCTTTTTAGTATTTTGTTAGTTTATATTTCTCCCCCTTTTGTCATTAATTAAAAAGGTTTGGTGATTATATTCTCCCCCTAAGTTTGTTATACTTAAAGATCTGCTTCGTAATACTGAGGTTTCTCCCCCTAAGTTGATTAGTTTTCTACAATCTTTTAAGAATTTCTCGTTACAGTTAAAATTTTGTTAAGCAATTATCAAGAGGTTATGAAGCATAAAAGATACTAAACAAAGAAGATTTTGAGATTGAAATAGAACAACTAAATTCACAGAAGAAAACACATTAGATAATGGAGACAGAAGAACAGAGACACTTAAGCTGACATCAGATAAGTTTTAAAGACGATAGAGGGAACTAATTTCCATAAGATTGATCATTAGACACTAGATATTATTAGAGATCTTGAGCACATTCTTCCTTATCTTCTGTAGCTTATTACGAAGCTGAGCGTTTTCCATCCTTAGTCTTTGAATCTCAGGAATGTCATCGTTTCCTCTGTGTTCCGATGATTTACCTTAAGAAGACCAGGATGTCTATGATCGTACAGGTGGCTAATGAACACATTGTTTACCATAAGAATCTTCATGATCACAGTGTTGTGAGGTAGGATAGTAGAATCTTCCAGTTTTCTTCTTGCCATATCGAAAAGAATGATCCACAGAAGATTAATCTTCTTCTTTTGCAAAAGATTGATAACACAGAACCTCTCTATCTCAAGGTTATGGTTATCCTTGATACGTGGGATCACACAATATTTCAGAATATTGAAGAGAACTTTGGGAATGACTTTCATTCCTCGCCTATTGAAGATTAGATGGTTAAACTGTTCCTCAAACAGATCTTTCCAAGCTGTTGAGAACAATTCTCCTTCAGCTTTTACTCCTAGAGCTTTCTCAAGGATATTGGTAGTTACAACCACCTTTTGATTCATTACTTGGGCTTTGAGGCAGGTCTCTTCTCCTGAGTTTTCCAGACATAGTGTGTTCCAGAATTGGTACACACTTTCTTCATGCCATTGACTATCAATGGCTTCAAAGAAGGGTAACCATCCGGCGGCTTCGAAAAAGGCAGTTACATTATAACCAACCTTAGAGAGATTCTGAAAGTCTACAATTTGAGTTTGAAAGATAGAGGAAGACATTTCGAGAGATGGAAGTGAGAAATCTTTTGGAGGTTTCCTAGAGAGATTTGGAGGTTTGAGATGAAGAGAGCAATTAGAAATTTGAGAATATATACACAAGAGACATTAATTATGACACTGACAGAGCCTTCTTGGGAAGAGTGCGTTGATTGATAGACAAGTGAAACGCCGCGACCTTTAAAGATATTAGACGTTATAGTTCCAAGAGACCCCCTTATTAAAACAACACGTCTTTTCAGAAGACAATGCATTGAATATAAGATCATGAAAGTTTAGATTAGGTAATGGAGAGATGTTACCACATAATCCGATTATTGTTATCTGGATGAAGCGGTGTTATCTGACATTGCTTCTTGCCTTGAAGACTTTTTCTTCATCTGAGGTTGCTTGATGTCTGCACGTTTCAGTATGCTTTTGTCTTTTGTGCTCCCAGAGAATCTTTGAACAATCATCTTAACCCATCCTTTTAGATGATGTCACATTGATTTATCCGTTCAGACGGTATTTCATTCTAAGGACCTTCTTGAGATTATCTTAAAAAAAAAAAACTGTTTTTCTGAAACATACACAAACTAAAAATACCTTTCAGTAGCATCTGATGTTGTTAAATCATTAAACCAAATGTCTTAGATTACTGATTACATTTTACCAAATTAAAAAATTATCTTAGAATATAAATTTTAATTCTGTTTTTATATTATTTAGTTAATTAATTTTATCTTTTAGTTGAACCAATTACGGAAGTGTGTTGAGTTAAAGATTCATGTACAGTATAAATAATCACAAGGTTTAATACAATTTTTTAATTAATTAAGGATAGAGTTATGTTATTGATAGACTTAAATATGCACAAAAGGAAACTCATATAAACAAATAAAACACATAGAATATTGATATTAAGAGAAACACATAAATAGAGATAGAAAGTGAAATGGACTCAAAACAGAAAGACATAGATACAGAGACAAAAAAAAAACCAGAACACAAGTGTATCATTGATCTTCAACAGGTTTGTTCTCATTGGCACTGACTTTCTCCTTTTGTGTTTTCAGCATCTGCAGTTCTCTTTGATAGAATCTGAGTGTTTCTTCCAGCCGTCCGATGCGTTCATTCAACTTCCTTATGTTACATCTTCTGAAAATTTCTCTCAAATCTCCATGATTTCTTAGAGAATCAGATGACTCCATATGGTTCTGAGTTGATGACGGAGAATTGTGTTCTTCTTTCATCTCTGCTGATATCCCCTTAGAATGTTCATATTCCTTTATAGTGAACAAGGGTGATGGCTCCTGGTCAAAGAATCTTTCAATAGGAAATCCTTTATATTGAAGGATTTTCATAATCAGTGTAGTATGGGGAAAGACTTTGACTTCTTCTAATTTTCTTCTCATCATATGATAGAGGATGATTCTGGGAAGATTTAATCTTTTCCTTTGAAGGAGATGTATCAGCACGAATCTTTCCATATCAGAGATGATGATTGTATCCTTTCTCTTGGGTAGAATACAACAATTAATGATTGTCAGCAGAATTTTGGGAATTTCCAGTAGTTGTGAGCATAATGGGGTTTGAGAAATTCTGCGACCAAATAAAATTTGATCATGCATCTCTTCCTTTTTATCATTGATCTCCCAATCAGAAGAAAATTGTTTTCTGGTTGCTTCAACCCCAATGATTTCCTTCAGAACCTTGAAGTCCACTCTGATAGGCATTCCCATTACTGAAGTGTTTATACCACTTGTCTCTTCAAGAAACACTTCTGAGTTGTTCCAGAATTCTAGAACACTCTGCTCATGCCAGGGGAACGATGCCTCTTCAAGATAGGAAATCCAGCCAGCATCCTTGAAATACTCAGAGATTTTTAGTCCTTCTTTGTCAAAGTCGCTTAAATTTACTCCCCTTGTGGGAATAATTCTTTCATCATACTTGCGTAGACTTTGAGCACATGAGATTGCTGATCTTGATGCCATTGAGATAGATTAAGATGAATTGGAAGGAAATAAGCTGTGAGGTTCTTTTGATGATCTTCCAATCCTTTAAATAGGCAATCAAGCGTCGCTTCATTTCATGAAAGGAGCGGTTCCATCCACTAAGCAGTTATGGAGAGATGTGCATCGTGTCCATTGAGAGAAACCGGTTGATGATTCAATGATTCACATCGTGCCGTTTCACATATTTTCAAAAACAGTTATGACTGACACACATGACTCTTCATTTACTTAATTTGAAAACACAGTTATTACTTTACTAAGCATGTGTGACTCTTCCACACATATATTTAAATAAGTAACGCATACATAAAATGAATCATAAATTTCACACAGTAAACATAGTAAAACACATAGCATGCAGTGATTTATTTTAACACAATTTAAAAACATGAAACAATTATATCATGTAATCATATTTTTCACAATTTCAATAAAACAAATCATGCCACAGATTAATAACTATATTTAAAATAATAATTTAAATATAGATAGGAAAGGTGTTACCCGTTTGTGATCTAGAGATAGATTCACTTTCCTTTTCCTGTTGCGTCCTGTGCTTTAGCCTTATGAATAATGAGTATTTGAAAATGATTTTCATATTCTCATTATCATTCTTCAGAGTTGCTTCAGCCTGGTGAGATTTCCATCTTCTGAGGATCTACTCCTTCTGCATTTGTTAGATGCTCAACCCGAAGGTGAGCTCTGATACCAATTGTTAGAACCACAGGCAACACTAGAAGGGGGGTTGAATAGTGTTTTAGACATTTAAGACAATTTTGGAAATCTTTAATATTGAATCAATCACGTTAAGTGATCAATGTGCAAACCAATCTTAAGATCAGAGTTATTTTAAATACATGCGGAATATATGAAAGATTTAGATTGAAAAACTTTCTCTTACACTTAAGATTGTTTTGAGTTTATAAACTTCTCTCAGTGTCTTTTGAAGAATATTACTAAGAGTACCTTCAGAACTATTTCTGAAATACTTTAGATGATCAGAGACCATCTATATCATGTGTCTGAACTGAGTTCCTGTTGGGCTCACTTCAGACAGATATTTCAGACATCCCTCTGAATATATTCTCCTATAATACTTCAACCTACACAAGAGACTTTTTAATGTTATGTTTGTATGAAAACTTGTTTTATTGAAATCCTTGAGTTAAGCTTGTTATGAAAAATACTTTTCAATCCCCAACGTAAATATGAAAACTGTAAGTAAAAGAGATTAAGGGATGAGAAAACTTAGACACAGAATTTATCCTGGTTCACCCACAAACCCGTGGGCTACATCCAGCCCCAGAGGCAAACCACCACTGGATTTTTCACTATCTGAATCCACAGATACAAACATTCTTTCCATAGCCTCACCGGCTAAACAACAAGTATTCTTTTCTATCAAGCCTCTCCAGGCTCTACCACAAGTATTCTTTCTTCCACCAAGCCTCTTCAGGCTCTCAGACACTTAACCAAGTGTAGAGTATTTTACTACTCAACCTAATCTAGATGTTCGCTAGAACCTCTCAACTCAGATTCTTCTCGTACATAGTGATTACTGAGTACACACTCAGGATATAGACATTACAAAACTAAGTACAAGGATAGATAGTGATACAAGTGTTTGAATTAAGTACAATCCCTGTCTTTTCTATGATGAATACATCCTCTGAGAGTAGGCCAACTAAGATATGAAATTAAGCTCCAGCCTCATTCTTCAACCATTGGTTTCCATGGGCTACATTCTCACCCGTATCATTGGAATACCAAGGTATCTTCAAAGCTTCAAACCGTACCCGGTTTGATAGTCATTTGTACAGCATGATTGCCTTCCCGACAACCAACTCACTTGATCAAAAGACCAACTGTACAATCTAACTAACTGACCAGCTGATCAGTAGCCCGATTGAGAATTAACTCTCTGATAAATTGTCGTTGACATCTTCCTGATGTATTTAAGCTCGAGTCA
Source organism: Sesbania bispinosa (assembly GCA_026901365.1). NCBI lineage: Eukaryota > Viridiplantae > Streptophyta > Magnoliopsida > Fabales > Fabaceae > Sesbania > Sesbania bispinosa. The sequence continues at coordinate 689,454 of QLOH01000426.1, forward strand.
ACCCTTGTTAACTGTAAGACACTCGGCCTAGTTAACAATTTTCATGCTGATTGATTTCAAGAACCTTCTTGAAAAACAATCCCAATTGATCCATCTTGGTTGATCATTCTTACCAACTTGGTTGCAACAACAGCTGCATGGTTGTTTCCAACAACCTGATTGATTGTTGAGGACAACAACTATGGCTTGATTGATCTTCCAACCAACCAGCTTGGTTGTACACCACAACAACAACAGGTTGGCCCGACCAACATCGACCAACATCTTCAAATTCAATCTTGAGGCTATTTATATGTTCAGCTTGAATATAGCCGTTGAAGATGATTCATAATACCGTTGAGCTTTTGATGATGTGGCTCATATAGCCGTTGTGTAATAGCTTCTCAAACGGTTGCTTCTCCTTAAGCATATTGAGTGTTCAGAATACTCCCGTTCTGACACTTTTGTTGATGAGCTCTGTTTTGAGAGATGTGATGATTATGTGTATTCTCTCTCTTGAATTCTTTTTGTTTTCTTGCATCTGTTTTATCCAGCTTGCATCTGCTTGCATCTGCCTTTATCTGTTTTATCCAGCTTGCATCTGCTTGCTTTCTTTAGATTTCCACTGATTTTCTTGGGAGTGTATATGAGGAGGTATCCGTTGAATTTGTCTTTTTACTTATTCTACATATACTTCTTCTTTTTTTTTTCATTTGCTCCTGACACCATTACTTCTTTGAATGAGATGTCTTGACCAATAGTCGTTGTTTGCAGATTCCTCTTTTGAGATTTAGATAAAGATGTTGAATTGAATATATTTTTATTCAAACATCTTCCTTGTTGCTTTTGCTTAGTCTCCTGAGCTTTTCTTCTGCTCTGTTCCAGATTGCACAAATGAAGAAATGTCTCGTTGAAATACTATCGTTTAGAGATAGCAAATAGTCTTCTTTTAATCTGTTGTGAGACACGCTTCTTGAAAGTTCTGACATAGTACAACGTTGGTGCTGCAGTAAAGCTGCTACTGTTGTTGCTGCGAATGCTGCGCGTGCAGAGATTTCCTCAGTGGTGTATGAAATTTAAATGCACCAGGAAAGGCCTCATAAATGTGTTTCAATACGTACGAGCAGCAGAGACTCAGAAAAGTCTTCACGCAAGGTTTCAGCAAAGTTGCCACGTCATTACTAAAGCTTCAGACGGCTTCCAAACTTCAGACGGGTTCCAGTCTTCAGACAGGTTCCAGTCTTCAGACGGGCTTGGCTCTTCAGACAGCTTCAATACTTAAGACAGGTTGACCACTTCAGACAGCTCAAGTCTTTCAGACAGCTTCTTTTGCTTCAAACATGTTACGTACTTCAAACAGCTTCAATACCTCAGTCCGCTTCATCTTGTATTCATTTCTTCATTTCATTGTTGTTCTTCAGACAGGTGTATAGTTGTATCTGTACTTCTTCATATATCTTCTGCCTTCAGTTCTTCAGATAGTCTTCTTAGTCTTCAATTCTTCAGATAGTCTTCTAATCTTCAATTCTTCAGACAGTCTTCAAGTCTTCACTTCTATTCTTCAGTTGCTTCAACTCTGTTAAGGATTATTCTTCTTCAGATTCTGCACTATTGTTCTTCTGATTCTGATCTTCTGATTCTGATTCTGTTCACAAAATCTTTTTCTTCTTCTAAAGAGTATTCCATCCTGAAACATAATTAACAAACCAATAGCTTTCTCAGTAGAACCTGTTTATATAATCTAATTGGTTCTTTATATAATCTTATTTGTTCTTTATATAATTTTATTTGTTAATCATTAAAACTAAATGATGTTAAGTCTTATAATCATGTTTAAATACTTAAACTGATTTATAGACTTCACAAATCCAACAATGGAGGTTCAATCATGTTCTTCTTTTCTCAATCTTCTTATGTGCAATGTTCTTTATTCACATGTGTAATTCTGGGTTTTTCTTGAAGAGTTTCTCTCAAAGAATTTAGAAATCTTTCACGCTTTCAATCTCTCTCTTTGAACATCTAATTTCTTCTTTTTTATATTTTGAAAATCTTGATGGTTATATCAGTTAAAAGTTAGTTATAATTGAAATACTCCATTAACTTTCGAAGATAGTTGAATACCAATTTGAAGAAAAAACAACCTAGAATAACATCAGTCTCTGTGGTAATTGATTACATACTTAGATAATCGATTAACCTAGAGAGAATGTCAAATGAATTCTCCTCAGGTTTTGCAGGTAATCGATTACAAATATTAGGTAATTGATTAAAATTCGAATTCAAGGAGTTTTTCAGTTTAAGTTAGCTTTGCTATCCATTACCAACTTAGGAAAATCATTACTTAAGTTAGTAATTTAGCTACTAGCTTTCCAAACTTGGAAAACCTTGATGTGAATTCAATTTGCACAATGAAAGATCAACACAAGAACTATTAAATTACATACACATGCCTAGTATTCTAGAAACAATCAATACAAGTGCCACACCCATAGAAATGTGTTTGGCACTGCAAAATAATTTGAATCACCTAACTAAATCAACAAAACAAAAACCTTCATTTGATAAGAAACTTGAAGAGTAGCTTGAGTTTCTTCCATAATAGCTTAAGTCCAACACAACGACGGTTCCAACTTTAACTATTGTTGTATATCCTGCGTATCCCATGTTGTTGCATACAAACTACGATGCTTAAGGTCATAACCATCGTTGTTTCTACTTTCAACGACGGTTAAGGCCTTAACCGTCTATTATGTCCATTTTTTATGTACGTTCTATTTTTAGGCTTTTCCCAAACCTGTAAACAGCCAGAACAATCTAGAAATTATACAGAACACAATTACAGCAAGATTTGCATCAATTTGCATACATTAACATCAATTAACATCAAAATGAAAAACTTGCATCAATTATAGTTTAACCAACATATATAAAAGTTCCCGACATGAAAAAAGTAATTAACTAGAGGTAAAATGATACAAAAAGTAGTTAAACTAATCAAACTATCGGCAACTACCCTAAAGTGTTGTTATAAAACTGAATAAAGTATTTTGCCCATGCTGTTCTAGTGTAATCTATTTCTTCAGAGTCAAATAGGTTGATTTCCATGAAATACTGCAAATTGTAATAACTTGACATTAATGGATAGACCAATTATGAATGTGGATTTATTGAAGAATTAATCTAACCTACTGAATTACCCGGTCTCAACTTCCTTGAATTCCACCTTGCACAATGAAAGACATCCATTGCATTACATAATAGCCGCACTCATAACCTCCAATTTGTTTGTTACACTACAATTCAAAATGAAGATTAGTCAAACAATTAAAACCATACATAAGTGTTCAATCAAATATTGTATTTAATGCTTTTAAATACCCTAAGGTTCATCCATGCTCGCTTAGGAGCTCTAGACAGAGGTCTACCCATCAACATGTGATATCCTGTGTAGGCATTAATAAAAAAACACTACATTGAGAAGAATTATAACCAAAAGAGACAAATAACCAAAATAATTTGATTATCATGACCTATCTACTAATTTTCGAAGGAAGCGGTGGGCTTCCGTTGTAATGAGTAAAACCACACAACATTGTCATCAATGAGGGATATAACCAATAGTTGCCAGTGGCGGCTGCATTGGGAATTAATTAATACTACAAGAAATTCACATTGATGAAGTTAAACATATAATTTATTAGAATATGCACTTACTCATGGATGTATGGAGCTAAATAAATCTTTTTTCCCTCATCCACCATGTTGTTGGTGATGTAGGTCTGTATTTCAGCTTTCTAATTCCGTGACGACTGAGTGAGTTGATGGTCAATGAATCCATACACGTTTTCATGGGAGCTTATTGAAGACAAATACCTAAAAATAGAGACATTTCCTTGTAAAAGATTTCCTAATAAAGTATCTTAATAAGAAACCTACAAATAATGTTGTCAATGTACTTACATCTCCCATATCTGAATGACTGAGATGTTCAAATCTTCCTCGCCAGAGGCAACCTCTAATATATCTGACATGTGTACATACAGTGGGACGTCACTTTCCCTACCAAAACAGCCGCGTCAAATGGAACCTCCACAAGGTCGTTACAAATGGCCCTAGAACCCTCCACCAATCCTTGAATTGGATCATCGGTCGATATAGGTGTCTTATTCTTCTTTGGGTCTTTGTCCATTTCTGAAGTTTGTGATGCATATAAACAACAGTGGATTCATTGTTAAGGATATAAATACATGCATTTAAATGTGAAAGGTAAAAATATAAGTGTCAAATATACCAAGGCGTCTGGAATCTGGCTAACTATATTTGTGGGCCAGGCAATAAAGGTCTGATATGCATGTGCCACAATAGAAACCTCTAGTGTTTGGATAGGAACTCGAGCATCACCATTTATAACCTTTTCCACCGTTACCTTGACCGTTTCTGGTGAGAGGCATATTATGTAGCATGGTGACCCCTACGAAGACCTTCACAATAGCCGCCAATCGGGGGGTTGGTGTGTCCTCCACATACAACTCACTGGGAGTTATGGATCTCATGTCATCCCCCGGACCCGGAGCATCACTAGGTGCACAACTCCCCTTCGTGCTGATTCTAACTGTAGGAAGCACAAATTCATGTAATGGAGCACCCGTCTGTTGTGAGATCCCTAAGGACTCCAACCTCTGGTCAAACTGGCTCATAAGCGTGTCTGTCACCTCCTGTGTGATTGTCGGAGTCAAATCGTGTCTGGCCTTCTGGGTTAGTTGTTGTAGGGCCTCCTCACTAGGGGCTGCAGACAATGAGGATTCGCGTGATGGTGGACCAAAATATGACCAAATCCCCACACCTCCTCCAGCAGAACGAATATGACCAGGGTGCCCAGGTCGTCCAAGAGCAGTAGCAAGTATATACTCACGACCATGAGGCCTAAAAGTACCCTGGGTGCTTTTCTCAACCAGGGAATCCTATAATTAACAAATATATTGAGGTTCATCAATAAAAATGAATTCAAGACTTGGTATAAGAAATAACAAAGCAATTACAACATTAAAACTTACAATCCTCTCAGGGACTATGCATGATTCGTTAGAAGTATATGCCTCGTGCGTTTAAGACGGGCCTGCTTCCATTTTTCATGTCGTGTAGGTGGTGATAGAGTGTCCGCATTAGGATCAGTAAGATCTGAAGGTCATGCTTTCTACTTCTCTTTTATGATGGTTTCCTCAAGCTTTTTATAACCCCCACGAGACAGAATGTGTGGGGATAACATTATGTGCCTGAATCCCTTGTGCCTTTTTCCTAACATCCTGTCATCAATGACTAATAAGTAAAAAACTAATAAGTAAAACAAACTAAATTTCCCTAACCTGCCATTGATCATCCTATCGGCTTTGAAGAAACTGTTCCCAAGTTTCTTCATCAATCCCCCTGTATTTGGAACAAGGATCCTCACCCTTCTTTGAACCAAATACATAGGTAGTGGTCAGATTGGACTTAAACTAACAAAATTTCTTAGCAATCGAAGACATGACCTTTGATTTCAACGTCCCAACATTAGGGATGTCAAAATGTTGTTGCATGGAAAACAAAGAAAAAATCAGTAACACGTTACAGTTAACATTAAAAGTCTGAGAATTTTGAGACAAAATCAAAGGCGTTTACCAAAACATCCTGCCAGAGCATATTCTTCTCGGACTCAGTGATATGTTGAGCCTTAGAAGATAATTATCAGAAATTGAGAAATTTATCTTGAGTCTCATGCTCTTAGAAATTTAAATGGATTACAAATATAAAACATAAAGATGTTTATATATAAGAATATCCTCTCACAAACATTATGCTTAATTTCAGATTAACAGTGTTGAGAAGGATCATCTGAAAGACTTCAGAACGTCTTAAAGCCAAACATCGTCTGAAATCGTAAAGTCTGTTTCAAGACTTGGTTGCATCTGAAGGCTGAAGATATCAGAATCAAACGAAGACCTTTGAAGACGTTGTTTTCTATGCAGAACGTTCATCTTCATGGTCTAACCTATTTCAGCATAAGAGTCAAACATGTTTTTCTACCTCGTTCAAGAGTATTGCACAAATAAGGAAATTCTGCAATGCCTGCTGCACCTACAACGAAAAAGCATTGTGTGTGCAGAACCTACACCTGAAAAGCGTCCCAGGTTTTGCTGGAAAAGAAGTCCAACGTCTTAGAGCATTTAATGCTATTTGACAACGAGAAACAGTGTATCAAAGGCTATATAAAGGCTCGTGATTTTGAAAATCACAGAAGAGAACAGAAGAATTCTTTGAGTCCTTACGCTGCAAAAACGCTGTGAAAAATCACTCTGATAATTTCTTGTACAATCTTATTTTCATATCCTGAGTTAATATCAGTTTGTACTTGAGTTCTAGCTATCATCTGAAGATAGTTTTATATAACACTTTCTGTTTAGCTTAAACAGTTTGGGTTATAAGCCTGGAGAGGCTTTCTGTATAAAGAATACTTAGGTTTTACACTTGGATAAGTGTCTGAGAGCCTAGAGAGGCTTGGTGAAAGAAAGAATACTTGTGGTAGAGCCTGAAGAGGCTTGATAGAAAAGAATACTTGTAATTCTTGAAAGAATAGTGGAAATCCATTGGCAGGTTGCCTTTGGGACTTGACGTAGCTCACGGTGGAAGTGAGTGATCCAGGATAAATCCGGTTGTGTTCTCTCTTTCCCTTAAACTCTGTGAATTCAGTTTTTCTTCTAACCAAAAGGGGTGTGAAAAGTATTTTAAATAGAGAAACTTAACCTTTATCAAAGTTACATTTACAAACAATTTTAAGTCTGAACTCAAGTTCAGAAGATACAACAAAAACTTTAGATTGTAATACATCTTCTGAAGGATTTTAGAAACGTCTTTCTGAAAAAGTTTTCTAAAATTTTAAGGTTTCCATTGAAACACTATTCAACCCCCCTTCTAGTGTTTCCCTATGTGTATTTTAAGTTGGTACCAGAGCTTAACCTCGGGGTTAGCACCTAATCAGTGCAAAGGTCAGATCAAATGGAACCTTTCAACAGCAACAAACAGTATATCACTGAAGGAGCCTCTATTACGAGACCCCCTGCATTCAATGGAGTGGATTACCACTACTGGAGGGATCATATGAAGTTTTTCATTGAGAGCAACAACATTGATGTATGGGATGTGGTCACTGATGGAGACTATGTTCTTATGCATGCTGGAGTGCCCATACCTAAGGCTGAATGGACCTTAGAGCAGAAGGCTAGAGTTCAGTTAAATGCCAAGGCCAAACTCTATCTGATATGTTTATTGATCAAATCGGAATATGAAAAGGTTCATGGATGTTCATCTGCCAAGGAGATCTGGGAGACACTTGCAGCTGCCCATGAAGGGACAAAGACTGTCAAGCAATCCAAGATCAGCATGCTTGTACATCGGTATGAGATGTTCAAGATGGAAGAATCTGAAACTATAAACCAAATGTTTGGAAGATTTCAGACAATAACCAATGGACTCAGGTCTTTAGGTAGAACCTTTGAATCTGGAGACAACAATCGAAAGATTCTAAGGAGTTTGCCAAAGTCCTGGAGACCCAAAGTTACAGCCATTCAAGAGGCCAAAGATTTGAATTCTCTTAGAATGGAGGAACTATTGGGCTCTCTCAAAGTTCATGAGCTTGAACTTGGGGAAGATGACACCAAGAAGAAATCACTAGCATTGAACTCAAAGGCCAGACAGTCTAGGCATGATAGCATGAAGGCTATGCAAGCAGAGGACAGTTCAGCATGAAGGCTATTCCTGTGATGTGTGATAATACCAGCGCAATTAATCTTTCTAAGAATCCTATTCAACATTCTAGGGCAAAGCATATAGAAATCAAGTATCATTTCATTAGAGACTATGTTCAGAAAGGAGTTTTTGATATAAAGTTCATTAATACTAATCATCAATGGGCTGATATATTCACAAAGCCTCTTACTGAAGATAGATTTAAATTCATCAGAGATAATCTGAATATCTTGGCTTTGTCTGAAAAATAATTGATTGCTTTTGAACATGCATCATCTGAATATATGAGTGCATCTGAACATGCATCATCTGAAACATGTGGTGCATCTGAAGAACCATAGTCTGATGACGTGGCAAGCTGAAACGTTTGATCTCCCACTCTGAGAAACTGCTCACAGCACGATCGCACGTTCTCCAAGACTGCAACTGCCAGCATTAAAGCTGTTTTACGGCTATTTAAGAGAGATGATTAAGAAATTCAAGGCTATTGTCATTATTGTCTTTCTCTCTCTCTCTCTGAGATTTCTTGTGCCCTAAGTTCTTCGTCTTCGTCTTTCTCAAGCTATCTTCAATGGCATCCAAGAAATCTGCAGGATGTCAAGTCGTACCTTCCAGGACCATCAACCTGAATGATCTAGCAGCTGGTGGCGTCAACCTCTATGATACCTTCGACTCATGTGGTTGGACCGACTATTTCTCAGTCATTGACTGTGCTTGGCATGAACAGTGTGTCATCGACTTCTGGGAAAATGCTGAAGATATTTCAACTCCAGATCGAAAGTATCAAGGTCTGAAGACTACAGTACTGGGTGTAACGGTGATAGTTGATGCAAATGTACTTGCTCAAGTGACTGGTGTTCCCGACTCTGGTGAGGTGTTTGTGCCTAACTGGGAGTTGAGTAATGGAGGTGTGAAGAAGTTCAACAAGAAGCTGTATGGGACTTAAGACCCTATTGAAATGAAGAGTTCTCTCATGCATCCCAAAGCGAGGATTCTTCATTCTATCCTTCACTGCTGTGTGGTGCCCAAGCATGGGAGCAAGAATCATGTTTCAGAACTTGAAAGGTTCTGTGTGATTCATCTCCTGGATAAGAAACCTTTAAACCTTCCCAAGATTATCCTCTACAACATGCTGAAGAGAGTGAATGATTCAGCAGCAAGCTTCACTCAAACCACTCTCATCACCAAGATTATGCTGAAGTACAATGTTCCCATAGAGAGACTCTATGACCATAAAGGTCCTCCTCTTTTCTCTCTGGTAAATATCAGGAAGATAGGCATTCTTGTGAAGAAGCCATCACCTGAAAGAACGTTGATGGAGGAAGCAGTAAATTTGAAGGCTAAGAGGACTGGGAAAAGCCCTCAGAAGGTGCTGGAAATTCTTGAGGATGAGCTGATAGGAGATACTCACAAGGACAAGTTTGTATCTGCACAAACTCCAACAAAGGTGTTTAAGAAGAAGAGATCAAAGGTACCTCAGAAGGAAGTAAGCATTCAGTAGGAAGTTCCTGCTGTCAAAGAAGTTCAGGTCAGTGTGTCTGAACCTGCTCAGAATGTGCTTGCACAGACTGAGATTGTGGGTCAAACAACTGAAACTTCTACTGTTGCTACTCAGCCTACTCTCACTCTGGGAGGACAGGTAGAGGACAACAACAAGATAGACTCTGAACATCTTGGAGCTGTTGAGGTGTCCATGCCTATCCAAGCCATTCCCCTTGCTACTAGTCTACCTGAACCTGACATCAGAAAGGTGGTAGAAGAGATTGAAGAAGAAGAAAGAAGATCAATAGAAGCAAGATTATGCACTTGCTATTGTTGCTCAACAAGCTGTACTGGAGGATGCTAGACTTGAGCAAGAATCCAGGCTCAAGAGGAGAAGAGCCAGTGCTCAGTCAAGGAGGCAAAAGAGAAGAAGACTTCTTGTTCCTATTGTTGATGATACTCCTCAGAGGATTACTAGAAGTAAAAGCATTAAGCAAGAGGATGTTGTTGCTTTTCAAAAGGAGGCTGAAGATCAAAGAAAGAAGAAACTGGAGGAACTGAAGCAGAAGAAACAAGCTGAGGGAGGCCCGGTGGCTCCTTCCAAAAGACCTAGAGTCTTATTTGATAATGTTAATACTTCAGAGGATGAAACTCCTCCTCCACCCAAGGTTGTCAGCACAACAGAAGAAGTGACTCCACCTTCACCATCTCATTCATCATCATCATCATCACTCTCAGGCTACTCAGAATTAAATTCTGACATTGAAGAGCCCAGTTGTGGATGGAAGGGAGGAAACATTCCTCTATCTAGGGCTGAGTTGCTGAAGGAAAAGACCATAGATTTGACTAGAGAACCTACATATGATCTTGCTCTGAATTTCAAGAATAATGAGCAAATGATGTGGGCTGCTGAAGTGCCACACAAGTTCTACAATGTACCCATTCAGGAAAGGCTGAGAGTACCTAAATTCCCTAATCTGTATGAAGAACTGCTGTTTTTCAAGGAAGCTGCACCTTTGCTTTCAACACCTCCTTCTAGGCTTATTTTGGAAACTGGTGCTGAAGCTAGGCAAAGAAGGCTGCCAGGGGGAGTTAGCATTTCAGATTTCATGGATAGGATCAAGAATGATGGTGTGGTTACCCATAACCACAAATGGAGGTTACTGGATCCATTCTCTCAGGATCAACATGTTCTATCATTTGAAGAATGGATTGTTGTCAGGATGCTATGTCTTGAAGTTGAACTGGTAGATAAATACAATGGTTCCTTTAGCAAGAAGGACTTTAGACCGCCAAGGAATGTGCATACAAAGTTGTCTACTTCCATTCTGGTGAATCCTGATAGGATTGTTCCCATGTATCCTTATGCTGACTCTTATCAAATGAAAGGCAAGTCCATTGCTTTTGAAGGAGGAGTGCCCCTAAGAGAATTGTCTGAAGAAGACTGGAACCATCTTGCTGAAGATGTATTTTCTGAACAATGCATGGATCACTCCTTGTATGAAGCCATGTGGAATTATCACTGGAAGATTGTGGAGAAAATGGAAGTTGTTCTAGTGTCAAATGAGATGATTATGATTCCATGGTGAAAATTGGAAAGAACACTACCCTAGAGACTCCTACTTTCTTCAGAGGGAGATTTCCTACGTATAACTTTGACCATGTTTTCAATCTGTATCATGATTGGGTCATGACCAAATATGTAAATGATCAACCTTTTTATGTGAGGGTGACTGATCCCAAGAAGTTAAATCTTCCACGTGGTTTCCACTTCTTCAAATATGCCAGAAGATATATCACTATCATCTTTTATGAAGAAAATCTGGAAACTGAGTTGGTTGCTCTGTCAAGAGAAAATAGAGCTTTGAAAATTCAAAATGCAAAGCTTCTGCAAAGGACTAATGAGATTCTTGATGCTCAGGCTCAGATCAAGCATGGTCAGGATGAGCTAAAGACAGTTGTGGCTGCAGAACTTCAGAAGCAAAGGCTAGCAATGCAGGAAATGTTTGAGCAATCTCTCACAAGATTGAGATCTAGTTAATGATGTTGTCATTTCTCAGACTATGTCTCTTTATGTGTTTTGTTCAAACAATCTAGTTCTAATGCATGGGTTTTGCATGTGCATTTATTACTGTTGGTTGCTTTTATTACTGTTAAATCTTAACTGTTGATTATTCTGTCTTATACTGTCTATTACTGACCCTTTTCATTGATGACAAAAGGGGGAGTAATTGAGACAGGGGGAGTAATGAATATAAGTGGTTAAAATATATTTAAGACTAACAATATCTGAAAGTGAAGGGTGCACAGTAAGAAAGACAAAGTCTCAAGGAAAGCACATTTCAGACGCAGAAGGGATAATGGATTAAGGGAGAGAATTCTTTAACTCTTATCTTTATTAAATTTTTATCCCCACTATATTTTATATTTGTCATCATTAAAAAGGGGGAGATTGTTGAGCCTCAGAAGATAATTATCAGAAATTGAGAAATTTATCTTGAGTCTCATGCTCTTAGAAATTTTAATGGATTACAAATATAAAACATAAAGATGTTTATAAGAATATTCTCTCACAAACATTATGCTTAATTTCAGATTAACAGTGTTGAGAAGGATAATCTGAAAGACTTCAGAACGTCTTAAAGCCAAACATCGTCTGAAATCGTAAAGTCTGTTTCAAGACTTGGTTGCATCTGAAGGCTGAAAATATCAGAATCAAACGAAGACCTTTGAAGACGTTGTTGTCTATGCAGAACGTTCATCTTCATGGTCTAACCTATTTCAGCATAAGAGTCAAACATGCTTTTCTACCTAGTTCAAGAGTATTGCACAAATAAGGAAATTCTGCAATGCCTGTTGCACCTGCAACGAAAAAGCATTGTGCGCGCAAAACCTGCATCTGAAAAGCGTCCCTGGTTTTGCTGGAAAAGAAGTCCAACGTCTTAGAGCATTTAATGCTATTTGACAACGGGAAACAGTGTATCAAAGGCTATATAAAGGCTCGTGATTTTGAAAATCACAGAAGAGAACAGAAGAATTATTTGAGTCCTTACGCTGCAAAAACGCTGTGAAAAATCACTCTGATAATTTCTTGTACAATCTTATTTTCATATCCTGAGTTAATCTCAGTTTGTACTTGAGTTCTAGCTATTATCTGAAGATAGTTTTATAGAACACATTTTGTTTAGCTTAAACAATTTGGGTTATAAGCCTGGAGAGGCTTTCTGTATAAAGAATACTTGGGTTTTACACTTGGATAAGTTTCTGAGAGCCTGGAGAGGCTTGGTGAAAGAAAGAATACTTGTGGTAGAGCCTGAAGAGGCTTGATAGAAAAGAATACTTGTAATTCTTGCAAGAATAGTGGAAATCCATTGGCGAGTTGCCTTTGGGACTGGACGTAGCTCACGGTGGAAGTGAGTGAACCAGGATAAATCCGGTTGTATTCTCTCTTTGCCTTAAACTCTGTAAATTTAGTTTTTCTTCTAACCAAAAAGGGTGTGAAAAGTATTTTAAACAGAGAACCTTAACCTTTATCAAAGTTACATTTACAAACAATTTTAAGTCTGAACTCAAGTTCAGAAGATACAACAAAAACTTTAGATTGTAATATATCTTCTGAAGGATTTTAGAAACGTCTTTCTGAAAAAGTTTTCTAAAATTTTAAGGTTTCCGTTGAAACACTATTCAACCCCGCTTCTAGTGTTTCCCTGTGTGTGTTTTCATGATATGGTCCCATGACGGTCGTAAATTAGAAATTCTATCTCGCGCTAACACACCGAGATAGCTGCTATAGGTTTCAACATTCTGCCCAGTAGCCACATTAGTGTTAATGTCGATGGTGAGTGTTATCTTCTCACCGCAGCCGCGTCTAAGTGACAAAGACCTCAATCTAGTAGGTCCTCTACCATATTTTGTGGAGGTCTCCTTTGAAAGATTCCCTGAAGATGTAGGGGAACCTGATCATCAACCATGTCTGTTAAGAAATCAAGTAAAACAAACATTAGGGACAATGAGACATAAGTAACTAATTAAAAAAACTATTAACATTAAGACATTAGATAAGTAATTTGTTTGGAATATTAATATTGGTACATAAATTAATTAACCTTCATGGTAGTTCCCATATTCACTCCTCCTCATGGTCTCTTCGAGTGGCATGTACATCGACAACATCGTCTTCAACATTGTTAATCATCATAAAGAAAATGAACGAGTCTCACAAATATTAGGAATCGAATGTTGATCTTCGTGAAGAGATTCTTCTTTTTTTTTTCCGTGGAGAACAACCGACCAATTTTCCGACACAAGGTCCTTCACATAAAACACTTGTGAAGCTTGATGTGCCATGATAAATGGCTCGTCCTGATATCCAATCTTCCAAAAGTCAACCAACATCATTCTTGATTCATCGATTCTCACATTGCACTCTTATTGTCAACCCATTTACACTTGAAAACAAGAACTGTAAACTTAGTGTAACCAACCTCCCAAATCTCTTCAATTACACCATAGTATGACATTGATCCACTAACTGGGTTTTGATCTTTTGATGTAGATAATTGCATCAACTCTGCCTCTAAAGTGACCCCACTATTTTGCACTGTACTTTTTGTCATCTCGAGACTTTGTATAGAATAAACAATTATTGACTTCATATACAATACGACATAAGACACCAAACTTGGGTCCATGTGCCAACCATGTCAATGTTTCAGATGTTGTGGGATCTTTCATGTTTTCATTTTTAAACCAAGCCATAAAAGTCTTGTTATGCTCCTTCAACACCCACTTCTCTAGTTGTCTTGGGTTCTTCTCCTTCACAATGGCTTGTGAGCAGCTAAGTAAAGTAGTACCTCATCCGTACATGTACAAATGTTCCTGGAGAATTTCTTCACGAGATTTGGTTACCATATGTAAACCTCGTGATGACCTACTTGCGGATCGTCTGGAGTTCCAACTTTTGGTGGGAAGTCCAATAGGTTTTGCTTTCGAAAAATACTCGGTACAAAACTCAATAGCTTCTTCTACAATGTACCTTTCAACAATAGAAGCTTCTGGACAATACTTATTCTTCACATATCCTTTCGAATCTTCATATAACACTCAACTAGATACATCCATCTTAGATAAATTAGGCCACACAATCTAACTTCTTTGACCAGATGAACAAGCAAGTACACCATGATGTCAAAAAAGGATGGAGGAAAAAATATCTCCAATTGACACAAGATCACAAAAATGTCTTCTTCGAGTTGGTCCGACTTATGAGGGTCAGTGACTTTACTACAAATCGAATTGAAGAATGAGCACAATCGAGTTATATTATGCCTCACATTTTTTGGCAAGATGCCACATGTATCCATATGCAGTAATTGTTGCATCAGGACGTGACAATCATGAGACTTCAACCCAACCAGATTTATATCTTTCATTGATACAAGGCTCTTGACATTTGAAGAGTATCCTTGTGGTACCTTCACACCTTTAAGACATTGGGAAAAAATAGTTTTTTCCTTTTTGGACAAGGTGTGGCATGCATGCTGGGGGAAATATGTGTGCCTACCTACCTCCTTTGGTTCCAATTTCTCTCATAAATTCATTTCAAGCAAGTCTAAACGAGCATTCACATCATCATTTGTCTTCCATTTAATATTAGAAGCGTTCCAATCAAGCTATCACATATATTTTTCTCCATGTGCATGACATCTATATAGTGTCTAACATATAATTTGAACCAGTACCGGAGATCAAAGAATATGGAGCTTTTCTTCCACATGCACGGCTCAACTGTCTTTCCTTTGCCCTTTCCAAATACCATATTAATGTCTTTCACATTTTTAAAAATCTCCGCACATATTAACGGAGTCGGTGCAATCCTATCCTCTGGATATCCATTAAAACCATAGTTATCAAAACTGGACCGGACCGGTCGGTTCAACCGTCCAAACCGTGAACCGACCTGGTGTCCAGTCCATACAACCCTGAAAACCAGCCGGTTTTGGAACTGGTAAAGAATCGGTGCCAGAAAACCGGTTGAACCGGTCAATTTCAAAAAATTCATTTTTTTAATTAATCTAAAATATTTTTAAGATAAATAAAAATAATTTTTTAAGGATTGCACATAAATATTTATTATTTAGTCAATTATTATGAATTCTTTTATGATATACTACATATAATAAAGTCTTTTATATTAATTTATAATCTTATATATCTTGATTTCTTATGATTTTATCTTATTTTATTACTTAAAATTATTATATAATATTAAAAAATATATTTAATTATTACTGATTCGATCACAATTCAACCATTGAGTCGTGAACCAGTACCTTCACTAGTTTAATTACCGGTCCGGTTTTAAAAATATTGATTAAAATCCTTTCTCAATCTTCTATATGGACGATACCTTTTCAAGAATCTCCATTGCCTAACATACACTGTCTTCCTTCCATGTTTCAATTGTTAATTGAAGGTGCCTTCTTCACACACAGGACAAACTTTATAACCCTTAACACTATAACTCGACAAGTTCCCATATGCAGGGAAGTCATTGATATAGTACAAAATAGCATTGCGTGCATCTTGAAAGATTTGTTGGCAAACCCATCAAACACTTCTACCCCCTCATCCCATAAAAATCTCAAATCTTCTATCAATGGGCTAAGATAAACATCAATGTCATTTACAGGCTGACATGGGCCAGAGATCATCATAGACAACATCATGTAATTGCGCTTCATGCACAACCCGGGATGTAAGTTGCAAATAACTAGCAAAGCAGGCCATGAACTATGATTAGTACTTAAATTACCAAACAGATTCATTCCATCTGAAGCTAGTCCAAGCCTAAGATTCCTCAGCTCATTTACGAATTTCGGAAACTCATTATTATTGTTCTTCCATTGTAAAGAATCAGCCGGATAGCGAAGGATTCCATCACATATCCTCCCCTCTACATGCCATATGAGGTTCTTAGTGTCATTTGGATTGGAAAACAGACACTTAAACCGTGGAATTATTGCAAGATACCATACAACCTTCGCAGGGGGACCCTCCTTTGTGACCACATCATAACTATCTTCACCATTATCTTTCACCTTGTAGTGTGATAACCCATACTTGGGACATTTCTTCAACCTTTCATAGTCTTTTTGTATAAAAGGCAAGAATTAGGGCATGCATGTATCTTTTTATACTCTATACCCATCGAACACAATATCTTCTTCGCCTCATAATTACGACTGGGAAGTGTATTTCCTTCAGGAAGCATGTCAATTAGCAACTGAAGCAATTCCGTGAAGCTTTTATCAGATCACCCATTCAATGCCTTCAAATTCATTAACCTTAACACCATTGACAATCGTGTGAACTTAGTTGACCTAGGAAACAACGAAGTCTCTGCATCATTAGATATATCTTCATACATATGGGCTTCTACAAATCTGTCTATACCGACATCACGAATCATGTCCTCCAATCAGTCCTCCATGATTGAATGAGAATACTCTTCGGTTGGTTAGTCGCTTAGCATATCAAGCAATTCACCATGCCATGTCCATGTGGTATAATTCTTCAGAAAACCATCACACAGAAGATGCTCCCTGATTTCTTTCTCATCCAGTCTTCTTCCATTCAAGCAATTTATACATGGATACCTAAACCTCCCTCCATCGCCAATATTAGCAACATTACGTAGTGCAAATTGTAGAAATTCTTCCTCTCCGCTCTCATACTCATCAATAATGCATCATGCACTAACCCAACTTCGATCCATATCTACTTTCTGTATGTTCGTGATGGACACTTCATTTTGTCAACATTATGCATGTTTATCTCACTTTTTTATTCAAAGGTGTGGCTCTATTTTATTCAAGAAGATTCACTTTTCCATAGTTCATTATTGTGTAAATCTTAATTATCATTTCTTAGATTTCACAAAATTTCGGCAATATTTCGCATTGATTTTCAGGTGCCACGAAATGAAAGTGGTGAACCACAATCAAATATGTACCCGAAGAACAACACACAATGCAATCAACCGAAATTTCATGAAATGTACTAAATGATGATTAAAATATACGTTTTAATGAATTATAAAAAAGTGATTAATATTCCCAAACTGTTCAACCGAACAATTCAAGATTCAATACATTGACAATCAATAATCCCTCCTTTTGTTATTATAAAAAAGATGTCACATGGACATTTCGAATTTGGGGTAGTACTTTAATATCTATATTGAATCTCAAACGAGAAATTAAGGTTCACTCAATGCATCAATCAATTATTAAAAACCAACAATAAATTAAGGCAAAACATATAATTAAGTAAACAAAGGTAAAACATATAATTAAATTGAATAAATACAAAAAATTAATTCAATACATTAACTAACATTTTAAAGTTAAATATAAAGGACAATGTCAAACATTAAAAAATAAAATCCTAATCATCCTCATCACAATCCTAAACAATACAATCTTCATAATCACAATCCTAACCACATTTTAATTTAAAAAAATTTCCTAATCATGCTAATCACCATCCTATATATCCACATTGTCAATCACATTTTAATGACAATCCTAATCATATTCTAATTTAAAAAATAAGATCATAATCATTATAATCACAATCTAATCACATTATAATTTAAAAAATTAATTCTTAAGCATCCTAATCACAATCCTAACCTCTATCCTGAATTAATAGAGACAATGTTATAAGCATGCATAGCAAATAGAATAGAGGAGGCTTACCTTTGCAATTTTGAACACGCAGCCACACACTGTTGGTGGTGTTGTGGGCGCAGACAGTGGGTGGCATTGGGGAGGACGGCGCACGAAGGTCGCGTTGGGGAGAGAGGCGCACAACATTCGCGTTACAACGACGGGCGGTGGTGACTTAGAGAGAGATAGAGACCGAATGAGAGAGAGTGAGGGTTTGGGGACGATGGCACTACCAAAAGGAATGGTGGGGAAGACAGTGGTGGTTGGCAGAGTAAAGAGGAAGGGACGAAAGAGAGAGGACAAGAGGGGCGTGAGAGAAGTGGAGTAGCGCTGCACAACAAAGTGTCTCACAAAAGGGGAGAGGGTGCAGGGTTATAAGGTATACAATGACGGTTAAAGAGATGACCGTCGTTGTATACCCAAACAACTACGGTTCATTCCTTACCGTCATTGTTTCTCAGCCTTCAACTGCGCTTCATTCCTGACCATTGTTGTTTGTCTGCTTTCAACGATGGTCCTATACTGACCGTCGTTATTTCCTACTTTCAATGATATGTATTTTCTGACCGTCGTCGTTTCTTGCACAGAAATTGCAATTTTACCACCGCGTCCCTTTCTACGACGGTCCCTATATAACCGTTGTCGTAAGGTATCGTTGAAGGGATTTTTTGCACTAGTGGTACGAATGTTGTAGCTTCCATTGTTGCTGCAATGACACTTGTTGGAAATAAGGTCTACACCTCCTCGTATGAATTTAATTCCATTTGAAAACGTGAGTCCCCTAAAGTTCCAACGCCACAATTCCCTCTATGTGTTTGCTTTGCTATGACGATAAATAAATTAAAATCAGGGTCAAACGTTATGTTGGTGTGTTTTTTCCAAAATCTGTTTTTACTCATGGTCAACTATATGTTACTGTTTCAAGAGTTTCATCAAGAGATGCGTTAAAAAGTTTGATTTGTGATGAAAACACGATTCTAAATAAATGTTCCAAGAATATTGTTATAGAGAAGAGTTTAAGAAAATTTAATAAAATAGTTTGATCAAGTATTCTACATTACACTTATTTTAATATACATTTTTAGATCTTAGCACAATTTCTTAATTTAATTATCAAATAATTTGTTCAGTTTGGTAGCATAAAAACTTCAATGTAGATATTGCATGACCCGAGTATCCCAAGAGCATGGTACTAGTTAAATAACAAAGTCATAGTTGAAAGGGTTTCTTTTACTGTTGTTTTTTCAATAATTGTTCTTTCAAAGTGTCTCTTGTTTTTGTCAATTGGAATTGTGAGTGAAATGAAATGTTTCATTCCAAGAGATTTTTCATACCGAAGGAAATAAATTACTATTCCATGGCTTATTTTGATCTTTCTTTTTGCTTCCATGTGTCACTACAAGAAAATCATTTTTTAGCAACGGCCTGTTACATGTCGTCGTATGGCTCATAGATATGGTGGATAATGCCATAAAAGTTATCTTCACCACCATCGGTAAGTCGTTTTACATGCACCCCACAATTTGTGGCCTTTTTACCCTCACACCATTCCTTTGCCTAAAATTTGTACCCATTAATAAGGTATGTGCTCCATGATTTTGCTTTACAGTTAGGTCCCCAAGCTAATGATTTAACTTCATTATTGGTCACTCCATTTCGCTCATCACGAACCTAATCATAAGAACTATTTAAGATTAATTGAATTCTTATTATTGAGTAACCCATACAAGAAAAGTGGATGATCAAACTTACATAGTTCCTAAACCATGTTGGAAAGTCTACATGTATTCGAGTAGAAGAATCACGATCATCGATCGAGTTAAATTGTAAGAATAAGATGAAATGGAACAAATAGTTAATAACTCATTCATTCTTAAACCATAAACTTTAAAAATAATAAAATCACTTCCTAAATCATAAACCCCAATCTTATATTTCTTGGCTCATTTGCAAAATCAGGATACACATTATCTAAGTATTTCCATGCTTCCCCGTCCGATGGATGGCACAATAAACCAGAATCATTCTTATTCTCATGATGCCCATCACATTTGTGTAGCATACTCTAATGACGCATACAATCATTACAACCTCGGAATAATTAGCAAATATAACATCTTCTTCACCGAAACATCTTTGTATCTTCCCTTCCCAGCCTTATGAGGTACAAACCTCGGAGCGTTACAAAACTTGCATCCGGTTAAATGTTTATCATCCTTGTAATACAACATGCACCAATTCCTTCAACAATCAATTTTTTCAGCTTTCAAACCTAACTTAGACACCAATTTCGTCGCTTGATAATAGTTTTTTGGAATGCTATTAGGTTTTGGAGCTACGTCAACTAGCATTGGCATAAAATAATCGAAACACTTTTCAATAACATGCCAGTTAGTTCTAGCTCCTAATAACCTCACAGCTACTGATAACATAGATTCAGATTCTCCATCATAGATTGACTTATTTGCAGATAATATATAACATATCATAAAACCGTTGAGCATCTAATTTAGGTGGCTCATAGTCATTATCATGTGTTTCATCATGTATAGGCCTAAATGCGTCACATATGGACACTTAACCCTCCTTCAGACATAAACGAAGGTTGTTCCATAACATTGTTAATAGACTTAGCTAAGGTTGCTTATTTTCTGAATCTATTTATTGTTTTAACATATTTGTTAATTAGTATTGTATGAGCAAAGGTATTTTATAAATCTCTGTTATCGTTATGGAGTTTATTTTAATTGTGGAGTTTCTGTTTCTTTGTGCAATTCCCATGGCCTTGTATTTAATTTATATTTTAGCTTATGGAGATTTTATTTCTGACTTTTTGTGTAGTAATCTTTTAATTTTTGGACAAATATGTTTCTGCGTACAAATATGTTTCTATGTACAGATTTATTTTTTACTTTCTTTACCAGTTCAAATCTTATTTCTGAATTCTGTTTGTGTTCAAATTTGGCTCTTGTTGATTTCTAGAGCTATATTATGATAGGAGAGTGTTCCAATGGGCCAAATGTGATTTCTGGAGGTCCCGGGCTGATAAAAGCAACCACAAAACATTTTTTATCGCTTTTTTTAATAGCCCAACTGGTCCAAAGTCAATAAGGCCGACCCTACTAACACACCCGAACCGACCCAGTGCTCCTCAGTTCGGGTTTAACCCACAAAATTTTTTCCCAAACCGACCCAACCCACATCCAATGTTTGGTTCGATTCCAAAAAAACCCAAGAATCCGGCTCGAGAACAACCCTACGAATAATTCGTGTTAATTAGGTGATAGAAAATGTATATTATGGGAGTTGGTTGATTATAACATGTTTTATTTTTTTAAGGGTAAAATAACATTTTAGTCCCTATAAAATACCCGAGTTTTGATTTTCGTCCCTGGAAAATTTTTCTTTTTTTATTTGATCATTATAAAATATTTAAGCTATTTTTTAGTCCCTGCTATTGATTTCACTTCTAATTACGAATGTGTTGAATGTCCATCACAATTAGTAATCATATGTATGTACCCTGACACATTATACAACAATGTTAGCCTCCTTAAACACATTCAAAGACTATTTGTGATATATATGAAGAAGGAAATGTACAAAGAATTTCAGTTGAAATTGACCATGAAATTTTACTCTCTAAGTGAATTTAAGGAAGCTAACACTCTTATATATAACCCGTTTGTTTAAAATTATTTCTTAAAAGAATCATTTTTTTAAAAAAATCACTTATATGAATTTTTAAGATGTTTGTCTAAACTTTTTTCAAGAAGCAAAATCAGAAAATAATCAGTTTTCTACTTTTTTAAGAAGCAACTTAGAGTTGCTTCTTGAAAAAAGCAGTTAAAATAGAAGAGAGAGAAAACTGTTTAACAATGTGAATGCATTTATTAAACAATGTGAAAGCATTTATTGTAGCAAATAAAGTGTTTTTTTATGATTGTAGCCAAACAAACATTTATTTCTGATTATACAAGAATCTCTAAAATAAAATCAATTTTTTTTAAGAAATTTAAAAAAGTACTTTTTTTAACCACAAACAAACTAGCCCATAATGTGTTACTTCTAAAGTATTGTTGACTATTGTGGGCGTTCGACACATCCACAATTAACTGTGGAGTCAATATCATAGACTAATTAAAAAGATAGTATAAATATTTTATAAAAATGGAATAAATTTTTTTTTTAAGGGATGAAAATCAAAACTTAGATATTTTATAGGGAGTAAAATGTTATTTTAATTTTTTTAAAAAAAATTAACTGAGATGATATAGATTAATCAATACATCACTTCGGATAAGTTGCAAATCTAATCGAATCAAACTGTTTTTGTCTTGTCCATGAATTGGACACCATTTTATTATGTAGATAACCGAGAGTTATCAGCTATCTATCTTGCTAGCTAGCTGTGAATCATAAGAGACGGTGTGCTAATATGTGGTATATATGTTTTTGCCCAACTTTATTTTTATGATCTGCCTGCCATGCATGTACTTTAATTTGGAGTTCACTTTTGAATCTTTGATCCACATGAAAAAAAGATACTTAAGTTGCAGTAGAAGATTTTTACACTCCCTCTAATTAACCAAATGGCATCTCCCCGAGCCTTCCATGTGATCACTGCAAAGAGAAAAGCTTACGTTTCAAAAGGGTCTTTGACTCACTCCAATATATAAATAATTAATGCATAAATCTAAGGGAATAATCGAATAGTTCGGTACTAGATACTTCGCTTACAAGTTGAAGATCATTCTATTCAAAATAAACAAATCATAATTTTATGAAAAATATGCTACACACGCGTATTATGACATGTTGGGAAGTAGAGCTGTCAATTCGGGCTATCCGCTCCGGCCCCATCCGGTTTGATGTGGGTAGCAGGTTTTATCAAGCTGGGCTAAAAAACTCGGAAGTTATTTGAGTTTCTAAAATAGGTGCCTGAGCCCTATCCTTTAGCGGGCTTTTTGTGGGTAGCCCGGTATCTTTGCAAGTTTTTGCGGGTTACCCGACATTTTTGCGGATTTTTACGAGTAGCGAGCTTTATTAGGTTGGACTAAAAAGCCCAGGAGTAACTTGAGCTTCTAAATTAGGTGCTCGAGCCCTACGTTTTTGCGGGTTTTTGCGGGCCGGACTAACCCATTTTGCCGGCTCTACTGGGAAGTACTTACACCTCTTTTTAAACTTTAAGGAATTGATCGAGTGAAGTAAATTAAATAGGTTCTTGTATATGATAGGTCGTAAATTCGATCCCTCCTTATTTCTTTAAAATGAGGTAAATGTAAGTATATTTGTAAGTGTAAGTGCTCTTTAAGTCTCGAGGTTTTCTCTGTCTTAATTGGAATACCATCCTTTCATCCTAATTTTTCATTAAAAAACTATTTTAAAAAATAAATATGAGTAATTATAGATGGAAATTTCTTGCTCCAAGCTGCCCCGCCTCCACCAAAATATTTTTTTTTTCTTTCGTATATATATTTTTATAAAGAAAGTGTACCTTCAAGCTTATTCGTATGAACATGTATATGGGGGGCCACATTAGAAATCTTTTGTTAGATAGTCAATGCTATCTTTATTTGCCCTTTGTGCATCCAATAGGATATGAATCTGAATGAGAAGGAAATTTCATAAAGTGTTTTTTGTAATAAAAAAAACTTTTTTTAAAGGAAGCATCAGTAGCACTGTAGAGTATGTGGGATCCGTGTGCATGTCACGCAGTAAAAAAGGAAGTTCAATAGCACATGTATATCAAAGCCATTCTTCTTTAAAATCAATATCAGTGGGTTTGGAGATTGGTGTAATCTTTAAAATCAATTGCAGTAGGTACGTTTAAAACCAATTGCATAGTAGGTACGTTTGAAGCCTTTATTAGTATATATGTTAACGTTTTACCAATGAAAATGGACTTTATAAAAGAAGTTAAAAAACAGGACTTTCATATGAACATTGGAAATAGATCATGAAAGCCGTTTGGGCGAAGCAAGCAGGAATACTGCATTTTTTTATATATATATAAGTTTATACTTTTGAATTGAAACCTTTAATACCCAACAAAAATGTCATGGTGGAATATTGAATGTAAAATGTATGAATTTAAAAGTTAGAAAATTTGATCAAATGATCAAATTACTTTGGATTGAAAAATAAAAATCTGAGAACTATACAAATTATAATTACTTTCATTAATTCGAGTTTGGAGTAAGAATTAATGTTTATAATACATTCATTGAACATTTTTTAACACACTTTAAATTCACGTGAGTCCCATCAAATAAGACGTAAAATCTACATAATTTATTTAATGAGTTCCGCGGGAATTTTTTCTATACATAGACGATGTGTTAGAAAATGTTCAGTTAGCCCTCTTCATAAATCAACTAACGAAATTAATATGAATTAAATTTAATTGGCTTATTTTGATTGGATTTTTATATCCCGTGGTTAATTTGATTCAATTAACATGCCCGTAGGAGAAACAAATGCATGTTAGACAAACTAAGGGTTTAGGAATGATGACGCTAGGTTAAAAGGAATTTGTTTAAATATATTTTTTGTCCCTTTAAAATATATTTATTTTCATTTTATCCCTCTAATTTATTTTTTTATCTTTTCGTCTCCCTAAAATCATTTCTTTTTAAAATAGTCCTCACCGTTAAAATAGTTAACAGAGTGCCGATGTAGTTATTAACATGTTTGTTGACCTAGCTTTCTCAGAGATATGTGGCATCGATCCAATGTATCAATAAATTAGTTTTATAATTTATTTTATTACATAAAGGATGGAAAAAAATCAAAATAAACAAAATTGTCGTCTTTCTTTGTCTCTCTCTCAAAACCTTCTTCATTCTTCTTCAACGCCATTCCGTCATTGTCGTCTTCTTCTAGTGCTCCATTCTCGTAGATATGAGGCAACCACTCCTTACCTCAATCAAATTTGTACTTGGTAGCAGGTATTTGTTCTTCAACTTATATACTACAAACTTCCATATTTGAAATGGCTTAATGCGTTTGCAGGAATTTCTTTCAGAATGAAATCATCCTCATCATCATGTTTCTCCCAACGATCTGTGGGTAAATCTGGGGAGGAATTGATTTTGCTAACATCTAATCCTGGAAAACGATTTTGGAGGATGCAAATTCTAGAATGTAAGAACTCAATCATTTAATTTTCAAGTCCCTCTAATATACACTTGTTTTAGTCCCTCTAATATTCCCTCTATTTCATTTTAGTCCCCCTTGTTACTCTTGAAGAACTTATTCATTTAGTTTTGCAATTTGTTATAGACACCTAAAACCTGTAATTATTTTCGGTGGTGTGAGAATGTGAATATACCTGGCGAAGGTTGTCCAAGCCAAGAAGTGGATGAATTAAAAGAAGTGGCAAAATTAAGGAAGAAGGTGGTCAAGCTACAATGCAAGCTTAAAGAGGAAGAGGTTTTGGAGGAAAATGATGACATGGGTAGTGTGTGGCTGATGGGTTCTGATCCTTACTTTGAGCATGTATTAATAAATGTGTGGGGTTTTAGTTAGCTTATGTACTTGAAGGAGAGTCGTCTATATTGTTATGTAATGGTGATTAGTTAGCTTATGTTAGGAAATTAATTAGCTTATGTTGTTCTTCTACTTTTGTAAAGGTGATGTTCCCTATGTATTGACACATCTTTATTGTAATGGTAATGATATTAAGTTGTTCTACTTACTTAAGTACCTGGTTTTATTTTAAGCATATTTAAATTGAAGTAAAATGGGATAGGTAACATGGACAACAATAAAGTAAGCAAAATTTATTGCAAATATAACTTATGCTTAATATCCAAACAAGTACATGAGAAACATATAACCTATGCTTAATAGTAACAACACAACCAAAAAAAATAGTGGGTAGAGTATTCACCCATGTGCCTTGTTACATGTGTTTTCTCTATAAAAACAACAAGTGATAAACTGGTCCTAAAAGCCATATACAAAAAAAGAGTGATTCCACATCAAAAGAATGAAATTGTCTTTTCATTGTGCTTCAGTGACATCTTCTATAGTTGGTAAAGTCTCAAGAAGAGGGGTTGAATTGAGATGCGTCTAAGCCTATCTTAAAAATTAAAACTCTTTCCTGACTTGATTCTCAAGTTTTACAACTTCGATGTCAGAATTTTAGTTACAGTCAGAAGCAAGAGTCTAAGAGTGTTTGGTAAAAGTAAAATATTTGTTTTAATAGAAAATTCTTTCTTAACTTTTTACCAAGGTGTTAACTGAAATAATTCAAGCTAAATAGATGTGTTTTTGAGTTGTTGGTTAAAAGATAAATTCAGTTATAAATCTCAGAAGAAGTTTTCATAAAGTGTACACGAGAATAAAAACATATAAGAGTTAGGGTCGGAAGAGAATCACACAAACATATTTATTCCGGTTCACGTACCCTTTTCAACGTGGGCTACGTCCAGTTCTCATCACATTGACATTTTCAACTAACTTCTCAAAGTTACAAGTATTCTTCTTCAAGAGCCTCTTCAAGTTTCTAAGTATTCTTCTTCAAGAACCACTCCAGGCTTCTAAGTAGTTTTTAACTAGCCTCTCCAAGCGTCTCAACTCAACACCACAGTCAAGAAATAAATTCTTACTTGGTGGAGGAGTTACAATAGAATGAGTATGAAGATGAAAGGTTTTTGCTTGAGTTACAAAAAGTGTGAATCAACAATATGGATCTCAAGCTAAGTTACAAATGAATGAATCCCACAAATGAAACTAAAAAAGTTGATGTACAGTAAAGAATGTGGTTCAGAAGTAATGAAACTAATAAAACAATAGAGGAAAACTCTTGTGCAGTATTTGCCTTTTTACTTGATGTTTTCTTTAATGCTTATGAGTTTCTCATGGTCCTTTTATAAGTGAGAGTGGAGATATAGCCGTTAGGAATTTCTCAACAGCTTTCAACCTTTGTGTCAGGACATTATCCACATCAGTACACTTGACTTGCTTCTGTCTTATACATTTTTCTTCTGCGTCTGAGTTTCCTTTCTGTTTCTGACTTGTGAATTTGCTTTTGGGCTTTGTTCCTTTTTCTTTTGATCAAGCTGATATGATTCTAAGTAGTCTTTTTGTTCTGGGTTTTATCAGCTTCTGAATCTGAATCTGACTTGCTCATATTTGCTTCTGAGCTGAGACTATTTCTTTGAAGATTTGTATTTCTCAGTACGCTTGCTTTTGCTTTCCTTTGATTTGGTCTTTGTATTATTAGAGGTTATTACACCCTTGAGGAAAATATCTTAATGCCTTGAATGCATCTGCGTCTAGCTCACAATGATACAAACAAGACTCATAATGATACTTAAATTTTTACTTTAGTTGAAGGGTTTCCGTTATTAAAACTTAGATGCAAGAGGGTTTGTCTTAACATTCTCCTCATTTTTATGATGGAAAAACTTCTACTAAGAAGTACAAATTTAGTTCTTTATGAGGGACATTTAAAATTGTTAATTTATTTTAGCTCTCCTGAATTTGAGGATTTTTTACTCCCCTTGAATGTTAGAGATTTTTGCCCCGCCTTAAATATGAGATTAGCTTTTTTAATTTTCTTGGTCTTGATTTTAACTTAGATAAGGAACATAGTTAAAAACTCAGATAGATGCATATTAAAAATCATAGATAGACACGATTTACCCATAAAATTTAGAACATTTTATTTCAATATTGTTGAGTATAATGATGATTAATGCAAAAAGTCATGCAAAACATGTTGGTGTATGCCCCAGAGGCAAATGGTATATTGACCCCTTATAATATATGTCATGTTAATTATAAAAGGCTTTCTTTATTATTTTAATTAATAAATATAATAAGTCCTTAGAATGATTTGTTTGTGCCTGTAAGATATCAATTTTGACTTGATATTGAGATTTTATAGGCTACTTCAAAACGTCATTCTCAAATCATCCCTAGTCAAGTATTATTGTGAAAAATGACAACAATGAGTCGAAACTAGTATGTGAGAAGATTAATGACTATGTATCACTTGTCATGGATATGTGATATCAAATAATTCACATGGGTACACATTAAAGGGTTTTCATGGTGTACCGGAATGACCCATTATGGGAATGCTACATGGATTATTATGTATGTCATTAGCGATTCTCATAGTGACAATGGTGTATGTGGTCCTTCGACTTGATGTCACTACGGTTCCCAACATGACGATTTGTATACTTATAAGTGCTAAATTAATGATAAAAATTACCTCTTTTAGTTTAAAATGCAGATCTTGTGATTATTTAATTCAAATTTGAATTTGATGCTATTTTGATAAGAAATCTGTTGATTTTTGCAGATAAAAAGGAAAGTTTTAAATGGAGTAACAAGATAGCAACAAATAAGGATAAGATCAGCAAGAGATCATGCTAAAAAGAAGGAAATCAGGAAAGTGAAGCAAATAAAGATAAGATCAGAAAGAGATCAAGCCAGAAAAGAGGATATCAGAAAAGCAGAAAATGGAGATCTGCGTTCCACCTGCGCTGAGCGCAAGTGGAGCGCGGGAATGAAATTCCATTCTGTTTCCTGCGCTTCATCTACGCTGAGCGCGGGTTGGAGTGCAGGAGAACGGAACCCTAATTTCCAATGGGCCAAAGCAAGGTTTCAACGATCTTTCCAAAGTTCTATTTAAAGGACCTTTTGCAAAGATCAAAGAGGTGACGACGGAGCAGATCTGGAGCTAGAGAAAAGTGTGACAGTTTCTCGATTGGTTTGTAATGGCTACCATGAGTAGCTAAACTCTCCGATAGGATTGAATGTAGTCGATTCAATCCCCAATTTTATTTGAAATCTCCTTGTTATTTATGAATACCTGTTTTTATAATATTGGTTTTTTAATCTGTTCTTAATGCTTAGCTTCCGCCTTTGTGCCGGAGTTATGAATTGGTTTTATGGGGCGCACTGAGAAGTGGTTTTATGAAATCATGAGCGAGTTCTTGGGAGCCTAGAGATAGGAATCTTGAATTCTGATTGGTGAAAACACTCAATTCGCGACTGTGGAGACCAGGGTGAATTGATAGCTTTAACAAATAGATCTTTAATCCGGGGTAGTTTATCACTGTGGAGACCAGGGTAGATTATTTCTGAGTATTTCATATTTGTGGAGACCTTTGTGAAATAACTTTAATTTGTGCTTGAATATTATAATTTCATATTCATAAATATCATTGGGTTTCAAATACAAAAGGGGTGCGATAGACGAAGTTCAATCCTAGTTCTAATAATTTGCTCAACCTCATCTCAATTTACTACTTTTTATTTACTATTGCAATCTACACAAACAACCATCTTCTCTCACTTGATAAGTGTGACCACTAGGATTTACAATTGAACCGTTTCCTGTGGATACGACAAACCCCTTTTACTTACTATTATACTGCTGTGATTTTGGTACGCTTGCCAGAATTTCAACAAGTATTTTTGGCGCCGTTGTCGGGGAATGATGTCTCAATTTAAATTCTCGGGGGGTCTATCTTATCAAGTTATAAATATTTTATTTTCTTTTATTTTATTTTTATTTTTCTTTTAGGAATTTTAATTTTTAATTCTTTTCTTTTTATTTAGGATTTTTAATTAAAAAATTATTTTATTATTTTTTATTATTTTGTTCCTCTCTTCCGAGCTAACATTTGTTTGAGCTTCTTGACTATTACTCTTGTGAGGACATGTGTCTCAAAATCAATTGATATTTGATCCTGAGATAGAAGGGACATCTAGAAGGAACAAAAGTAGAAATAGAAAAAGGGGCAAGGATAAGTTCAAGGAGACAATCTCAACACTCTCTGTCCAACCACCACAAGTGAAGTAAATGTTGAATAATGGCTACTGAATGGCAAAATCCACCAAGAAGAACGTTTGGAGATTATCAAAATCCACCAAGAAGAACCCTTGGAGATTATGTTAGGCAGCAAGAACCAGACTATTTCTCCCACACACCGATTCATGGTAACTTCTCTAATTACAACAAATATTCTAACAATCTTTCGTAGGATTAAGGAAGTAACCAGAATCAAAGCTTTGGGTTGCAAAAAGATGTTGTTTCATTCCACATGCAAACTTCTACCGATGAGATCGTGGCTCAAAATCTTGTTCTAAGAAAGATGTTCACCCAATAATTAGAAGCATTCAACAAGTAGTTAGATAACCTTCCTCAGCAATTGCAAGCAATGCAATCTTATCCTAGCCAGTCCCCACAATTAATTTGTGATTTTTGTGGACGTGACTATCCCAATGGTTATTGCTCTTATCCATGCGCTCAAGAAGAGCAGGTTAATTATATGGGAAATCTAGGAAGACCAAGCAACTTCTCCAACAACAACAACTCTGCAAACAATTACTCACAAGGTTGGAGAAATAGCCAGAATCAGGACTTTGGGTGGCACCAAGATGATGTTTCATTTCCCATGCAACCTTCTTTTCAACAACAGCAAAGTTACTCTTCAGTTCAACAAAGGGACTCAAAATTTTATGAACGTCTTGAAGAATTCAATCAAAGCATTATACAATCTCAGAAGGAGAGAGAAGAAGCAAAAAGAAACATTGACGCTTTGCTGGAGCAGATAGGAGAAATAAGAGCCAACTAACAGTCAGAACAGATCTCAGCAAATGCACTGCCCAACCCCAAAGAACAGTGTGACGACATTGTTCAATGGATAGGGGAAGGAACTGATGACAACCTGACTAATGAAGAAGAAGCTGAAGAAGAAAAGGAAGAAGAAGAAGAAGGTGAAGCAGAAGTGGAAGAAGAAAAAGAAGAGAATAAAACAGAGAAAATTGTGCTTAAAGAAGAGAGTGACTGTGAAGGGGAGGAAGAGAACAAAACATATGAGCTTGTGCAATGTGGAAATGTAGACAAGGAACCAGAAAAAGAGAAAAGGAGCGAGCAAAGAACTAAGAGAGGAGGGGAAGTAGTGGAGAATCCGCCTGATCCTAACAACACTCCAAAGGAAGGCAAAGATGGGCAACATACAAATGTTCAACCTTCCAAGACTCACAAAAGAAAGGCATGCGAATACACTGACCTGATCACAGCAAAAAGAGGAAAAATCAGGCCAAGAAATTCAAATTCAAGGCCTAAAGTCAGATTGAGGACAGAGTGGTCAGGGATAATCCATACCAAGAACCCGTGTGAAGCACAAAGAGTAAAATCTGACAACTGTGAATTTCCCAAGCTTCAGGAGGAGAAGACCTATGCAACTCAACAAAAGACTCCAAAGAAGAGAAAAGTCAGGCCAAAGGAATCAACAACATCGTCTAACTCCAGACCAAATGGGTAGATTCAAGTCACATTCACAATTGGTCCGAGGCAAGAATATGGGTAGGGTCACTGCCCAAAGGAGTCAAAGGTGCAACACAAAGGCTTGCTAAAGGATTCCAATATCAACCACCTTGAAAAACAGGCGTCAAGCTATATGACGTCAACCCAGAGATTTTTAAGTTTTTAATTGTTTTCAGTTTTGTTTGTTAATTAGGATTTTTCATTTTAGGATTTAGGAAATTTTCAAAATTGATTGGAATAAGTTTGTGGAAAATAATATTTTTAAACAATAGGAAGTAGCAGACAACTTGACTGAAAATTGCAAAATTTCATTCTGTTTTCTGCGTTTCACCTGCGTTAAGCGCAGGTATAGCGTAGAAGTGCAATTTTAGTCACTGTTTTCTACGCTTCACTTGCGCTGAGCACAGGTGGAGAGCAGGTATGCGCTGTTGCTTAAATTGAATTAAAAACAGGGGGAGTCATTCGTTCTTCCTCCCTTGTTTTCTCCTGTACCGTTTCTCTACTTCCTAAGCTTTTCTTTTCACTTTTTCCACTCATAAACCTCCATCAATCTAGAATCTTTCAAGTTTTAAGGTATGATTTCGTGTTTTTGAATAGTTTTAACCGATTGAAATTTTCATTTCCTCTGTTTTTATAATTTGAACTTTAGGATAGCAACCTTAGGACTGTGATTGTATATATTGTTGATTATTGCTATCTTGGATGTAATTATGGTTGTGTGGAATATGAAGAACAATTTTTCTATTGAAATGCTCTTTGTTTTATGAGTTATTGAATTTGAAAGTGTTATGCTATGTTTCTTGCAAAAATTTTAGACTTTCACTTTCCATGGATTGATTGAATGCTTGCAAAACAAATGGGTTTGTTCTATTTTTAGGAAGCCATTACCAAGTGCAACTGAAATTTTGTTGTGAAGAGATTGATTCTTTTGAAAGCATTTTGAGTTATGCATGCAAATTGGTTAATGATAACTTTCCATGTTCTTCATGAATTATTGTGTGTAATAAGGCATCACTAAAGTGAATATGTTTCTTTCATTTAACTGTTATTGTTTGACTTTTCAGATGCCTAGGATCAAATATGTTAGGGCCACAGGAAACACTAAAAGGAGGGTTGAATAGTGTTTTTATAATCTTTAACGATTTTTGGAAAAACTTTCAAAACAAGCAAATAAGTTTTCAACGTTCAGACAACTTGCCGAAAAATGAGTTTTCTAAATAGTGCTGAAATACTTCAGCAGGTTCAATAAATTTTTCTTTTAAACTGATTTGAGAGATAAACAGAGTTATTTTTGCAACGCAAATTATAAATTCACTTTTTAGAACCCTCCTCAGTTAGAGATAAACAAATAATAGCAGAAAATAAAGAGTAGAGGGTTGAGAGAACTTAACACAAAGAACTATCCTGGTTCACCCACTAACCCAGTGAGCTACGTCCAGTCCCAGGGCAAACACACCATTGGATTTTAACTAATCCCACAAGATTATAAGTATTCTTTTACCCCAGCCTCTCCAGGCTTAACTCCGAGTAATCTTTGCACACCTGGCCTCTCCAGGCCCAACAAGTATTCTTTTACTGACAAGCCTCTCCAGGCTCAACACCGAATATTCTTTGCACACCTAGCCTCTCCAGGCTCAACAAGTATTCTTTTGCAGACAAGCCTCTCCAGGATCAACAAGTATTCTTTTGAAGACAAGCCTCTCCAGGCTCAACACCAAGTATTCTTTGTACACTCAGCTTCTCCAGGCTGAATAACCCAAGTATTCTTTTAACACAGCCTCTTCAGGCTAACCCAACAATTACAAATTGAAAGAATAAATGCTCAAACTGTGAAACTACACAAGTTTAGAGCTCGAACTGGGAACTTGTACAGATAACTGAGTAAGACTCAGGATATAAAAGTGATTGTACAATGAAAGACTTTGAAACAGATGATATAAATTTTTGCAGCGCTTCAGCAAGTTGATTTCTCTGTTCTTCGTTCTCTGCTTCTTTCATCATGGACTTTGGTATTTATAGAGAAGACATTTTCAGTCCATTGAACTCCAATCGTTTTCCCATTGAGAGATGGCATTTAATGCAAATGCTCTCATTGTGACACATAGTCTGAGCCCCTAGTTGTAGCAGATAGTAGAGTCAGCTCACAGACTTTACTTTTTGAGTCGAATGTACTTTCTGCAGACTTTTGCCTTTTTGGTGAGAGAAATTTGAAATATGCCAAAAAAACACTTTCTCTGTCTTTCCAAAAGAATGATAGGCATAAGTATTCTGAGACTGCTACACGAGACTTGAGTCTTCAAGTTGATTTTCTGAGAGTATAATATTGAAGACGAACAGACAAAGGAACGTTTAGGGATGGCAATTGAGCCCAAGCCCTATGGGTACCCGCAAAAATTACCCGCAATGGGCAGGGTAAAAACCCGCAAAGCGGGTATGGGCGCGGGTACGGGCAAAAGCCCGCATTTTTTCATGGGGACGGGCGCGGGTACGGGCACTTTGATGCCCAGCCCGCCCCATACCCGCACTCATATATATAGTTATTTAATAAAAAATACCATATATAATTATATAGAGAGATATATTAATTTTATTAAAATATCTAATATATTTATACATATTTTTAAAATTAATATATATGATATATTACAAATTAAAAATATATTTTTATAACTATTTTTTTACTTTATGATATATGACTAATTAGTGTTAATAAAATTTTTTTACAGATCTTGAAGAATTGTAACACATGATATCCAAGTTTACAAAATAGCGTGACGTGAAAGTATATTGTAATATTTAATAAATATTTTGAACTTTAGATCATTTATTGTGTTTTAGAACATTAAGATATTGTGTTTCAATATAATTAAATTGTTGTATCACTGATATTTAAAAATTATGTTTGGACGATCTTCGAGTAACTTTTTCAATTGAGATATGGTTTTCTTAAATTAATATTTTTTTATTAAGTTGTTAATTTTTTACTTAAAAAAGTGCGGGTAACGGGCGCGGGTACGGGCATATAGGTGCCCAGCGGGTATGGGGATGGGCACTAAAGTTACTGCCCACGCGGGTACGGGCGCGGGTACGGGCTTTTTTTGAAAACGCGGGTACGGGGACGGGCACTGTGGTACCCTGCCCAGAGGGTACCCATTATCGCACAACATCAGGAGGTTCACTGCTTTTAGCAGGTTGTATTCTCTCAGCTGGTTTCCTCATTTCAGAAGGCCTTCGAGTACTTCAGAGTTTATGATTTCTTCAGATTGAACCGTCTGAAATACTGAACAAATACCTTTAGCAAGCCAAATATTTTATTCATTAAAACTTTGAGATTGCGAGACTTAAAAAATTATTATCCCTTAATAACATTTTTAGACTCAACAAAATACACTGCTAGCCTTCCTCGTGGCTCTAGCTCACGAAGAAAAAGGCATGGGGAAGAGGGTCGGAGATGAACCCCACTATGATCCCATGAGATTCAAGAGTGCAAAGGCTGCAACAAAATATGAAGCTCTCAAACCATGCAACTTTGTGCTGAAAAGACTAGTTGACCTCAACCCAGGAGAGTAAAAGGAGTTCAACATGGAGATTACTAGACACAGATGGTGTAGGATAGCTACTCCAGACAGATTATTTGACCCGGAGCTGGTCCGGGAATCCTATGCCAACGCAGTCACAGAGCCTGGTGATAGAGGAGAGAGGAGATCATCAGCCACAACAGCCACATCCGTCGCCACCAACTGACATCCCACTCCGAGCTTACATGGAGCACATCTGCAGGCAGAACTCCACCCTCCACAGAGGGATTTCCCACCTTCAGGAGTTACCAGACCCGGCCAGACCCATACCCAGGCATGCTGCCTGATGAGTTCTGGACATTCTTGCAGTGGCCGGGAGACAGACCTATTCATCCAAGGGGAGGTGGAGCAGCAGCAGCTGAAGAGTAGGACGAGAACTTACAGGATACAGAGGACGAAGATTGATACCAGTGTTTTTTCTTTCTTTTATTTTCTATTTTCTTTTATAGGATTAATTTTTTTAGTTAATTAGGATTTTTGTTTTGTATCTCATTTTTTAGGAATTAGGAAATAGGGATTTAAGGAAATAAATTTAAAATCTCAACACTAGGCGGTCTAACTAACTGAATAAGGAAAGAAAAAGGAATTTTGTGATTGAATCCATATTCAGTTAGGATTAGGATATTATGCAGGAAAATATAT
This sequence comes from Sesbania bispinosa, assembly GCA_026901365.1. Lineage (NCBI taxonomy): Eukaryota > Viridiplantae > Streptophyta > Magnoliopsida > Fabales > Fabaceae > Sesbania > Sesbania bispinosa. Next base: position 724,949 of record QLOH01000426.1, read on the forward strand.
CAGGGTAGTTAATTAATTTCAATAAGTGAATGCATCAAGGAAATTAGCCAAAAAGTAGGTGAGTTGTGAGACCAAACACTTGATATGGGAGTTTTCACCGTTGCTTGTCAACTGCTATTGCTTGAGTTTTTGGATTTTATTCTGCACATGAAAAATATGGAAGTGATAAAGGCAAATTTGTGATTATGAATTATTTGCTTAGTGCCAAAAAGCCAACCCATGAAAAAAAATTTCCAAATTTTTTTTAACCCATTTGAGCTTTAATGTTTCTTTTCTTATGCACCCTAGCCAAAATAATGTCTATCCTATCCCTTACACACTTGGGATAGAGAGCAAAGGTGCAGTTTAATAAAATGGAGAATTGGTGGGTTACTTGAAATTGAATTGTTTGGTTACTTGAAGAAAAACAAAAAGCAGGCACAAGAAAGCAAAGTGAGTCACTCCCTCATGAACAGAAAAGAAAAAGTGAATAAAAAATGGAGTGAACCACCAATCAAAAGAAGAGGCCAGCTGAACAATGCAAATCAAGAATGCAATCGAGAATTGAGAGAAAGTTCAAGAAAAAGAAAAATTCAAAATTTGCTCTCTATTCCAGTGTTTCTTTGTATATCCAGAAAAACCATGAGTTCTTGATAGCCCAGCCTCATTACAACCAAGAAAGACCTTTTGATCCATGATTTACCATGTGCATGTTTATTAACCAGAACGACTATCAATTTTAGTTGTTCAACTGGTATGAAAAATTGAGGGAAACACTTACCCGTGAGCATGAGAGAATTCCTTGATTTATCACTTAGTGTTTTGGTTACTACTTTTGAAAAAGTTTGAATGTGTTTTTATCATGTTCTGATTGAGTCTTGGAAACACCACTTAATTCTGATTTTCAATCTGGTATTTGGAAAGTGACAGCTGCCTAGCAAGAGATGATGAAATCATTTCCTTATTTAGTGAGAACAACGATTGGGGATTGAGTTCATTTGATTGAAAAAGGTTTTCTTGCTTGAGGACAAGCAAGAAGCTAAGTTGGGGGGGAATTTGATAAGTGCTAAATTAATGATAAAATTCTATATAATTACAGCACTTATCAAGGGCAAAATATTAGATTTATACCCCAAATTACCTCTTTTTAGTTTAAAATGCAGATCTTGTGATTATTTAATTCAAATTTGAATTTGATGCTATTTTGATAAGAAATCTGTTGATTTTTGCAGATAAAAAGGAAAGTTTTAAATGGAGTAACAGCAAATAAGGATAAGATCAGCAAGAGATCAAGCTAAAAGAAGGAAATCAGAAAAGTGAATCAAATAAAGATAAGATCAGCAAGAGATCAATCCAGAAAAGAGGAAATCAGGAAAGCGGAAAATGAAGATCTGCGGTCCACCTGCGCTGAGCGCAAGTGGAGTTCAGGAATGAAATTCCATTATGTTTCCTGTGCTTCATCTGCGCTGAGTGCAAGTTGGAGCGTAGGAGCACGAAACCCTATTTTCTAATGGGCCAAAGCAAGGTTTCAACGGGCTTTCCAAAGTTCTATTTAAAGGATCTTTTGCAAAGATCAAAGAGGTGACGGCGGAGCAGATCTGGAGCTAGAGAAAAGTGTGATAGTTTCTCGATTGGTTTGTAATGGCTACCATGAGTAGCTAAACTCTCAGATAGGATTGAATGTAGTCGATTCAATCCCCAATTGTATTTGAATTCTCCTTGTTATTTATGAATCCTTGTTTTTATAATATTGGTGTTTTTAATCTATTCTTAATGCTTAGCTTCCGCCTTTGTGCCGGAGTTATGGATTGGTTTTATGGGGCGCACTGAGAAGTGGTTTTATGAAATCATGAGCGAGTTCTTGGGAGCCTAGAGATAGGAATCTTGAATTCTGATTGGTGAAAACACTCAATTCGTGACTATGGAGACCAGGGTGAGTTGATAGCTTTAACAAATAGATCTTTAATCCGGGGTAGTCTGTGGAGACCTGGGTAGATTATTTCTGAGTATTTCATATTTGTGGAGACCTTTGTGAAATAACTTTAATTTGTGCTTGAATATTATAATTTCATATTCATAAATATTATTGGGTTTCAAATACAAAAGGGGTGCGATAGACGAAGTTTAATCCTAGTTCTAGTAATTTGCTAAACCTCATCTCAATTTACTCCTTTTTATTTACTATTGCAATGTACACAAACAACCATCTTCTCTCACTTGATAAGTGTGACCACTAGGATTTACAATTGAACCGTTCCCTGTGGATACGAAAAATCCCTTTTACTTACTATTATACTGTTGTGATTTTTGGTACGCTTGCCAGAATTTCAACATATACTTTTGTGCCATCAAACGTCATGCCTGACCCGGTGACTATAAAGGTGGTTAGTGAGTTTGTCACAAATCATGTGGAGGGATGAGAGCAATGACGCACCGATATTTCTAAGAGGGTCACGCATCGGTATCAGATACATATCTGATATGGATACGCTTCGATACACTTTTGATACGTACTAATATAGTATCAAAACAATTAATTTTTTTACATAAAACCTGATACCTAAAGGACTCGTCTCCGATACGTCACTTTTGCTCTTCCGATACGTATTCCGTTTGTTAATGAAAACCACTCCCAAACATCCATAACGTTCACTCGAACAACAAATGCAATTTATGAATCTAAATGGTTCCATTCCATTCCCTCTATATATTTGCCTTCGTGACCCAATGTTGTTGAGCAGTGAGCACCCCCTTCCACCAACCCAAACGGTTTTCTAGAGGATAGTAGCCTAGAGGACAGACGCCATTGAATCTCATGTGCAAGCATGAAAGACCCATATTTTCTTAGTTGTTGTATAGCTTTATGGTTTCTGTGGGGGGTTTTTGCACTATTTTAATATTAGTTATCCCACTTTACATGCCCTTGTTTTTGTCTTCCATATCCCCTGTTTTATGGATTATATTTATGATTTTCTGGTTAGTTATTTTTGTGTCACCGTACTAGGTTGCAATGTTGTTCTAACTTCTACGACTGCTGCAGTGCATCATTTCTCCTTTTGTTCTTCCATTTTGAATCTCAGCCAAAAAGTTTCCTTTTGTCTTGCTTTTATGGTGTTCTAAGGTTGCATGTGGTGTTGGTACTTGCTTTGACTTGTCACGTCAGATACCCTTGTACTTCAGACAGACTTCGTCTTCAGATGAGGATCAATGTCTGAACCATTCATTATTTAGACAGTTCCTTGATCTTCAGAATTTGAGCCTTTAGAACTTAGACCAACTTCAAATCTTAGCAGACTTCGAATAGACTTTCTTCAGACAGTCTCTGAAATAACAAAACTTTGAAACTATTTGATTAAGGATAAAGTTCTGAGTTTTTTTATTTAAGTTTATAATCATCAAAATTAAACTATGTGTTAAGGATGTGTTAGACTTTTAAGGTCTTGAGACTCAACAAAGGGGAGGGAAGACCTTTTTTATTTAGTTCACAAGCGAAGGGAAAGGAAAATAAACTAATTTACTTATACCCTTATACTTTTATAATATTCACCTGTATTAATATCGTGGGGGACTATTTAAATGTTTTTTATTAGTTTATTTTAAACCCCCTTCCCTCCTCTCCAAATCCCCCCACTTTTGGATGGGGGAAGATTTTGGTCCCCTTCACTCCTAAAAATCTGAATCAAATATAACAACTCTTTTAAAATTCCTTACCTCACCTCCCCTCAAAATCCCTCCAACCAAACAATACCTAAGGGCTCGTGAATAGCTATATTGTTACATATATAATAATTAATATAAATAATGAAAGTAAAGTAAGATTAGTAAATATTAAAATAAAAAACATAAAATTATAAGTTTATTTTAAAATAAATAATAAAATAATAAAGTAAAAGAAATACTCTATATATATGAAAATAAATATTGAAATATTGTTTAATATTAATAAAGAAGTTAGGCATTAGATTTCAAAAATATAATATTTATTCTAGAACTTTTTAACTACACATACCATATATTAAGAATATATTTTGACTTTTAAATTATCATTTAATATCAAAATATTTATCAAATAATAAATTCATAAACTTTAAAAATGAACCAATCTTGTAAATAAATATTATATATATATATTAAATATATAAGTCAAGTCTAAATTTTTTTTTTCATCAACAAACTAATTCCAAGTTTTATAATTGGTTCATTTAAACAATGAACCAATCTTGAGCCATTTTTTTTTTAAATAAGCATGAACTTTAGTTACTTAGCTTATTTACACCCCAACCTAACACCATGTTTTCGAGTTTAGATTTTTTTTTTTCTGAATCTGATCAAAACATATTTTTTCCTATCAAAGCCGAGGTTCATGAAATCATTACAGTTTTTTTTCTACCAGGAGAAAACTGAGTTTGTTGGATTTCAAAATAACAGTATTAAGGTAGATAGAGGAGAGAAAGATATAATGAGAGTGTAGAGAATTTTTATAACAAAAAATGATCACACCCTCATTTTGCACTGGTTGGATTAGTATTTATACAAGTAAAATTGAGTCAACTAACTAAGCCTTTCATTTAACTAACTAACTAACTAACTGTAAACCAGAATTAACTACTTTCTATCACACCACCCTTAATTCTGGTCAATTCCACGCACCACCCCAAGCATTTCCCTTAACATGCTAAACCTTTCACCTTGCAAGGCCTTAGTTAGAATGTCCGCTACATGAATTTCAGTGCAGTAGTATGCTAACTCCATCTTCCCTTTATTCACTTGGTCCCTTAGAAAATGAAACCTTGTGTCTATATGCTTTGTCCTTCCATGAGCAACTAGATTTCTAGCTAGACAGATTGCTGACTTGTTATCAACATTCAGCTCCACCATCCTGTCTAAGTTCACTTTCAAATCCTCAAGTAGATTATTTAGGCAAGTTGCTTGACATGTTGTTGAGCAGGCATCAATATACTCGGCTTCACAAGTGCTGAGAGTAACCATAGGTTGTTTCTTAGAATTCCAACAAATTAAGGATCCAAGGAACTTAAACAGAAAACCAGTTGTGCTCTTCTTTTCATCTGAGTCTCCATCCCAATCTGAATCCGAATAACCGATCAACTCTATCTTTTGCACTTGAGTCTTCTTACAAAACAACAAACCATAGTCAACAGTTCCTTTTACATATATGAGCAATCTCTTGGCAGTAACCATGTGTGATGTTCTCGGATCAGTCATATATCTACTCACAAGCCCAACACCATAGGCCAAGTTTGGTCTACTGTGTCATAGATACCTGAGACTTCCCACTATCTGTTTGTACAAGGTTTATTGAGTCTCAAAAATAATTTCAGTAATTAAAAATATTTTGAGTCTCATTCCCTTAAGAGTTTTAATGAATAAAACATATAAAATACAGAAGTATGTATATGACAATATACTTTCGCAATATTCTGTTATGTTTCAGATCCTTGAACATTGAGAAACATCATCTGAAAGCTTCAGATCGTCTGAAGACTCAACCTTGTCTGAAGAGTGTCTATCATCTAAAACCTTGAAGTTCATCTGAAGCACTCCTTGCATCTGAAAGCTGAAGGTATCAGGACAAATGTTTGACCTTTGAAGACGTTTTTGAGTATGAAGAACGTTCATCCCAATGGTCTAACCTATTTCAGCATAAGAGTCAGAGCTGCTTTCTCTCCTCGTTCAAATGTTTAGCATTTTTAAGGAAAGTCTACAATGCTGCTGTACCTACTAAAATGCATTGTGTGCGCAGACCTGCTGCACCTAAGTTTGCCCAGAACGCTTTGAACAGAGTATGTCTCAAACGTCTCCTGAAGCATTTAATGCTATTTGACAATGGACATTATTTCCTGAAGGCTATAAATATGCCTCATGCAAATTTGAAGTCAGACAAGTGAAGCTATCAAAGAAAGAATACTCTGCTAAAACGCTGCAAAAGTTTACACTGATATTTCTTGTACACTCGTTTACTTTCATATCCTGAGTGAATCTCAGTTAGTTGTACATTTGTGTTCAAAGTTATCATCTGAAGATAGTGAATTGAACTTTTTCTGTTTAAACTTAAAACAGTTTGGGTTTTTAAGCCTGGAGAGGCGTTCTGTCTGAAAGAATACTTGGGTTACACTTGGATAAGTGTCTGAGAGCCTGAAGAGGCTTGGTGAAAGAAACAATACTTGGGGTAGAGCCTGAAGAGGCTTGACAGAAAAGAATACTTGTAATCTTGCAAGATTAGTGGAAATCCAGGTGCTGGTTTTTGCCCTAGGACTGGACGTAGCTCACGGTGGTTGTGAGTGAACCAGGATAAATTCTTGGCTAAGTCTTCTTTATCCCTTAAGCTATTTCAATTCAGTTTTTATCTAACAAAGGGGATAGAAAAGGTATTTGAGTGAAAACTCTATTTTTGAATCAAACTAGATTTCAAACAAATCTCTTAATCTGAACTAAATTTAGAAAGTAATTAAAACTTCAGACTGATAACTATCATCTGAAGACTTTCAGTAGCTTATTTTGAAAATATTGTTGATCCAGAAAAAGTTTCCATTGAAACACTATTTAACCCCCCTTCTAGTGTTTCCCTGTATTTTCCAACAGTTGTTTCATCTACTGACTTTTCATCAGTATCCATGACAAGCTTTAGTCCACTCTTCATTTGTGTATTTGAATTCCATACCAAGAAAGTAGGTAATGATGCCAAGATCTATCATGTTAAACTATCCCTTCATTTTCTTCTTAAAATCATCAATCTATCCAATATTATTCCCTATGATGAGCAAATCATCCACATAGAGACATACCAAATTTATACTGGATTCACCCTCTTTGACATAGACTCCATAATCAACCTTTCTCTTCTCAAAACCAAGCTGTAATAGAAATCCATCTATTCTCTTGTTCTAGGCTCTTGGAGCCTACTTCAACTCATACAAGGCCTTTTTCAACTTATATACTCTGTCCTTGCTGTCTTGAGCCACAAATCCTTGGGGTTGTGTCACATACACTTCCTCCTCAAGAGGTCCATTAAGGAAAGCTGATTTCACATCCAGCTGAAATAAGGACCAACAATTATAATTGGCTAGAGCAATCACAACTCTGATTGTTTCAACAATAGCTACTAGTGCATATACCTCATTATAATCCATACCAACTTTCTGCAGAAAACCCCTTACCACCAACCTTACTTTATGTTTTGCCACTGTGCCATCTAGTTTCATTTTAATCTTATATACCCACTTCACTCATATGGCCTTCTTTCTAGGAGGTAGACTTACCAAATCCGAGGTGTGGTTCTTCTATATTGTGTCAAGCTCCTCTTTCATAGCTTCCCTCCATACCAACTCTTCTACTGCTTGATCATAACTAACTGGTTTTACATAAGCCAACAAAGCATAATGAACCAGTTCACCCTCATTTGTGATTGGTGTATCAGGATACACCTCAAAATCATTCAGCCTCACTGATGTCTGTCTATGTCTCTATGGTCTGGAGGTCCCTGTTGCATTGGAGCCAACTTCATATCTTCTGTTATTCTCCAATTCAGTAGGAAGTATCATTGGCACTACTAAATTAGAGGTGCTGCCAACATTGTGCCACTAATACACTTCACCCTCATCAAACACAACATCCGTACTTATCACAAGCTTCTTTGTAGAAGGACTATAAAGTTTGTAGGCTCCTATTGGATGATATCCAACTAAAATCATTGATTCACTCTTGTCATCAACCTTCTTCCTTCTCTCATCACGAATGTGCCCAAAGAAAGGTGAACCAAAGATCCTGAGGTGACTCACATGTGGCTTTCTCCATGTCTTTAACGCCATTAGTATAATTGAAAATCAATAGGAGGTGATTATTTGGCAGATTTTTTCTGATGCTATGTATATGATATATTTCTCCTTCCAACTTTTTGTTGATGCCAAAGGGGGAGAAATAGGAAAGTAATCGTCATGTGCTTAATAGCATAATATAATTCTGAATCATGCTATGATATTATAGTTTGCATTAAACATTGTTAAGCATGAATTAAGGGGGAGTTCAATTGAGTGGATCATATTATGAAAAATATATAGACTCTCATCATCCCTTATATGCTATTATACATGAAAACTTAATTTTGTTCAAATAGGTTTGTCATCATCAAAAAGGGGGAGATTGTTAGCGCAAAAACCCTCTGAGATTTGGTTTTAATGACAACAAACCTATTGATCAAACTTAATGTTTTCTGTTCTTGAAGTTACTGATGTTTTGTTATGTGAGATCTTAGAAAGACAGGATTCTCATGAAGAATTCAGAAAGATCAATCACGACCAAGCTCAGACTGAGATTGAGAGGCAACCACATATTGAGATTGGTAGTAATCCTCAGACTTAAGATAAAGATAAAAAAAATCAACCTGAGTTTGAGCAATCAATGCAAGTCTTTCCTGAGATTCAGAAAGATCAGAATCCAAATGATAAGAAACATCAAACTTCAGAATTGTCTTTGAAGAACAGGCAAAGCTTAGAAGTTCTATATGTTGAAGGTAATTTCAGAAGAAGGCCTCAATACATATCCTTTATTAGAAAGTCTTCAGAAGCTTTAAATGGAAGATAGCCTAAGTTGAGAGAGGTGCACATCAGAGTAAAGTCTCAGCTAAAATCAGAAAGGGTCTCTACTAGAAATGCCAATCATCAAGTCAAGTCAAGATGAGCTTAAACAATGAATTAAGTTGCATCAAGAAGACCAATATTTGAAACTCAAGATGAGACGCAGACTCAAGCATAAGATGCTATCTCATGTTCAGATGCAAGCTCAGTCGAAAAATCAGCTTAAGACCAATGCTCAAAGAAGAGACTCATCTACAAACTTAAAAGGAAGGATCAACAGTCAGATGCAAGATCTGCCAAGAGATGAGAGTCTAACTTAGCTTCAGAATCAAGAGATAAGATCAGAATAGAAGATGCCAAACCAAGAAGAGATTCAAAGTCAGCTTGAGACAAGCTCAAACTGTAAAGTCAGATTGAGACAAGCCCAAATTCATTATAAGATCATATTCAGTCCAAGCATGACAAAGAAGAACTTTGAAATATGAAGTTGAGCAAAGATGAGATTCAAAGTCAGACTTGAGATGTAGACTCAACTTGAGATGCAGAATCAGACTTGAGATGTAGACTCAACAGAGATACAGAATCAGACTTGAGATGTAGACTCAACTTGAGATGCAGAATTAGACATGAGATGGTCTCAGATCAGATGTAGTCTCAAGATCAGACGCAGTCTCAAGTTCAAATGCAGAGATGTAGATGCAGACATGAGACAGTCTTAGATCAGATGCAGTCTCAAGATTAGACACAGAGATCAGATGCAGACATGAGACGGTCTCGGATCAGATGCAGTCTCAAGATCAGACGTAGAGATCAGATGCAAACATAAGACCCAGACTTGAGATGAAGAGATCAGATGCAGACATGAGACGCAGAGATCAGATGCAAGCATGAGACGCAGAGATCAGATGCAAGCATGAGACTCAGACTTGAGACGCAGACATGAGACGCATACATGAGATGCAGACAGAGTCTCAGTAGCAAAAAGCAACTCAACGCAAGTACACTGTCACAACAGAGACAGCATCAGAAAAGCACCTGTCTTACGTCAGAAAAGTAAAAAACAGCTTCTCTCTCTTCTAACGACTAGTTTAACGGCTCTATTAACGGCTAGTTTTCTAAAGACTAATAAAGGAGGTATCATTATGATGAGACGCGAGAGAGACATAGTGAGACTCAGCAGAGATGCTGCTGCACTTTCTGAAAAATCCAAGTCTCAAGTGAATCTCAACCTACCTACCTATGCTATCTTAGCCAATATCATGTAGTAGGTTTAGCTCTTGTTTTGTACTAATTTGTATACACTCTTTGAGTGATTTAGAGAGCTATCATCTAGCTGAGCTCATGGTTTATCCATACTTTGTATGTAGTCTAAGCTAGATCAATCACATCTCATCTCACCCCACCTAGTCTCAACTAAGTCAGGAGGTGCTTGAGCTTAGTGTGAGCTATTGTAAAGCCTGGAGAGGCACTGTAACAAGAATACTCACTGAGTTGCTTGGAGAGGCAGTTGAAAACAAAGAATACTGCATGTGTTGCCTGGAGAGGCAGTTGAAAACAAAGAATACTTATGGCTCAACCAAGGTAGGAGTGCCTATGCTTGGTGTGAGGGACGTCCTGAAGAGGCTGTAAGAATACTTGTATTGACGGGTTTGTCAATAGTGGAAATCTCACGAGTTGTGAGGACTGGACGTAGCCCAAGGTTGTGGGTGAACCAATATAAATCTATGTGTGCATCTCTTCTCCCTATCTCTTTATTTATATTGCACATCTCATATCTCAAATCTGTTTATTAAACTAAATCAAATCTATTCAAGAATAATCAAGCTTCATTTATCAACAAATCATTATTACTTGATTATAAAATTATTGTTGAGACAACATTTCATCTAACCTACTTGAGACTCCAAGTGTCAAACTTGAGATCACGTCTCAACGTGAATTTAAGTGTGAATTTTCAGGAACAATATTTTCAAGTCTCTATTCAACCCCCCCTTCTAGAGACGTTCAGCCAACTTCAGTTGGTATCAGAGCACGGCCTCTTCGGGTTGAGCACACTAACGTGTGAAGAGGAGAAAGATCCAAGAAAGAAAGATGGCTGAAGAGAAGGAAAATAGCTACCAAAGCTGAAACAGAAAATGCATAAAAGACATTGAGACTACATTAACAGAAGCAGTAGTCAGTGGTCAGGATTCTTAAAGTGCAGAAAAGAACAATGAGGATTCAGCAATAAAGCTAGAGAAGATTAAGGATTCCAATAGGCAGAGCAGGCAATTGGAAGAGTTCACAGAGAAAATGCGAAAATGTAAATGGATTATTAAAGAGTTTAATAAAGAAGTCAAAGCTTTGGAGGGTAACCTTGATAGAGAAACCAACAAAATGCTGAATAAAAGAAGAGAGGCCCAATGAAGGCTATGCAGAAGAAAACGTCTTGCTAGCTTCCTCAATGACGAATCAACAACTAATTGGTCTTGAGAATCAAATGATGGATAAGACAGATCAAGCCATTGAGAGAGGAAAGAAGGTTGTTCAAAAACACGATAAATATTGTTACAGAGACTGCAACAGATCTTAAGGCTCAGGAGCGGATGATATTGATGCTGCAGATCTCAATGACATCGCACCATCATGTGAACAACCTGTGGTTCAGCAGCAAGGCATTTGAACTCCTAGAAATATTGTCTTTAAAGGGTAATATGGTTCTCAAATGAGTTAATTGCAAGAGAGATGTTCGTATCCAAATTTGGCGAATGGATACCTATAAAAAATATTTATATAAAGACATGGGGATTTTCAAAAAGATCGAGCAGCTAGAAGCCATCCTGGACGATGATAGTTTGGTACGAACAGAAGTAAAGGAACCAGCCTGTTGAGATAGGTAATTTATCACAACCCATTTTCAATTTAAAAAGAAATCACGTGGACAAAAAAAAAGGGGTTGTTGAAATGAATTTTTTTTACTGAGGTATATATGGCTAACAATTAGTAAAGATTAAAGATATAGGAGTAAATGCCTAATCTGGATCATCACTATACTTCACAAAGCATTATTAGTTGAGATTCCTCCAAAATGTATAATATATCTGTTTCTCTAGCTCCCGATAAAACTCTAAAACTTAAAAAAAAACATTATTTAAGTGGCACTGTTAATATTTACAATGATATTAGAAACTCTCAAATGATAAATATTTGGTTACTAACCCTCTCAGACCCAAGATTAAATGGGTACTAAAATGTTCCTCTAGTGTTTTGATTATGCAGAAAAATTTTCAAAAGGATGAGCATGTTGGACTAGTCAAAGAGGATATAGGATTTTGAATCAAAGCTTCTTGAATGCATAAAGTGGAACCTCTCAAAGAGAAGCATTGGGAAAAAATTTATTACCAAAGCTAAGCAAAAGCATTAAAGGACATTCTCAAAGAAAAGAAAGGGAAATAGATGCTATCAAAAAAAATGCTTGAAGCTTGAAGGTTGAAAGTGCTTATACAAGGAAGACCCATTGGTGATATCAATCTCTTATCCCTCTTTATATTTGGACTAAAACATACTTGATCAAATCATTGAGAGTTTCTGCTATATCTCTTCACTCATTTTAATGGCATCATGGTTATTTTTATAAACAAGCTAGCATGCTAGATTTGTAGAAACCATGTTTGCAAAAGATATGAAAAGTTGTTTGGTCATTAGGTGTTGCCACTGTCATGACTCATGATTACTTGAAATATCAAACAGCAAAGTAAATTATATTCTTACTCCCTTTATCAATGTTTGAATTCCTCATATGCTTACTTAAAGTTTGGAGTATCAAATGATAGATATCCTCTTGTTAGAAAGTGCTTTGTACATTCATATCTTTAAAACAAGATGCCTATTTCAAATCTGAATATTTTCTGAACATTCAACAACATCCAAAGTAACTATAGAGTCTACAATATTCTCATTGCTCATATGTGAAAGAAAGTATGCATGATAGTTTTGACTAGACTAATCCTACACTTGAGATGAGAAAGATTGTAGATTTGGAGACAAAGTGGAATGCTTGGATCTCAACAAGAACAATATGAGAAAATCCTCATATCCAAGTCAAAAGGATGTTCATAAATTATAAAAAGCAAGAAAGTACAGCTGCACTTGAAAGTCACAAATGAGTCTCAAGTTGAGACTGAGACCGAGGATTAAACAGAAATATATGAGATAGAACAGCCAAGAGAGACTCCTGCTGAAGCTCTAATTCTGACAGAACAAAAGGAAATCCATGAATCACAGTTAGCTTAGAAAATGGCTACTACACAAGAGGGCAAGTGATTTCCCACAATATGAGAAAGAGTAAGAAGCTTCTAAAAGGAGAAGGCACAAAGAAATGATTTAGCTTGAAAAGGAAATGCAGAAGCTGAGCTTATCTCTATATATATCAAGCTGCAAATTTTCAAATCATGAGGATCAAATGATAACTTGAGGAATGCTTCATAAGGTACTCTGAAACTCTAATCATGATGCATATGTGATATTGTCACTCTAAAGATCAAAGATGAATGCAGTTTAGGATTCATGTTTGTGCTTATTTGAATGATTCTATGTTTCCTGGATAAATTCAGAATGATCTTTCTGTTTTTAATCTTAACTATTGTGAGTGTGTTGTAATGCAACATACGCTATGATTATGCATCATGTGAGAATTTAAATTTAAAATTTATCTATAATGAAACATGAGCTGATTATATGAAAATCCTTGAGTCAATTTCATGATAATCAAGAAAAGAGAACTTGGAAAGATTGAATTGATTTGTTTAGGAGAAACATTTCTACAAGCCAAGCCTATATGCTCTCCAATTCTTTAATCAAGTCAATCTTCTAAGTAATTGATATGAAAAAGAAATTCTGAGATTGAAAGGCTCATAAAAGGATTTTGAAATAAGTGAAAGTTGAAGGCAAAGAGGTTATTGCAAAATATGCAGAAATGTTTCTGATATAGCCTGACTAAAATGATCATAACTTGAGCTACAAAATTGATTTTTGAGTAAAACCAATTTTGTTGTAAAGCTAATTTATAAGAGTGCATAATTGGAAAATTTAAAGCTGTTACACTAAGCACAGAAGTGCCAGAATATTTGTTAACACAACTGCAGATTTACAAATGCTCACAGAAACTGTTTTATTAAGATCATCACAACTGGAACTGTAGATGTTGTTTTTCTGTGAAACCAATTTTATTGGAAAGACAACTTGAAATAGAATCAAACTTGAAAACTTGAGATTATAATGCTAATCATAGAAGTGCCAGTAATTCTGTGAACACAGCTGCAGTGTTACAAGCTTCAATATAAACATGTTCACTTAAAAGGATCATAACTGAAGTTATAGAAGTGCTTTTTCAGTGAAATTAATTTTGTGTGAAGGATATTTTATATGAGTAACAAACTGGAAATTTTGAAGATTTTACACTGACCACAAAAGTGCCAGTAAATTCGTGAACACAGCTTCACTGATACGAAGTCTGATATAAACATGTTCACTTAAATAGATCATAACTAGAGCTACAAAAATGATTTTTGAGTGAAACCAATTTTGTATGAAAGCTAACTCATATAAGTATTTGACTGGAAAGTTTCAGAATTTTCCATTATCTTCATAATTCCCAGAAAACACTTAAAGTGGACTGATCTCTCATGTGATCAAATCTGAACACGTCTGTTTTGAATGCATCTGGAGCTAGGAAAATCCTTTTCGAATGAAACCAGTTGGATTTGAAATATGTTATTAAATGGTTTAACAGTATTAATTTTCACTACTTTTGGATGCGTAGATTGATCGTAGTGAAAGAAAAACCAGATTTGTCACAGTAAGCACTCTATTATAGAACTGCCAACTTTGATCACTCATATCTTATGATATAAAACTCCAAATGAAATGACTTTTATATCATTTTAAAGCTTGTGATGTCTAGTTTATTGTGTTGAAATCTCATATTTTTATGAACTAGAAATAACTCACAAGTATATATTAAAGTGCTAAGTCAATGGATGTTTTCTGATTTGGTGCTGAAACTTCAAGTTAAAATATCTTTAATTGTATCAATCCAAATGAGTTGATTTTTGTGGCATTGGAAAGGTGTCATGATGTGGTTTATTGTGATAGAATATAAATCTCTAGATCAATCTATGATAGGAGCAGTACTTGTTTAATGATTAAGGCTATGTGATTGAAAAGTAGTGAAACTTGATCCATTGAAAGTAATGCCTTTGACAAAGCACCCCTGATTCCCAAATCTGTGATAAACTATGGCATATCAAAAGTAAATTGTTGTATCAAATTGATGTGCATATTATGATTTGGAACATTGGGTAAATAAATATGAAGAAGAACTGAACATGAAATATCTCAATATTTGAAACAATTTTTTCAATGCTGAAAAATATGCAATGATTATGAATCATATTGATGAATTTCTGTTCTCCTACTGTCTAAAGTCTGTAATCTTTACCTTTTATGCCTCTATCCATGTTCTACAAATTTAACTCATTATGGGCATAAAAAATCAATGTGAGTAACATACTTAGGGGGAGTAGTTGAACCAATCTTTGTGCTGAATGTATTCCTTCTACTTGATCATGCATCAAATGAAATTCTTATCATCTAATGAAGTATGTAAACAGAATAAATCATTGTTCTGGTTTAAGATTGAGTTCTATTTTCTAATGTTCAATCCTAACTGCATCACCTATTCAAATGATCATTTTGAAAGTTAAATTTTCTGCATCAATTATTGAAAAGTTGCTAAACCAGCAACATTGAAAATATCAGCAGAACCATCTCATTTTGAGGGGGAGTCAACCAAATGGTTTGCTAATGTGTTTACCATGTATGTTGACTCAGTTGGGGTGTGATTATTTATGGATTTTGATGAATGCATATACCTCTTTCCTTTACAACTCTAGATATCACTCTTTATTTGTGAGGAAATGTTAAAATGAAAAGAGAATGGGAAAATAGCACTCTTGAAGTTTGAATTGAAAAAGATGATCAAAGAGAAAATTGTAAGAAAGAAGTTCAAGACGATTCTGAGCTTGGTGAGAGAGATTCTGAAAAATATGGATATCAAGTTACTACGAAAATTCTAGAATCTAGACTCTAAAAGCTCTTCTTCTTACCTTAGTCTTTGATTATTCTGTTCTAACTATTATTGTTGGAGCATTTATCCCTGTCTATATCATATTGCTTCATCTAAAATTCTTGGGATCATTGTTATAACCATATGTGTGATCTATTGTTTTATCTTATTACTCTTGGGAAATTGAGAATATTGTTGCATATATCTCTTGCTCAAAACCCTCTGTTGAGATCATCCATATGTTTGATAAGTAAAAAATCATGTCTTTAATGCCATTAGTATAATTGAAAATCAATAGGAGGTGATTATTTGGCAGATTTTTCTGATGCTATGTATTTGATATATTTCTCCTTCCAACTTTTGTTGATGCCAAAAGGGGAAGAAATAGGAAAGTAATCGTCATGTGCTTAATAGCATAATATAATTCCGAATCATGCTATGATATTATAGTTTGCATTAAACATTGTTAAGCATGAATTCAGGGGGAGTTCAATTGAGTGGATCGTATTATGAAAAATATATAGACTCTCATCACCCCTTATATGCTATTATACATGAAAACTTAATTTTGTTCAAATAGGTTTGTCATCATCAAAAAGGGGGAGATTGTTAGCGCAAAAACCCTCTGAGATTTGGTTTGAATGACAACAAACCTATTGATCAAACTTAATGTTTTCTGTTCTTGAAGTTACTGATGTTTTGTTATGTGAGAACTTAGAAAGACAGGATTCTCATGAAGAATTCAGAAAGATCAATCACGACCAAGCTCAGACTGAGATTGAAAGGCAACCACATATTGAGATTGGTAGTAATCCTCAGACTTAAGATAAAGATAAAAAAAATCAGCCTGAGTTTGAGCAATCAATGCAAGTCTTTCCTGAGATTCAGAAGATCAGAATCCAAATGATAAGAAACATCAGACTTCAGAATTGTCTTTGAAGAACAGGCAAAGCTTAGAAGTTCTATATGTTGAAGGTAATTTCAGAAGAAGGCCTTAATACATATCCTTTATTAGAAAGTCTTCAAAAGCTTTAAATGGAAGATAGCCTAAGTTGAGAGAGGTGCACATCAGAGTAAAGTCTCAGCTAAAATCAGAAAGGGTCTCTACTATAAATGCCAATCATCAAGTCAAGTCAATATGAGCTCAAACAATGAATTAAGTTGCATCAAGAAGACCAATATTTGAAACTCAAGATGAGACGCAGACTCAAGCATAAGATGCTATCTCATGTTCAGATGCAAGCTCAGTCGAAAAATCAGCTTAAGACCAATGCTCAAAGAAGAGACTCATCTACAAACTTAAAAGGAAGGATCAACAGTCAGATGCAAGATCTTCCAAGAGATGAGACTCTAACTTAGCTTCAGAATCAAGAGATAAGATAAGAATAGAAGATGCCAAACCAAGAAGAGATTCAAAGTCAGCTTGAGACAAGCTCAAACTGTAAAGTCAGATTGAGACAAGCCCAAATTCACTATAAGATCATATTCAGTCCAAGCATGACAAAGAAGAACTTTGAAATATGAAGCTGGGCAAAGATGAGATTCAAAGTCAGACTTGAGATGCAGACTCAACAGAGATGCAGAATCAGACTTGAGATATAGACTCAACAGAGATACAGAATCAGACTTGAGATGTAGACTCAACTTGAGATGCAGAATTAGACATGAGATGGTCTCAGATCAGACGCAAGTCTCAAGTTCAGATGCAGAGATGCAGATGCAGACATGAGACAGTCCCAGATCAGATGCAGTCTCAAGATCAGACACAGAGATTAGATGCAGACATGAGACGGTCTCAGATCAGATGCAGTCACAAGATCAGACGTAGAGATCAGATGCAGACATAAGACCCAGACTTGAGATGAAGAGATCAGATGCAGACATGAGACTCAGACATGAGACGCAGAGATCAGATGCAAGCATGAGACGCAGAGATCAGATGCAAGCATGAGACTCAGACTTGAGATGCAGACATGAGACGCATACATGAGATGCAGACAGAGTCTCAACAGCAAAAAGCAAGTCAACGCAAGTACACTGTCACAACAGAGACATCATCAGAAAAGCACCTGTCTCACGTCAAAAAAGTAAAAACAACTTCTCTCTCTTCTAACGGCTAGTTTAACGGCTAGTTTTCTGAAGACTAATAAAGGAGGTCTCATTATGATGAGACGCGAGAGAGACACAGTGAGACTCAGCAGAGATGCTGCTGCACATTCTGAAAAATCCTAGTCTCAAGTGAATCTCAACCTACCTACCTATGCTATCTTAGCCAATATCATGTAGTAGGTTTAGCTCTTGTTTTGTACTGATTTGTATACACTCTTTGAGTGATTTAGAGAGCTATCATCTAGCTGAGCTCACGGTTTATCCATACTTTGTATGTAGTCTAAGCTAGATCAATCACATCCCATCTCACCCCACCTAGTCTCAACTAAGTCAGGAGGTGCCTGAGCTTAGTGTGAGTTATTGTAAAGCCTGGAGAGGCACTGTAACAAGAATACTCACTGAGTTTCCTGGAGAGGCAGTTGAAAACAAAGAATACTGCATGTGTTGCCTGGAGAGGCAGTTGAAAACAAAGAATACTGCATGAGTTGCCTGAAGAGGCAGTTGAGAACAAAGAATACTTGTGGCTCAACCAAGGTAGGAGTGCCTATGCTTGGTGTGAGGGACGTCCTGAAGAGGCTCTAAGAATACTTGTATTGACGGGTTTGTCAATAGTGGAAATCTCACGAGTTGTGAGGACTGGACGTAGCCCAAGGTTGTGGGTGAACCAGTGTAAATCTCTGTGTGCATCTCTTCTCCCTATCTCTTTATTTATATTGCACATCTCATATCTCAAATCTGTTTATTAAACTAAATCAAATCTATTCAAGAATAATCAAGCTTCATTTATCAACAAATCATTATTACTTGATTATAAAATTATTGTTGAGACAACATTTCATCTAACCTACTTGAGACTCCAAGTGTCAAACTTGAGATCACGTCTCAACGTGAATTTAAGTGTGAATTTTCAGGAACAATATTTTCAAGTCTCTATTCAACCCCCCCTTCTAGAGACGTTCAGCCAACTTCATTTCCTTCTAATCACCACATTTCCAATCCCTATGGCTGAGATTGAACTATTGTCTGTAAACTTGACCTTGTTTCTCACTGTTTCATCAAGATCAATGAGCCAACTTTTGTTTCCAGTCATGTGATTAGAGCATCCAGTATCCAAATACCATGACTATGGTCCTCCTGATTCAGGTCCAACTGTAACCATCAGTAGAACTTGCTTTGAAACAGAATAATCTTGATCAGCTGCTAGGTTTTGCTTCATCTTCTTTACACTTTCCACCTTTTCCTTTATCCCGACATTCATTTGCAAAGTACCCCATCTTTCCACAATTATAACATTGAATCTTCCGTTTGTCAAATTTCTAATCTCCTTTCTCTTGCCTTTTCTTTCACTCCACCTATTTTGCCTTAAGTTTGAGGATTCTCCTTGTTCATGATCATGAGATTTGTCATTTCTCACGTTGTCAGTTGTCACAGCTTTTCTGCTTTCCCTTTCCTTTCCACCACCTCTTCTTATCAAATTCTTTAGCCCTCGAGGTTTATGCCTGCAAGGGTTGAACAGAAGACCTCTCGAAGTTTCTCTCATTTATACATTGTTCATGTGCTTCAAGGGAGCCTTGTAATTCTTCTATCTTCATGCTCCCAAGATCTTTTGATTCTTCGATGGCAACCACTATATAATCGAATCTTGGAGCCAAGGTTCTCAGTGTAACGCCCTAATTTCTTAACTCAAGAACAATGTCCGTTGGAAACACTATCCCGAATTTCTGAAATTATTTGCGCCATTTTAGATATCGTCATACACACACATTATATAACGCCCAAGCATCCCAAAGCTACTCAAACATTATATGATTCATAAATTTAATACATACAACAAGGTTGTCCAAAGCTACAAAGAAATTTCCAATGCATAACTACATATTCCGAGCAATGTTCACAATAGAAACTAAATCCATCTCATGCTAATTAAATGACATAAGCGAACATGAAGTCCTCCGAGCTCCCGGGTTCACGGGTCCATCTGCCAAGGAATCTGCGCATCTAAAATGTAACCACGAAACGTGTGGTGAGACTAGAGGTCTCAGTGAGCATAACCATGCAAGCAGGCAGTGTGGGGAAAATAGGTAAATGAGATGCAACAAGACCACACATATGTTATTAACGATAGCAAAGATTAAATCATGTATACAGTTATCATTTTACCAACAAATTCTTTCTTGACCGGGTCGTGGCGACCCGAAAACTAAACTCTGGCACATGTGCCCGCGAGTGCAGGAGTAACTTGGCGCATACGCCCTCAATTGAACTGTGACTTGGCGCATACGCCCTCAACTGATTCATGACTTGGCGCATATGCCCTCAATTGAATCATGACTTGGCGCATACGCCCTCATTTGAATCATGACTTGGCGCATACGCCCTCATCTGAACTGTGACTTGGCGCATATGCCCTTAACTGAACTGTGACTTGGCGCATACGCCCTCAACTGAATCATGACTTCGCCCTCAATACATAGGTAGAGCTTTACATAAAAACATTAATCAACTACAACCATCTTTTCATACTCTAGGTATTACATTCATATAACATTGGTAGAAAACCCCCATTTGCTTCCCAATGACAAACCCTAAAGGTTTGACCTCCCAAACTCCCCCATAATATCATATCCTCAGACATATCAATTAGGGTAAACATCATCATCATAAACACCAAACAACCATCAATCCCACATATATTCCCAAAACCCCCAAATCCTCTACCCTATGGTTCACATACAATCTCCTAATCATTTCAAACCATGCAAGTCATCTAATTCCAACAATAAAATAACATCCATAAGTCAAAGGGAAAGAGGAATAGGAGAATAGAGGTCATGGGAGGAACAAACACCAAATGAAAGTGAAAGTGTGTGAGTTATACTCACAAAAATGGAGCTCTAATGGAAGAGAAAGAAGGTTGAGGAAGACTTGGGGATGGAGCTCTTGACTTGGGATCCATCTTCAAGCTCTAATGGCTGCCTTCTCTCTCTAGGATCTCTCTTTCTCACTCTAGAAAGGTGTGGGGAGGAAAGGAAAATGAAAAGAACCCTAGCGTTATGTTTTAAAGGACTAGGAATCGCGCGCTCGCTCAAGCGCGCTTGAGCGAGCCTGAGCGAGAGGCTCAAAATCTTCACTCGTGCGCGCTCGCTCAGGCGCGCTTGAGCGAGACCGGGCGAGAGTGCCCCTCTCGCTCAGGCGAGCCTAAGTGCAACCAGGCGAAATTTCCAACCAGAAACCCCCCATCCTGACTCAATTTTCTCACTCAGTCTCGCCCGAGCGAGCCTGAGCGAGAAAACTAGAGTAAAATTTTCCCCATTCTACTGATGCCTCGCCTAGGCGCGCTTGAGCGAGCTTGGGCAAAATTTCCAGACAGAATCATTCTGATTTCTCTTATTTCCTCGTTCCTAACTTGGTTTTCCTCCCTTTTTGATTCTAATTTAATTCTTTTCCATCCAAACCTAACTTTTATCCCTAAATCATTCTTCTAACTTAGCTCTTCTCCTCCAACTCTCTCCCCGCTCTAATCTTTGCCAAATCAATTTCGTTGTTCCTAAAACCTATTCCATTGCGATATTAATATACCTAATGACTTAAACTTAGGATTATCCAGTCCTCCCTAACTCCTCCTAATAACATACCCTTCTAACTTAGTTCTTCTTCTCCTGGCCAGATTCGTAACCTAAGACTTTTACTACACTTTCTAAGCCCTAATTTTTGGGATGTTACACTCAACACCTTCTCCACTATCATTAGACCTGTCAATTTTTTCCCACAACATTTCATGAGATTCGAAATACTCAAGACCCGAGTAAAGAAATCACCTACCTTCTCCGTGTCATTCATTTGCAGTAATTCATACTGCCTCCTTAGCATTTGTAATCTCACCTTCTTCAACTTGTCTCCACCTGCATAGAATTTCTCTAACACATGCCACGCCTCCTTCGCAATGGTTGTTGTTGCAATCTTCTCAAAATGTGGCACATCAACACATTGAATATGGATCAAGAACAGTGCTTTGCAATCATGTTTCTTAGAATCTTTATAAGCTGCTAGTTGTGCTTCACTTGGATTTTTCTCTAGTTCTTGATATCCATTTTGCACCACATCAAGAACATCTTGAAAGCCAAATATGACTCTCATTTGTACGCACGACCTCTCCCAATTCTTCCTGTCAAGGATGAGCAAGTTACCAAGGACATTCCCACTTGTACCGGTCATAATTCCACCATAATCATAGACATACACTATGCCACACAATAGCTGCAAAACGCGTACGAAAGCAAAGTCCTAAGGATATTGAACCAAGGCTCTGATACCAGTTGTTGGATTTCAAAATAACAGTATTAACGTAGATAGAGGGGAGAAAGATATACTGAGATTGTAGAGAATTTTTATTATCACAAAAATGATCACACCCTCATTCTACACTAGTTGGATTAGTAAAAATTATACAAGTAAAACTGAGTCAACTAACTAAGCCTTTCATTTAACTAATTAACTGTAAACCAGAATTAACTACTTTTTATCAGAGTCGACCAACTATATATATAGGAGGGTTATAATTACACCGGTGTAAGTTACACCAAGTGTTACACCGCTGAATAATTTTTTAATCGATCATTGTATTAAATAATCCACCGTTGGATTGGAAGTTACTATCATATAGATCATACATATAAAATTTTACATTAATTCGAAATTATTTGATATGTCATTGAGTTGTCTCAATATTAACGTTATATACACATTTGAAATATATGAAAAATCCAATCATTTGATTATCAAGTTATTAGTGACAAAATTTTACGAAATTTGGCACATATAATCATGATGATGAAGAAACATAATTCAACAGTTGGATTACTAAAAAACACATTCGATTTTTAATTATTAGCGGTGTAACACTTGGTGTAACTTACACCGGTGTAATTATAACCCTCCTTATATATATAGAGAGAGAGAGAGAGGGAGAGAGAGAGAGAGAGTCAGGATCCGTTGACAACAGGTGTCAAATTTTATGAGTTACACCTCTTAATAACTTTTTGAAAAATGTGAATTTGACTAATCCAACCGTTGAATTGAAAGTTCTTATAAGGTAGATCAAGTCTATAAAATCTCATAAAAATCGAAAACTAATTGATACTTCATCAAAATAATTTATTTTAATGTATAATATGTTTTTAAAATATAAGTAAAAGTTTACTATTAGATAACATACCTACGAATGTCCAAATTATCTGAAATTTGATATACATGATCATAAAGGTAATATAATGTGATTCAACGGTTGGATTGATCAAATTCACTCTTTTCAAAAAGTTATTAAGATGTGTAACTCACAAAGTTTGACACCTGGTGTCAACGGATACTGACTCATATATATATATAGAGGAGGGTTATAATTACACCGGTGTAAGTTACACCAAGTGTTACACCGCTGTATATTTTTTTAACGGATCATTGTATTAAATAATTCACTGTTGGATTGAAAGTTACTATCATATAGATCATACATATAAAATTTTACATTAATCTGAAATTATTTGATATGCCATTGAGATGTCTGAAGATTAACGTTATATATACATTTGAAATATATGAAAAATCCAACCATTTGATTATCAAGTTATTAGTGTCAAAATTTTATGAAATTTGGCACATATAATATTGATGATGAACAAACATAATTCAACGGTTGGATTACTAAAAAACATATTTGATTTGTAGTTATTAACGGTGTAACACTTGGTGTAACTTACACCGGTGTAATTATAACCCTCCTCATATGAGGAGGGTTCAAATTACAATGGTGCAAGTTACACCAAGTGTTACACCTCTGAATAATTTTTTAACGGATCATTGTATTAAATAATCCACCGTTGGATTGAAAGCTACTATCACATAGATCGTAGATATAAAATTTTACATTAATCTGAAATTATTTGATATGTCATTGAGAAGTCTCAAGATTAACGTTATATATACATTTGAAATATATGAAAAATCCAACCATTTGATTAACGAGTTATTAGTGTCAAAATTTTACGAAATTTGACACATATAATCATGATGACGAATAAACATAATTCAACGGTTGGATTACAAAAAAACATATTCGATTTGTAGTTATTAGCGGTATAATACTTGGTGTAACTTACACCGGTGTAATTTGAACCCTCCTCTCTCTCTCTATATATATATATAGAGAGGAGGGATCAACTTACATCAGTGTAAGTTACACCAAGTCTTACACCGCTAATAACTCTAGATCGAATGTGACTTTTATTAATCCAACCGTTGTATTATATTTATTCATCATCTTGATTATCTGTGTAAAATTTCATAAAATTTGAACACTAATAAACTGATAATCAAATGGTCCCGTTTTTCATATATTTCAAATGTATATATGACGTTAATCTCGAGACATCTCAATGACATATCAAATAATTTCGGATTAAAGTAAAATTTTATATGTATGATCTATATGATAGTAACTTTCAATCCAACGGTAGATTATTTAATACAATGATCTGATAAAAAGTTATTCAGCGGTGTAAGACTTGATGTAACTTATGTAAGTTGATCCCTCCTCATATATATATATATATAGAGGAGGGTTATAATTACACCGGTGTAAGTTACACCAAATGTTACACCGTTAATAACTACAAATCGAATATGTTTTTTAATAATTCAACCGTTGAATTATGTTTGTTCATCATCATGATTATATGTGCCAAAATTCGTAAAATTTTGACACTAATAACTTGATAATCAAATGGTTGGATTTTTCATATATTTCAAATGTATATATAACGTTAATCTTGAGACATCTCAATGACATATCAAATAATTTCGGATTAATGTAAAATTTTATATGTATGATCTATATGATAGTAACTTTCAATCCAACGGTGGACTATTTAATACAATGGTCCGTTAAAAAATTATTCAGTGGTGTAACATTTGGTGTAACTTACACCGGTGTAATTATAACACTCCTCGTATATATATATATATATATATATATATATATATATATATATATATATATATATGAGTCAGGATCCGTTGACACCAGGTGTCAAACTTGTAGAGTTACACCTCTTAATAACTTTTTGTAAAATATGAATTTGACCAATCCAACCGTTGAATCATATTATATTACCTTCATGATCATGTATATCAAATTTCAGGTAATTTGGACATTCGTAGGTATGTTATCTAATAGTGGATTTTTACTTATATTTGAAAAACATATTATACGTTAAAATAAATTAGTTTGATGAAGTTTCTAATAGTTTTTTATTTTTATGAAATTTTTAAGGTTGATCTACTTTATAAGAACTTTCAATTCAACGGTTGGATTGGTCAAATTCATATTTTACAAAAAGTTATTAAGAGGTGTAACTCTACAAGTTTGACACCTGGTGTCAACGGATCCTGACTATATATATATATATATATATATATATATATATATATATATATTCATAAATGTGGCTTGATTTCCTCAATTTGTTTTTCTCCTTTTGAAGGTAAGAAAGAATAACTGTTATAGGTATAGAAACACAATGTACGGGATATTTGTGATCCTGCAACCTTGTAAGGGGAGAGAAGAGCGGTGACCCACCAAAATCACAACCTGTAATACCTGCCAAACATTTTATTCCTTTTTTTTTGTGATTTTGAATCAGTAAAATTCCTTGAGTTTGGTTCTGTGGTTTTACTATGTTTCTTTCTTTCCATTTAACTGTATTTAATAATTATTAATTATTAATATAATTAGAGTAATTATCATTATGTGTATTTGTGGGTAAAAACAGTAATTTTTCTTTTGGTGATTCAGTAGGCGACTCTGCAATCACAAGGTGGGTTTTAATGGAGAACATTCTAGGTCTTATCAGACTTCGTATCAAAAGAGGCACTAATCTCATAGCTCGCGATACTCGTACAAGTGACCCATATGTTGTTGTCACCATGGCCGAACAGGTTAGAATTTACAACCTTGCTACGACTTTGCTCTTAATTCGATCTAAATTAGATTCCGTTGCATCTTCATGAATTGGGTTTTTGTTGAGACGAGACGAATGCTTGTGTTCAATTGAAAGAATTTTGGTTCCATTTCTTAGGGTTAATAATAGGAGATTTAAGAATAATGACACAAACTGAATGTATTAGTGCCATTTTGACATGTAGTGTGTATTTAATTTATTCCAAAATCACATTTGAAAAGTGGTTCCAGGAAAATGCTACTTAGAGTAGCTTCTATCCGGATCCAATTTTGAATAATGTAAACCAAACACACCAGTTATATCAAACACCTTAGTGTATTTGGTTTCCATCAAAACTGAGACTAGCATTGGCTCGGATAATGTTGATCCAAGTAAACCAAATACACCCTTATTCATTGCTGCTTTTCTTGGTGGAATTTTGTAAAACAGCTACACGAATCACTTTCATAGTTTCATTTGAGCTTAAAATTCTTTAGAAGGAGCTATTATTTGCAATAACTAAATCAACTCGTATACCTGGAAACCCTGTGAAAAAATTAGCTTCAGGGTCTATCTGGGCTCTTCACTACCAGGTCTTAAATTGTTTTTAGTATACTTGAAAGTGTGGAGTGGATATGATCCTTTTGTGATCTAGTTTTTTATCTCTTATCTTTTGACTAAATCATTATTTCAGCTTGAAATTTAAGGAGTCATTGAAATAGGGATTGTATGTTAACATCACCACCACATCAAGTTGAATCTAAAGTCTAGCTTTTTATTGGTACAAAATAGTTATCATTACATTTATCAATGATTAATTTAACTTTTTGCCACTACTATCTGTTGCTTTAAATTACTCGGTCTGAAGAGTTAATCTCGATATTGATGCAGAAACTGAAAACTGGTGTTGTAAAAGATACCTGTAATCCTGAGTGGAATGAAGAATTGACACTTTATCTTGGAGATGTTAATGCTCCAATACATCTGGTGAGTACTGAAACAGTTTTTCATATCATCAGTATCCTAATGTTAAATTGTTGATGTTGGCTTTGAATTTTAATTTACTCTCCAGACAGTTTCTGACAAAGACACTTTCACCGTGGATGACAAAATTGGCGAAGCAGAGATAGACATAAAACCATATCTCCAGTGTGTGAAGATGGGCTTGAACGATCTCCCAGATGGCCATGTAATCAAGAAGGTTGAACCAAATAGGACTAATTGCCTTGCTGATGAGAGTAGCTGCATATGGAGAAATGGAAAAGTCATCCAAGAGATGAATTTAAGATTGAGAAATGTTAAGTCTGGGGAAGTAACCGTGGAAATTGAGTGGATTGATCTTCCAGATTCCAAGGGCTTATCAGAGGTTGAGTTTTAGGTGTGCTTGCCTTCCTTAACTTCATGCAGTGTTACTTGTATTATGATGTTATGAATCATCATAAGGTGAGGTCAATATGTAACTTATGGAGTGAAAACTAGAAATTAGTGAGTTGCAGATATATCTAATCTAATCATATTAGTATTTTAGAAATTATAATGATGATATTATCTGTGCTAGTAATCAAATTTCTTTTAATATTTCTGTCTCAAGAATTTCTGCGGGACATACCTCTCAATGTAGGCATTTTGATTTTTTTTAAGCTTTGACAGAGAATCCTCACAGGCAATAGCTGTGGGTTTAACCCTCGGGCTGGGGGTGGGTGGTTAGGTAAAACCCTCCCAAAAGTGGCGACTCAATGATTCGAACCCCCGCCTTACAGGTAAAGTCCGTCTGGGGTCACAGTTCACTTCCACTGCAAAATCAGAGAGTCAGCGGTTGAAGAGAATTTAGTAAAGGAGCTGGTACCTTCAGCAAAGGATAAAAGTGGTCATATTCTCTTCAGGCAGATATACCTTAATACTGAACATAGAAAAAAATTACTTTGTTGCTGTCCTAAAAGCTTCAAAATATTTATGAGCATCTATTTGGCAGATTTCACCTCTTTTCCTTTCCAAATTTGATATCCCTAATTAATCGAGCTGTATGTTAAGTAGCAGTACTTTCATAATTTGGGGACTACGATTTAGCAGTAATCTCTTTCAGTACATCATTTGCTTCCGTGATAATCTGCCACGTAATGTAAGTTTAACATTTAAAAAGTTGGGGAAATAATGTGTAAGTCTTTCTCTTTCTTTAATCTTAGTTTACTCACTGATCTTGTGGGATGCTCGAATTAGATCATAAATTAGATTATACGCAAGAGAGTTCAGGCAGAGAGGGTTGAGGAAATACATAAATTAAAATTTTTACTATCAGATTAAATATAAAATAAAATGTAGATTATAAAATGAATTTCATACATAAAAGGCAAGAATCTCTCCCTTAAAATTAGCTCATCATTTTCGAATATTACTACTATATTCATTTAACATATGACAATTGCCTGTATCAACTAGTATGGTGATATTTCAGCTTAATTAATGATCTTGAGTTTAAGCCCAGTAGTTTTGCACGAAAAATATTTAGCATAAGATAAATTGTAGGAGTGAGTGTGGAGAAAGAATAAAAACAGAAAATATGAAGAAAGGAAAAAACTCAATATGTGAAAAAACAGAAAAAAAAATTTATTTATAAAAGATTTAAAATTTATTTGTGTATATTTATTGCTTCCATTTTCTGAATTTTCTGGGTCCACTAGCAAGTAGATATTATGTGGTTTTCCGCAAACAGGCAAAGACTCCTTATTTCTTGTGGTCCTTTCTATGACTTCACAGAACATCTCTTAACGAATAACGACTTTGACACCTTGATGGTCTATTTGCTGCTACATACATATAAATTCTACTGAGAAAGTGTAATTTTCGTATCATGAGGCTCATAAATACACACATTCCCTCTCCATAGAGGAATTTGGTTTTTGTCTATCAATAACTGATTCTCCCACTCCTTGCTCCAAACCCTCTAAAGCTTCACTTACTGCGAGAAGTTGTTTTGGTGCTTCAATTGACACTAGCCACAAACATGGTCAATTCCATTTGTTCAATCTAAATGAGTACAGACACATAATTATAAAATTTTGAACATGTTTAGATTCACAAGTAATATGCAAGAAGAATATGCCTGGTACTAATTTTACTCTTAAAAATATCACTTGGAACTAATGACAAAATAATTGACATATAGACAAAAAGAAGAACAAAAATCTTGGGTATTTGTAAGCTTATTGGAGATATTTTTTTTCAAGTTCCTGAGATATTGGATTTGTAAGGTTATGGTTGAATGCTACTGTGTTTGCCTTATCTCCCAAAACTGGTTTTTTATTCAAACAAAGCAAGAGCGGCAAACAAAACAAACAATGGCTGCTTCTACTTCTCCAAACTTCTCAACATCTTTGCACAAGAATACCCCAAAAACAAACTATCCTTCTTCACTAGGAAACAAATCTTTGCACACCAAACTTGGTTTCTCATTTCCTGTGCCATTCAATAAATCTATCTGTGTGAAACCCTGTGGCACTGCAAAGTATGATGAAGTTGTGGTGGATGAAGAATTGGACAAGATTAGGAGGCTTCAGAATGGTTCAGATGTTAGAGGAGTGGCATTGGAAGGTGAGAAAGGCAGAACAGTTGACCTTACTCCACCTGCTGTAGAGGCAATATCAGAGAGTTTTGGGGAATGGGTTATCAATGGTTTAGAGAAGGAAAGAGGAAATCCTGTGGAGAATGTGAGTGTGTCTCTTGGACGTGACCCTAGAATTTCAGGGTCTAAATTGAGTGTAGCAGTCTTTGCAGGTCTTGCTCGTGCTGGTTGCATGGTGTTTGATATGGGATTAGCTACCACACCAGCTTGTTTCATGAGCACATTGTTGCCTCCATTTTTCTATGATGCTTCAATAATGGTAGGTTAAGACCAGTTTGGATAAACTTCTCTAAAAGGACTTCTAGGAGACGAAAATAAATTAGTCTTACATAGGTTGTAATTAGTCTTTCCAACACTACTTTTTTAGAAGCTTGACTTCTTTATAAAAAACTAATTTCAACTTATGGAAGAAGTTAAATACAGTTTACTTTTTATTTTTTTCTTCTAGAAGTTCATTTACAAAAGTTTATCCAAACTGTCCTGGGATCAAACTTTGGATTTTCACTTGGTTCTTTGACCCATTTATTATCTTGCTTGACAAGTTAGATACCAAAATTGATCACATAAATAATTGCTATTTCAAAACTATGCTACATGTTTTGGAACTTATCTTATAAACTAACAGGGGACAAATTGAAACTACAAATTGTCTGTCATTGCAAATTGGTCTTAATACAAATGTTTCATGTGTTTTGTATTGCAGATGACAGCATCTCACTTGCCTTATACTCGTAATGGTCTGAAATTTTTCACAAAGAGAGGGGGATTGACTTCACTAGAGGTAGAGGAAATATGTGACAAAGCTGCTCGTAAATATGCAAATAGATTCGCTAAAGTGTCTACCATGCTTAATGTTCTTCCAACAAGAGTTGATTTCATGAGCACTTATGCAAAGCACCTACGAGAAATCATCAAGGAGAGAATCAATCATCCTTTGCATTATGACACTCCACTC
This sequence comes from Sesbania bispinosa, assembly GCA_026901365.1. NCBI lineage: Eukaryota > Viridiplantae > Streptophyta > Magnoliopsida > Fabales > Fabaceae > Sesbania > Sesbania bispinosa. Next base: position 755,301 of record QLOH01000426.1, read on the forward strand.
CAGGGATTTCAGGTTTCACTAATGCAACTATTATCTCCTATTTATAAGACCCCTTTTACTCAAACACATATATTAAGAAAACATATTTTAATGCATTGATTTTTAAAAATCTTCTAACTTCCAAATTTAGCCTTATTTAAAATCAAATTTTATTTAATTTCACACATTAACCAAATTTTAGAAACTACCCCATAGCACGAGGATCAACTAAATGGTTGTTCTAGTTTAACCAGTGATCTCGAGTTCGAGTCTTGCCCGGCTCGAACAAGATTGCCTCCCATGGAGAATACCTATGATATTGCACCAAAAAAAATCTTAGAAACTACAGAAGTTCATTAATTATACAAGGTAAAGATGGAAAAAACTAATAAATTCTTCTAAATCTTATGTAAAGGGTCTTATAAGTATCATTTATGGCTTCTTTGTTACCATGACTCTCTTAGCACCTATAATATTTAGGACACTCATCTCCTCACTCCCTTATAAATACTGCTAACAAAATGAAAAAATTTACAGCCAATACCTATGCTGTGTTCTAATAGAAGTTTTCATCCTCTATCATCATAAAGATTATGCCTAGAAATTTGACACTTCAATTGCAATGAACTAAAATCCACAGATAATAGTGAATGCTGGAAATGGATCAGGAGGATTCTTCACATGGGATGTCTTAGACAAGCTTGGTGCAGATACTTTTGGTTCTCTGCATCTTAACCCTGATGGGATGTTTCCCAATCACATTCCCAACCCTGAGGACAAAACTGCCATGGCATTGACCAGAGCAGCAGTGTTAGATAATACAGCTGATCTTGGAATAGTTTTTGATACTGATGTGGACAGAAGTGGTGTGGTTGATAACAAAGGGAATCCAATCAATGGTGACAAACTGATTGCTCTTATGTCTGCCATTGTATTAAGGGAACATCCAGGATCAGCTATAGTCACTGATGCACGAACAAGTATGGGACTCACTAGATTTATAACTGATAAAGGGGGTCATCATTGCCTATATCGTGTTGGTTACAGAAATGTCATTGACAAGGGTGTTCAGCTTAACAAAGATGGAATTGAAACACATCTTATGATGGAAACTTCTGGTCATGGTGCTCTCAAGGAAAATCATTTCCTTGATGATGGTTAGTTAAAATTAATATTCATGCATGTTTTGTTTCCTGGGAAATGTTAACGAGTGACTTAAGGGCGCTTGTTAAGGAACAAAAAATAGAAAGTTTTTATTGGAGTGTGTGATATTTAATGTTAGAGATGCAATCAATATAGTGATTTCCAACAAAAACCTTCTGTTTATGGATCCTTAACCAGTGCTCTTAAAGCATTCGTTAGCAGGACCCTTGTTTTATTGTTTTAATTTTGAATAACTCTCAACTCCATCCTTCAAAGATCAAGATGTCACTGATCACTAGCTCTCTAAAGATTTTTGTTATCAAATTAGTCTTACAAAAGACTAAAGTGTCACCATATTACTATTGTAAATAACTTTTAACCAAATTAGTCCCTCAAATGAATTTGGTGACAATTGTGTATTTTGATAGATTAATTTGACAAAACTTCTTTGGGGGACTATTATGGTGGCACTTCCATTTTTTGGAGACTAATATGATAACAAATTTTTAGAGGACTAAAGTAGTAACACCCTGATCTTTGAATGACTGAGTTGAACATTATTCTTTAATTTTCTATGTTGAATATCAAGCATGGTATATTTATAGACCATCTCTGCCTTTATAATAAAGGAGCCTACATGGTGGTGAAAATTATAATTGAAATGGTACGAATGAAGCTTGCGGGATCAGATGAAGGGATTGGTAGCCTAATAAAAGATCTTGAAGAGCCGTGTGAATCAGTAGAACTAAGGATAAATATCATCTCTGAACCTCGACTTGCTAAAGCAAAAGGGTCAGAGGCTATTGAAACATTTAGAAACTACATTGAGGTATATGTCTTAAAACCAACAAAACTCAACTCCATATTTTGAACACATTATGGTTATTAAAATATATTCAATTTCTTGTTTTCTATACAGGAAGGGAGGCTTAAAGGGTGGGAGTTAGATTCATGTGGTGATTGTTGGGTGAGTGAAGGGTGTCTTATAGATACAAATGACACACCAACTCCCATTGATGCTCACATGTACAGGTGTGGGAAGCAAGCTAATGAAAATTCTATCAGTTCCACAAATCTGATTTTATATTTTTATGTTTTGTTTTGTTTTGTTCTATAAAAAAGTCAAAATTGACTTTGTTGTGGCAAATTCAGGGCAAAAGTATCAAATGATGAGCATGGAGAACACGGTTGGGTACACATGAGGCAGAGTATTCACAACCCAAATATTGCTGTGAACTTGCAATCATCTATTCATGGAGGTTGCTTATCTATGGCAAGAGCTTTTAGAGATGAGTATGTCATATTGCATTATTGCCACTCTGATGTCTTTAAAAGTAATTGTCAGAGCCATAATTTGGTTATTCAATCATTGCAGGTTTCTCAAATCAAGTGGAGTTGATACATTCCTTGACATTACTCAAATTGATAAGTTTGTTGAAAATGGCCCCCTAGCCTGATTTGCAGTTATCTATTATGAAGGATGTGACCTACAGTGAAATATTGTAGCATAAGAAAAAGAAAAGTATATAAATAAAATTTCAATTGAGTACATATTAGGGAAAGCTTCTTTGAATAAATTATAACAGTATAAGAATAAGTATAATTGGTGTTATATAAGCACAGCACCATTAGACTCAGAATGATTGATTCCTGTTATCAGCTTCTATATACTATATTTCAATTCAAATTGGGCTATTGAGAGATAATTTGTATTGCAGGTATATCCTGTGTCTATCCTGTGAAGGATTTTAGTAAGATCTGGCAACTTTTAAACAGATAACATTGTCATCTGTTAGACAAATGGCTATAATCCAAGAGGAGGGGTGAACTGGATCTTTAAAAAATTTCGAAAAACTTCTTTGATTTTCAATTGTGAGAGGAACTATTATTGGCATAGAATGAAATTTTGTTGAACTGTAATAGGTATGTATGCATGAAATAATCTTTTCCTAAAATTAATCTGGTGAAAGAACAAAGTAATTGCAAACAAATGATCAATAGTGTGATATAAAGAAACAGAATTTTGCAAAGCTTAACAGAGTGAGAGAGAGAGTAGAGACACCAAATTTTTATACTGTTTCACTCTAAAACCACATAGAGCTAAATCCAATCCTCCGTTTTACCTTTGAGATTTTCCACTAAGAACCAAAATTCTGTACAGAGACTTGCAAAAAATACCCTTCTTGCCTTAAACTTTATAATAGATGTCTCATTATTGCTAAAGTTCTTTCCACCTTGTAGGATACCCCATCTACAACCTTGATTTTCTTTTTTCAAGAGAGATGTCTCACCCTCTTGCAATGTTACAGAAGATTGAAAAGATTATAGTCACCTCGTGTGACAAATTTTTACAAATTGAAGAACAGCTCTCTATGATTCTAATGCCTCAACTCATATGTGTGCAAACAAAGACTCTTGAGAGAATTTTATGAGAACTATGTAAATCACTCTTCTCTCCATGTGTAATTTCATTCTCAAATGATATGTTTATAGAGAAGAATCAAATTCTACTTGTTAGAGTTAGTTAGGGAATGAAAATAACCACAAAAAGTTTGTTATTTTTGAGCTCAAGAAACATGGTACGTAATCGATTATGTCCTTTTTGTAATCAATTCCAAGACTTTTTTTAGTGATGTAATCAATTGAGTTAGTAATGTAATTGGTAGAGAATATATTTCATATGAATTTTGTGATTAATTGCAACAAAAAGGAATTATTTCTTAGCATACTTGCCCATATTACACCTAAAAAATGGCGTTATTAAGCAAAAAAATCGACACTTACTTTTTGAATGCTCTATTCCTTCTTATTTCTAGGTTAAAGCTTTGCCCATTATTGTCTACTTGATTAATCATCTTCCTTATCAAGTTTTGGACTTTGATTTATTATTCCCTCATCTTTATAATGTGCCTCCTAGTGGTTATTTTCATACTTTTGGTTTTTTTTGTTCATTCACCACCTACAAAACGTCACAAACTTGGGGCTCAATTTGGTTCTTTTGTGCATTTATTGGTTACAGTCCCACCCAAAAAAATTTTCTTGTGTTATGATGTTATTGAAAACCATCTTTTCATATCTAGGAATGTGATTTTCTTTGATAAGGTCTTGTGTTCTACCCTTACTAGTTTCACTAATAAGGTCTTGTTATTTTCTTTCCTTATCACATAGTTTCCTCTCTTACCCTTACTAGTCTCACTAATTTTAATAAGGTCTTGTGTTCTATAGAGTGATTCAAACTAGGGCTTGTGTATGGAAGATGCCAATCCACTTTAGGTCCGTTTGGTTTACAATTGTGTAGAATTGATTTTGATAATTTTATAAAATCAATGACAGGAAATGAATGATACATGATTTATGAAGCACGTTGCACAAAAGTGATTTAAAATCAATTTCATAAAACTAGTTTTTCTTGATCCTAAATGGGAACCAATTAGGAACTTTGTCTCCTCTAGGTGTTGACCCGCCACCTGAGCCTGTAGCTTCAACGTACATCTCGATGATCAACTCATATTTCTCACCCACCAGATAGGTATGGCTTCCCAAACTATTGATCATTGAATTTCGTATACTTCAAGATACATAAGTGGTGTAACTATTGATCATTGGAAGTAAAATAAAAGCTTCTCAGAATACCATAATTAAGAATTTAAGATTATTGTATGGAAGTTATCCAGCAATATATGGAATGATATATAGATATTGGTAGGGTAAAAATACAGAGTGACAACATGTCAACCTTTGTGTGTGTTTATAGCCTTAGAGGAAGTCCAATTTTTATATAACTTATTATATCATAGAATATGAGTTTGTCGATTTAGTAGGTTGCGTAAGGAGAAAAAATTGACTTAGAAATTTGTAACATGGTTTTGTGGCCACAACCGATGTTAGACATCGATCTATTTACATTATGATAGTGAATATACTATTTTTAGAGCATTTTAAAGATAAGTATACAATGAAAAATCTAGAGATATTAGTTTAGGGCATGAATATGTGAGACAACTAAGTTTGTAAAAGGTTTCGAACCAAAGTGAAATTGAGAGAAGAGTGTGAAACTCAAATTTCTATTATCAATGAATGAATTACAAAGTGGTACAACAACAACTTATATACACAAAAAGAGAGGGAAAAAGGAGAGGGAAAGTAAGAAAGCTAACAAAAGAAAGTTATCAGAAAATAAATTCAGTTTGCAACTACTCTAACTGGCTTAAAGCTCTGATGGTTTGGCAGCTATACTCTGGATGTGGGACTTGTGGTTTTTCACTTTTATTATTTTTAGCTTATACCCCATCACAAGTTGGAGGGCGAAAAATATTAAGCAATCCAAGCTTGGAAAGAAAGGAAAAAAGTACTTGGGAAGTAAGGCCTTAGTGAAGGAATTAGCTAGCTTCGCATGAGTAGATAAGGGTAACAAACGCATGAGACCAGAGTGTAATTTCTCTCAGACTAAGTGGCAATCAATCTCCAAGTGTTTGGTGCACTTATAAAATACAGAATTATGTGCAATGTGAATGGAACTTTGATTGTCACGTAATAAGATGTGGGACTTGTGGGAGTGATATGAAGATCTTGGAGCAAAGAATTGCAGCCATTGTAGCTCACAAGTAGTCGTAGCAAGTGCCTTGTACCCAGCCATGGCAGAAGAGCGTGCAATATTGACTTGATTTTTGGATTTCCAACTAACATGAGCTTTACCAATAAAGACACAATAACTAGAAACAGGGTGGTGATGTTTAAACAACCACCCCAGTCTGCATTAGAAAATCCACGAAGTTTGATAGTGGTGTCGCGAGGGAAGAACAAATCAAGACTAGGAGCATTCTTCAAGTAGCGAAGTATTCTCATGGCTGCCTGGTGATGAGCTTGAGTAGGGGAGTTGAGGAACTAACTCACTTGCTAAGTGGCAAGGTGATATCAAGTCTAGTCGTTGTGAGGTAAAGCAACCTGCCCACTAATCGTCCGTAAGCAGAAACATCGGTAAAAGGTTAACACATATCTTGGTTTAAGTGAATGGTTGGATCCAAGGGAGTGGATGTAGGTTTACAATTAAGTAGAGAAGAATCTTGAAGCAAATCCAAGCAGTACTTTCTCTGTGAAAGAGAAATCCCCAAGGATGAGTGAGCAACTTCTAAACCCAGAAAGTACTTAAGAACACCAAGATCTTTGATGCCAAATGAGGAATACAGTTGATTCTTAACAGAAGCAAACTCAATAAGAGCAGTCCCAAAGAGCATAACATCATCAACATATACAAGTAGTTTGGTAAATCAATTATCAAAAAATTTGGGGAAAAGAGTATGATCATCTAAAGCTTGATGGTATCCAAGTGTCAGGAGAAAAGAAGACAACTTCTCAAACCACTGTCTGCTAGCATGTTTTAATCCATAAAGAGACTTGGTCAGCTTACAAACTTTATTTGGAGTAGATACTGACATACCTTGAAGGAGTGACATGCAAATGTCTTCCTTCAAATTACCATGCAAGAAGAAATTATTTACATCCAAGTGGTGTAAATGCCACATGTGAACAAAGGCAAGAGATAAGATAACTCTGATTGTAGTCAGTTTAGCCACAGGAGAGAATGTGTCCAGGTAATCAAGCCCCTTAATTTGATTGTACCGTTTTGCAATCAGCATGGCTTTGAATCTCTCTATGGTTCCATCAGACTTCCTCTTGACTTTGTAAACCCATTTGCTTCCTATGGGAACAACATCGAGAGAAAGATCAATAACTGTCCAAGTACCATTGAGCTTAAGAGCTTGGATTTCAACCTCCATGGCTTACCTCCAACATTCTAACTTGCTGGCCTCAGAGAAAAAACCAGGTTCTTTAATAACAGTGAGACTAACACAGTATGTAGAATGTGTAGGAGACAAGTGAGATAAAGAGAAATAAGAAGAAAAAGGGTAAGGTGTACCTTGATTGGCCAGCTGAGATAAGGTGACTGAGTTTCACTGAAAGTCTAGGAGATATGTTGGTTTTTTTTCCTAGTGGATCTTCTACGTACAAAAGGTGCGAGTGATTAAGATTATGATAAAACAGAAGGTGTGGGTGGTTGATATTCTGGAGAAGGGGTGAAGGATGAGTGTGGTGGAGGAGAAAGTAAATGTGGTGAAGTTGAAATAGGAAATGCTTCAAGTTCAAAAACAGAAAAAGGTTGAGAAGGAAATGAATGTTAAGTTGAAGGTGTGCTTGATATGGAATTTTGGTAAGGAAAACTGAACTCTTCAAGAGATACATTTCTAGAAACATGAATGTGTAACGTCATAATTTCTAAATCCAAGAATTAAGCCCATTGGTGCAAAATTCCTGAATTTTGAAATTATTTCGCGCCATTTAGATATCGCACATACAAACGTCATATAGCGCTTAAGATTCCAACGATTACTTAAACAATATATAAACACATAACTAAAATACATAAAGGCCAACAAGGCTAACATAATAATCCAATACATGGTCATCAATTGGGATACCACCATACATGTGCCTTAAACAAAATAGAGTGGGCTCGGAGGCTGCACATGTACAGCCATGTCCCACAAAAGAATAAATATTCAACGTGTATCAAGATCATATTATAAACATGGCCTAACAACTAAATACATAACATCATAAGCCCAACATCAAAATATAGACAGAACAGCTCCCAAGCTCCATGCTCACTAACCACTGCGGGGAGGAACCTGTGCATATGAAATGTGGCCCACAAATGTGTGGTGAGACGGATGTCTCAATGAATATAACTATGCAACATGCAGTATGGGCAAGCAGGAGAATGCAATGCAACAGTAAAAGCATACCAAATCTTGACTTACTATCTTAACTAAACATAAACATGATATACATGACCTGCATTACCCGGTAGACGGGGTCTTATCACTATTTGGGCTAGACCTGAGCTCAGACTACAAGGAATGTCTTCCTTGGGTATAACACCACTAATTACTGGGGGCCGAAACCCGTGTTTTAATTGGGGACCGAAGTCCAATCTTTCTTAGTTAAAGGTGAACTGCGGCCGAAGTCAAAACTGAAGCCGAAGCCATTTTTATTGGGGCCGAAGCCAAATTCATTTTCTGATTAACTAGGGGCCAATTGCCTTAGTGCAATGCTCACTATCACATATATCACATGAATAATGCAATAAATACCACTAAAAATAAACATAGGATGAAGCCTAACTTAAGGAGAACCCTAACACATGTATCTAGTTCCATATAACATACACAAACATATACAAAGAGAATATACAACCCATCGTTCATCCACAAGTTAAAGAAAGGGAAAGGGGAGGATAGGGATCATGAGAGGAGAATCACACAAAATGAGTGAAGGTGTGTGAGTTATACTCACCTCAAGGGGACTCAAAGAAAAGGGTAAGGAGTTGAGGGGGTTGGGATGTGAAATTCTTGGCTTCCTCTTCTTCTTGGCTCTAAGTGGCTCTTCCTCACTCTAGAAATCTCTCTCTCTCCTTCTCTCCAAAAGTGAAGGAATGGAAAAAGTGTGAGAACAGAGCCCTAAAAGTATTTTTAAGGTATACTTTATGCGCGCTCCTCGCTCAGGCACGCTCGAGCGAGACTGAGCGAAGTTTCGACTCCAAAAAGCCCAATTCTGACTCTGCTTTCTCGCTCAGTCTCACTCAAACGAGCCTGGCGAGAAAACCAGAGAGAAATTCTCCCATTTCTGCTGACATCTTCACTCTGGCGCGATCAAGCGAGCCTGAGCGAGATTACCAAAACAGAAACACCCTTTTTATGCCTAATGCTTTCGCTTGAGCGAGAGTGTCAGGACTGAAAACCCTGATTCTCACTTTTCTTTGCTTCTAACTTAGTTTTTTTCCCTTTCCTAATTCCTTTTTATAAACACCTTTTCTAAACCTATTTAGTTTATGAAAATGGTTTACGAAATTTTGGATTTACAATTTCTACCCTCTTAAGCAATCTTGTACTCAACATTGATAAATTACTAACTAAAATTTACCTCAATTGAAAAGCTCTAGAAACTGGGGAACGGACGTCATCCTCCTTCTCCCAAGCCGCCTCCTCTGGTGTTTAACCCTCCCATATCACCTTCACCAAGGGGATTATCTTATTCCTCGGGGTTTGATACTCAGTTCGATAATCCATGCAGATCTAGTGGGAACTGTGAGGTCTTCCCTTAATTGTACTGCTTCGGAGCTTATGATGTGTGAAGGGTCATGAAAATATTTTCTAAGCTAAGAGACATGGAATACATCATGAATTCGGGATAAGTGGGGTGGTAAGGCTATCCTATAAGCTAGAGGGCCGACCCTCTGTAGGATTGATAAGTGAAAAATATATGATAAATTAGAGTACTTTTTAGTTCACTTATCAAGGATAAAATGGTATTTTTGCCCCAAATTAATCCCTTTTATAAATATTAGATAAATTGTATTTATTAGTCTTGAATTTGAATTTGATGCTATTTTAATATAAATTGTGCTGATTTGTGCAGATTATTGCAAAGATTTGATATGGAGAAAAGATAGCATTAAATGAGGGAGATGTCTGCAAGATTTGAAGTTTAATTGAGGACAATTAATGAAGATTTGAAGATTATTTGAGATCAATTAATGAAGATATCACTGCCAATTAAACAAGGATTCTGCAGACAACCTTCCCAATTAAATTCAAGATGCTCAATAAATGCAAGATTTCATCAAGAAAAGGGAAACAAGGAAAAGACAATCAACCAAAACCAGTCTCGGGGAGAGATCAAGTTAAAAAGTGAAAGATTGAAAGCTGCGCAACTCGTGTTGTGCGCTTCAACCTGCGCTATAGCGCAGGGTGAAGCGCAACACTCTGTCTTCTACGCTGCAAGTTGCGCTGTAGCGCAGGGTGAAGCGCAGAACACGTAATTTCTTGCCTTGTTGTCGTTTTTAGAGAGATTTCTCCCTAATTTTCTTTGTCTTTCCTTAGCCTATAAATAGGACCTTCTTGTGAAGTCTATAAATCAGTTTAAGTATTTAAACATGACTATAAGACTTAACATCCTTAAGTTTTAATGATTAACAAATAAGATTATATTAATGATCTACAAACAAGATTATGTTAATAATTAAGGACAAATGAGTTATATAAGAATTGTATAAATTTAAGTAAACAGATTCTACTGAGAAAGGTATTAGTTTGTTGATTGTGTTTCAGGTCAGAATTATTATCTGAAGAAGAAGATAATCAGAATCGCATTCAGAAGATCAGGATCAGAAGAACAAAATGCGAATCCAAAGAAGAGTAATCCACAATCAAGTTGAAGACTTGAAGACTATATGAAGAATCAAAGACTTGAAGAATTAAAGACTCGAAGAAGTGAAGACTCAAAGATGCACCTATCTGAAGTACAGCTATTTTCTGAAGAAATGAAGATGGTCTAAAGCAGTCTTGAGACTGAAAGATGAAGATGTCAGAATCAAGAAATGATCTCTTGGAGACGTTGCAAAGCGTAAAGCACGCTCCATCAAATGGAGTACACTCATCTCAGTAGATAAAGCTAGACATGCTTTTCTACCTCGATCAAAGTCTTGCACAAATAAGGAAATACTGCAAAGACTTTCTGCAACGTCTGCTGCACCTGCAACAAAAGGATCTGTGTGCGCGGACCTACTGCATCTACACCTGCTGCTGTCCAGAATGGATTAGAAGACTAAACAAAAGCAAGCAAGAAAGATGGTTGAATAAAGTAAATAAAATTCAACATCTTTATCTCAGAAAAAGAAGATACAAGAAGAAGAAGAAGAAGAAGAAGAAGAAGAAGAAGAAGAAGATACAAGAAGAAGAAGAAGAAGAAGAAGAAGATACAAGAAGAAGAAGAACAAGAGAATATACAAGAAGTAGAAGAAGAAGAAAAAGAAGAAGAAGATACAAAGAAGATTGAAGCTACAATCCTATTATCATAAGGAAGAAGCCTTCTGAAGTTTCAACCAGTATGAAGAATTGAAGTTGTCTGAAGGACGCAACCCGTCTGAGGTATTAAAGTTGTCTGAAGCATCAACCCGTCTGAAGTAGTGAAACTGTCTGAAGTTTCAATCTATCTGAAGTCTCAATCCGTCTGAAGTAGTGAAACTGTCTGAATATTCAATCTATCTGAAGTCTCAATCCGTCTGAAGTATTAAGGCCTTCTGAAATCCAACGTGGCACTACTTACTGAACACTATAAAGACTTTTGCTCTCTGAAGATTGCTGAGAAAAGTCATTCTCTGCTACACGTTTCCTCCTCAAACATATTTATGGAAATGAACACAGAGACCTTCCTGGTGCTTTTGAATTTCATACACCACTGAGGAAATCTCTGCAACGCAGCATTCGCAGCAACAACGGTGCAGCTTTATAGCAGCACCTACGTTGTACTATGAAAGACATGTCAGAGCCCTCAGAGGCGTGTCTCACAACGGATTAAAGAGGATTCAATGCTATCTCTAAACGATAGTATTTCAACGGATATTTGCTCATTTATACAATCCAAAAAGAAAGCAGAAGAAAGCTGAAGGAGAAAGCAAAAGTAGAAGAAATTTAAGAGAGAGAATACACAAATTTATATCAAGAAACATCTCTCACAAAGAAGCTCATAACAAGTGTCAGAACGGGATCGTCTGTACACCTATTTGCTTAAGGAGAAGCAACCGTTTGAGAAGCTATTACACAACGGCTATATGAGCCACATCATCATCAGCTCAACGGTATTATGAATCATCTTCAACGACTATATTCAAGCAGAACATATAAATAGCCTCAAGATTGAATTTGAAGATGTTGGTCGGTCCAACCAGTTGTTGTTGTTAACACAACCAAGTTGGCATGATTGCCCAACCAGTTGTGGGAGTTAGATTAACTGCCCAACCAATTGGAGTTAACTAGGCTGAGTGCCAAATGGTTAACAAGAGTTGACTTAAGCTGAAGTGGATCATCAATAGGTCAACAAAGTTTGATCAGAGAGTTGGTTCTCGAATCAATCAGGCTACTGACCAGTTGGTCAGTTAGTCATGTTGTTCAGTTGATCTGTTTGATCAATTAAGTTGGTTGTTGGTCTGAAGACAACCATGCTGAGCAAATGACTATCAAACTGGGTATGGTTTGAAGCTTTGAAGATACCTTGGTGTTCCAATGATACGGGTGAGAATGTAGCCCATGGAAACCAATGGTTGGAGGATAAGGCTGGAGCTTAATTTCATATCTTAGTTAGCCCACTCTCAGAGGATGTATTCCTCATAGAAAAGACAGGGATTGTACTTAATTCAAACACTTGTATCACTGTATATCCTTGTATTTAGTTTGTAATGACTGTATCCTGAGTAAGTACTCAGTAATCTCTATGTACAAGAAGAATCTGAGTTGAGAGGTTCTAGAGAACTTCTAACTTAGGTTGAGTAGCAATACTCTACACTTGAATGAGTGTCTGAGAGCCTGGAGAGGCTTGGTGAAAGAAAGTGCACTTGGTCTAGAGCTTGGAGAGGCTCGGTAGAAAAGACTACCGCATAGGTTGCCTGGAGAGGTAGTTGAAAACAAAGAAATACTCGGTTGGTATGGAGAGGCCGTGAAGAATACTCGGTCGGTCTGGAGAGGCCATGAGGAATACTCGATAGACCATGTGTGCCTTAGAATACTTGGTTGGCCTGAAGAGGCTCTGAAGACTACTTGTATCTATGGTTTCAGATAGTGGAAAGGCCAGTGGTGGTTTGCCACTGGGACTGGATGTAGGTCACGGGGGTGTGGGTGAACCAGGATAATTTTTGTGTCTCAGTTTTCCTTCCCTTAATCTCTTTTACTTTCAGTTTTGCATTTACCTTGGGGATTGAAAAGTATTTTCAGATTTACCTTAACAAAACAATTTCAAACAAACAAATTCTTCGAAGATAATTAAACCTCAAGTCTCTCTCATATCGTTTGAGATATTACAGAGAATGTACCTTAGATAACTTCTAAAGTAAGTGTCTGAAGTGAGTCTGAAATGAACTTAGTTCAGAAAACAGAATTAGACTTCAGACAGTCTTCAGTCTGCTGAAGTACTTTAGAAACTGTACTTAAGATACTCTGTGTAACAATCTTCAGAAGATATTTTGAGAAGCCTTTCAATCAAAACAGTCTTAAGCTTAAGAGAAAGATTTTCTATCTTTATCTCTCTTATCTTCCGCATGTTTTGAAACTAACTCTGATCTTAAGATTGGTTTTGTACATTGATCGTTTCATACGATTGTTTTATCAAAGATTTCCAAAAGTATTTATAAAGGTTTAAAACACTATTCAACCCCCCCTTTCTAGTGTTTCCTGTGGTTCTAACAATTGGTATCAGAGCTCACCTTCGGGTTGAGCATCTAACAAATGCAGAAGGAGTAGATCCTCAGAAGATGGAAATCTCACCAAACTGAAGCAACTCTGAAGAATGATAATGAGAATAGGAAAATCATTTTCCAATACTCATTACTCATAAGGCTAAAGCACAGGACGTAACTGGAAAAGGAAAGTGTATCTATTTCTAGATCACAAACGGGTAACACCTTTCCTGTCTAAATTTAAATTTAAATTTAAGTATAGTTACTTATCTGTTGCATGATTTGTTTTATTGAAATTGTTTAAAATATATGATTGCATGCTAAGTGTTATATATGTATATTGCTTGATGTTTATAAATTGTTTTGATGCATATTTTTGCTTGAATGAATGAGTTGAATCGTTGCACATGTTTAGTAGAATTATCTGCATGAATATATGTGTACATTTATTTAAGTAAATGAAGAATCGTATGTGTTTATTTATTAAATGTGAAATGGCACAATGTGAATCATTGAATCATCAATCGGTTTCTCATAACTGGCACGATGCACACCTCTCCATAACTGCTCAGTGCGTGTAACCGCTCTCCTCATAAATTGAAGCAACGATTGATTGCCTATTTAAGGATTGGAAGATCACCAGAAGAATCTCATATCACATCTCCTTCTAATTCCTCAAAATTCACTTCAATGGCATCAGAATTGGTTATCTCAGGTGTTCAAAGTCCATGCAAGTATGATGAAAGGATCATTCCCACAAGAGGAATAAGACTAAGTGACTTTGACAAAGGAGAACTCAAAATCTCTGAGTTTTTTGAAGCTGCAGGATGGATTCCTTATCTTGAAAAGGCATCTTCTCCCTGGCACGAACAAAATGTTCTGGAATTCTGGAACAATTCAGAAGTGTTCTTGGATGAGACATGCGGTCTAAACGCCTCTGTAATGGGTATACCTATCAAGGTGGACTTCAAAGTTCTAAAGGAGATTATTGATGTTGAGGCAACTGGAAAACAATTCTCTTCAGATTGGGAAATCAATGATAGAGAGAAAGAGATGCATGATCAAATGTTATTTGGTCGCAGAATTCTTGAAACATCAGTATGCTCAAACTTACTGGAAATTCCCAGAATTCTGCTGGCAATTATTAAATGTTGTATTCTCCCCGATAGGAAGGATACATTCATCATCTCAGATATGGAAAGATTTGTGTTGATTCATCTCCTCAAAAGAGAGAGACTAAATCTTCCAAGAATCATCCTCTATCATATCATGAGAAGAAAATTAGAAGAAGTCAAAGTCTTTCCCCATACTACACTGATTATGAAAATCCTTCAGTATAAAGGATTTCTTATTGAAAGATTCTTTGACCAGGAGCAATCACCCCTGTTCACTATAAATGAATATGAACATTATAAGGGAATACCGGCAAAGATAAAAGAAGAACACAAGTATCCGTCATCAACTCAAAACCATATAGAGTCATCTGATTCTCTAAGTAATCTTGGAGATTTGAGAGAAATTTTCAGAAGACACAACATAAGGTGGTTGAATGAACGCATCGGACGGCTGGAAGAAACACTCAGATTCTATCAAAGAGAACTGCAGATGCTGAAAACACAAAAGGAGAAAGTCAATGCAATTGAGAAAAACCCTGTTGATGACCAATGATACACTTATGTTCTGTTTCTTGAGTCTCTGTATTTATATCTTTACGTTTAATGTACATTTTACTCTCTATTTGTTTGTTGTTTGTTTTGGTGTTATGTGTCTTTCTTTTAAATTTTAATATCTTCTATATGTTTGAGCTGTTTATATGTGTTTTCATTTATGCATATTTAAGTCTATCAATCACCTCATCCTTAAGTAAGTAACAACTGTATCAAAATTGTGTGATTATTTACACTGAACATGAATCTTATAACTTAATATTTGTTCCCTTTAATGAACTCAACTAAAATCTAAAATCTAAAATAATTTCTTAAATTGGTAAAATATAATCAGGAATTTAAGACAATTGGTTTAATGATTAACTTAAATATCAGATGCTACTAAAAGGTATTTTTAGTTTGTGTATGTTTCAGAAAAACAGGTTTTTAAAGACACCCTCAAGAAAACCAATAGAAGAAAAGGTGAAGACAACATCGTTTGAAATAGTTGCTAAAGTGATAACATCTCCATTGTCTGAACCTGTTCAGAAAAGTTCGAAATGAACTCACTGGAATTGTGGGTCATCAATGATAAAGATAGTTAACACTATATGCACCAAACCTAACTCAAATCTTGAGAAGATAATCATGACTTAGTAACATCCCTATTCTCTGAACCTGTTCAGCAAGTTCTATGGACTTACTGAAATTGTGGGTCAAGAATGCTAAGGTGACCGATACTTAAGTCATTAAAGTTTATCTCAATTCTTTAAGAAAGGTTAAGATGATTGTTCAAAGATTCTCTGAAGCGGAAAAGACAAAAGACAAAAGTAGGACATGCAGACTTCAGTTGGAGAAAAAGTCTTCAAGGCAAGAAGCAAGGTCAGATAACACTGCTTCATCCGGTGGACAATAAACAGATCAGCGGTAACATCTCTCCATTACCTAATCTAAACTCTCATGATCTTATATTTAATGCAGTTTGCTTAAATATGACATTGTCTTCTGAAAAGACGTGTTGTTTTGAAAAGGGGGTCTCTTGGAATTATAACATCTTTTATCTCTAAAGGTCGCGGCGTTTCACTTGTCTTTCAAATCAACGCACTCTTCCCAAGAAGGCGCTGTCAGTGTCAAAATTAATTTCTCTTGTGTATATATTCCCATACTTCTATCTGCTCTCTTCATCTCAACCTCCAAATCTCTCTAGGAAACCTCCAAAATTTTCACTTCCATCTCTCGAAATGTCTTCCTCTATCTTTCAAACCCAAACTGTTGACTTTCAAAATCTCTCTAAGGTTGGTTATAATGTAACTGCCCTTTTCGAAGGCGCTGGATGGTTACCCTTCTTTGAAGCCATTGATAATCAATGGCATGAAGAAAGTGTGTACCAATTCTGGAACACGCTATGTCTGGAAAACTCAGAAGAAGAGACCTGCCTTAAAGCCTAAGTAATGAATCAAAAGGTGGTTGTAACTACCAATATCCTTGAGAAAGCTCTAGGAGTAAAAGCTGAAGGAGAATTATTCTCAACAGCTTGGAAAGATCTGTTTGAGGAACAGTTTAACCATCTAATCTTCAATAGGCGAGGAATGAAGGTCATTCCCAAAGTTCTCTTCAATATTCTGAAATATTGTGTGATCCCACGTGTTGAGGATAACCATAACCTTGAGATGGAGAGGTTCTGTGTTATCAATCTTCTGCAAAAGAAGAAGATTAATCTTCCGTGGATCATTCTTTTCGATATGGCAAGAAGAAAACTGGGAGATTCCACTATCCTACCTCACAATACTGTGATCATGAAGGTTCTTATGGTAAACAATGTGTTCATTAGTCACCTGTACGACCATAGACATCCTGGTCTTCTTAAGGTAAATCATCGGAACACAAAGGAAACCGATGACATTCCTGAGATTAAAAGACTAAGGATGGAGAACGCTCAGCTTCGTAATAAGTTACAGAAGATAAGGAGAATTGTGCTCAATCTTACAGGTGATCTGCGTGTTTAAAGAAGTCAGGTGGAGAAAAGATCCTTTAAATCAACCTCTGAAAAAAAAAATCTCATGCCAGCCTGTGTATCTTTGCCTTTCCAACGTTTGACGTCTCTTTTCAGTCTAGATGTTTCGTTTCTTTTTTCGTCTCAATCATTTTTTTTTGCTTATATCTGTTGTTTTTTTTATTCTTTATATCAACTAATTTAAGACTTTACTCTGTTTAATACAAGTAATCACCAAACCTTTTTAATAAATGACAAAAGGGGGAGAAATATAAACTTACAAAATGCTAAAAAGAAGGTAACTAAAAGGGAAATATATAGGGAAATATAAAACAAGTAACAAGTAAGAATAACAATAAGTCTTAACGTCTTGACAATAGGTATCTAAAATGTAAGAATAACAATAGGTATCTAAAATGTAAGAATAACAATAAGTCTTAACAATAGGTATCTAAAATATATCTAAAATATTAAGAATAAAGATTTAACAATCGGTATCTAAAATATATCTAAAATATTAAGAGTAAAGATTTAACCATCGGTATTTAAAATATTAATATTTTAACATTTGGTATAGAGAAGATATCCAAAAAGACTTAACTAATAATTGGAATAGAAAATATGTTCTAATAACAGTAGGTATCTGAAATCTTAACAAGAAAAATTTAACAATCTGTAGGTATCTGAAATCTTAACAAGTAAAATTGAACAATAGTTTATCTAAGATATTAACAATAAACTTGTAACAGCTGGTTAATAAAGATTTAACAATTGGAATTGATTAAAGACTTAATTGTTTCAGAAGATAACCAAAAGAATCAAATGCTTGTCTCAGGGGGAGTAATATAGATAGGGGGAGTAATACATTTAAATAGTCTATTATCTCTCGTTTGTGTTTATACACATTTTGTCAGTAATATATAATTTATTTGTCATCATTAAAAAGGGGGAGACTATGAAGTCTATAAATCGTTTAAGTATTTAAACATGACTATAAGACTTAACATCCTTAAGTTTTAATGATTAACAAATAAGATTATATTAATGATTAACAAACAAGATTATGTTAATAATTAAGGACAAATGAGTTTATATAAGAATTGTATAAATTTAAGTAAACAGATTCTACTGAGAAAGGTATTACTTTGTTGATTGTGTTTCAGGTCAGAATTATTATCTGAAGAAGAAGATAATCAGAATCGCATTCAGAAGATCAGGATCAGAAGAACAAAATGCAGAATCCAAAGAAGAGTAATCAACAACCAAGTTGAAGACTTGAAGACTATATGAAGAATCGAAGACTTGAAGAATTAAAGACTCGAAGAAGTGAAGACTCAAAGATGCACCTATCTGAAGTACAACTATTTTATGAAGAAATGAAGATGGTCTAAAGAAGTCTTGAGACTGAAAGATGAAGATGTCAGAATCAAGTAATGATCTCTTGGAGACGTTGCAAAGCGTAAAGCACGCTCCATCAAATGGAGTACACTCATCTCAGTAGATAAAGCTAGACATGCTTTTCTACCTCGATCAAAGTCTTGCACAAATAAGGAAATACTGCAAAGACTTTCTGCAACAGCTGCTGCACCTGCAACAAAAGGATCTGTGTGCGCAGACCTACTGCATCTACACCTGCTGCTGTCCAGAATGGATTAGAAGACTAAACAAAAGCAAGCAAGAAAGATGGTTGAATAAAGTAAATAAAATTCAACATCTTTATCTCAGAAAAAGAAGATACAAGAAGAAGAAGAAGAAGAAGATACAAGAAGAAGAAGAACAAGAAGAAGATACAAGAAGTAGAAGAAGAAGAAAAAGAAGAAGAAGATACAAAGAAGATTGAAGCTACAATCCTATTATCATAAGAAAGAAGCCTTCTGAAGTTTCAGCCAGTATGAAGAATTGAAGTTGTCTGAAGTATTGAAGCTGTCTGAAGCATCAAACCCGTCTGAATTAGTGAAACTGTCTGAAGTTTCAATCTGTCTGAAGTCTCAATCCGTCTGAAGTATTGAGGCCTTCTGATATCCAACGTGGCACTACTTACTGAACACTATAAAGACTTTTGCTCTCTGAAGATTGCTGAGAAAAGTCATTCTCTGCTACACGTTTCCTCCTCAAACATATTTATGGAAATGAACACAGAGACCTTTCCTGGTGCTTTTGAATTTCATACACCACTGAGGAAATCTCTGCAACGCAGCATTCGCAGCAACAACGGTGGCAGCTTTATAGCAGCACCTACGTTGTACTATGACAGACATGTCAGAGCCCTCAGAGGCGTGTCTCACAACGGATTAAAGAGGATTCAATGCTATCTCTAAACGATAGTATTTCAACGGATATTTGCTCATTTATACAATCCAAAAAGAAAGCAGAAGAAAGCTGAAGGAGAAAGCAAAAGTAGAAGAAATTTAAGAGAGAGAATACACAAATTTATATCAAGAAACATCTCTCACAAAGAAGCTCATAACAAGTGTCAGAACGGGATCGTCTGTACACCTATTTGCTTAACGAGAAGCAAACCGTTTGAGAAGCTATTACACAACGGCTATATGAGCCACATCATCATCAGCTCAACGGTATTATGAATCATCTTCAACGACTATATTCAAGCAGAACATATAAATAGCCTCAAGATTGAATTTGAAGATGTTGGTCGGTCCAACCAGCTGTTGTTGTTAACACAACCAAGTTGGCATGATTGCCCAACCAGTTGTGGGAGTTAGATTAACTGCCCAACCAATTGGAGTTAACTAGGCTGAGTGCCAAATGGTTAACAAGAGTTGACTTAAGCTGAAGTGGATCATCAATAGGTCAACAAAGTTTGATCAGAGAGTTGGTTCTCGAATCAATCAGGCTACTGACCAGTTGGTCAGTTAGTCATGTTGTTCAGTTGATCTGTTTGATCAATTAAGTTGGTTGTTGGTCTGAAGACAACCATGCTGAGCAAATGACTATCAAACTGGGTATGGTTTGAAGCTTTGAAGATACCTTGGTGTTCCAATGATACGGGTGAGAATGTAGCCCATGGAAACCAATGGTTGGAGGATAAGGCTGGAGCTTAATTTCATATCTTAGTTAGCCCACTCTCAGAGGATGTATTCCTCATAGAAAAGACAGGGATTGTACTTAATTCAAACACTTGTATCACTATATATCCTTGTATTTAGTTTGTAATGACTGTATCCTGAGTAAGTACTCAGTAATCTCTATGTACAAGAAGAATCTGAGTTGAGAGGTTCTAGAGAACTTCTAACTTAGGTTGAGTAGTAATACTCTACACTTGAATGAGTGTCTGAGAGCCTGGAGAGGCTTGGTGAAAGAAAGTGCACTTGGTCTAGAGCTTGGAGAGGCTCGGTAGAAAAGACTACCGCATAGGTTGCCTGGAGAGGTAGTTGAAAACAAAGAAATACTCGGTTGGTCTGGAGAGGCCGTGAAGAATACTCGGTCGGTCTGGAGAGGCCGTGAGGAATACTCGATAGACCATGTGTGCCTTAGAATACTCGGTTGGCCTGAAGAGGCTGTGAAGAATACTTGTATCTTTGGTTTCAGATAGTGGAAAGGCCAGTGGTGGTTTGCCACTGGGACTGGATGTAGGTCACGGGGGTGTGGGTGAACCAGGATAATTTTTGTGTCTCAGTTTTCCTTCCCTTAATCTCTTTTACTTTCAGTTTTGCATTTACCTTGGGGATTGAAAAGTATTTTCAGATTTACCTTAACAAAACAATTTCAAACAAACAAATTCTTCGAAGATAATTAAACCTCAAGTCTCTCTCATATCGTTTGAGATATTACAGAGAATGTACCTTAAATAACTTCTAAAGTAAGTGTCTGAAATGAACTTAGTTCAGAAAACAGAATTAGACTTCAAACAGTCTTCAGTCTGCTGAAGTACTTTAGAAACTGTACTTAAGATACTCTGTGTAACAATCTTCAGATGATATTTTGAGAAGCCTTTCAATCAAAACAGTCTTAAGCTTAAGAGAAAGATTTTCTATCTTTATCTCTCTTATCTTCCGCATGTTTTGAAACTAACTCTGATCTTAAGATTTGTTTTGTACATTGATCGTTTCATACGATTGTTTTATCAAAGATTTCCAAAAGTATTTATAAAGGTTTAAAACACTATTCAACCCCCCCTTTCTAGTGTTTCCTGTGGTTCTAACACTTCTTGCACCAAGTTAGGTGTGCACGATTATTGTAATTAAAACTATTCCAGTGATAATGCACCACTTTAATTTTAGAATAGGAGAGGCGGAGCACTGCACGAGGATTGAAGAAGGTGACAGATTCTTCAGTGGTTTGTATGGCTACCATGAGTAGCTAACTCTCCAGTAGGATTGAATGTAGTTGATTCTATCCCCAAGTGTATGTAAATTATATCATATTATTTGATGAGTTCTCTATCTATAATATTGGTAATCTTATTCTGTGCTTAATTCCTAACTTTCGCGCTTACGCCGGAGTTATAGGCTAGTGTCTGTGGTTAACGTTACGACTAGGATTGAGTTTGGGGGAGCGGATACTGAAGAAACTCAAACTCTGAGTGAATAAGAATACTCGGTAACCAGTGACTGAAACATGGGCATTGCTAATGATTGATGGGTAGTTTGGGTATCCTAATGAAAGGCGTCTACAAGATAGGCATGGTTTATCGATAGTAAAGGTTTGTTGATAATAATACCAGTGACTGAAACATGGGCGTTGCTAATGAGTGATGGGTAGTGTGGGTATCCTAATGAAGGGCGTCTACAGGATAAGCATGGTTTATCAATAGTCCTTTAACAAACGGAATAAATAAAGCAAAATAAGCTGAGGGTAATTTGTCGCTTGGGAGAGCCCGCATGGATTATCTTTGAGTGGTAAGGTTGCTGGTAACTCGGGGTCTTAGCAATTTAGTTTGTCTACAGTATTATAGAGTATAACCATAAATAATAAATAGTTTTTACATACACGAAGGGTGCGATAACGTGAAGTTCAATCCTAATCCAAGTAAAGTGTGTCCAACTCTTGCTTTCTATTTCATCTGATTATTAATTTACAATTTATATTTTCCGCACAAAATACTCTCACAAATCCGTTATTTCCACTTGATAAATAGATCACGAGTACATGCGAATTGACCGTTCCCTGTGGATACGATACTCTTCTTACTATTATACTACTGGATTTTTGGTTCGCTTGCCAGAAACCCATCAAGGATCTGGAATGGGCCAATGAATCTGGGGTTAAGCTTCCTGGATTTGATGGCTCGTCCAATTCCCGTGACAAGAGTTACTGTCAAAAACACATATTCTCCTTCCTCAAATTCTAGGTCCTTTCTTCTCTTGTCAGCATAGCTTTTCTGTCGACTTTGGGCAGTAACAAGCTTTTCCCTAATGACTCTAATCTTTTCAACGGTCTCCTGCATCAACTCTGGACCTAATAGGGTTCTCTCACCCACCTCATACCAACAAAGTGGGGACCTACACTTCCTACCATATAGCACCTCATAGGGTCCCATGCATATACTACTATGGAAATTATTTTTGTAGGCAAACTCTATGAGGGGTAGGTAACTATCCTAGCTAACCTTCTCCTCTAACACACACACACGCCCTAAGCTTATCCTCTAGGGTCTGGAAAGTCCTCTCAGACTGACAGTCAGTCTAAGGGTGGTATGAGGTACTAAACCTAAGTTTAGTCCCGAAGGTCTGGTGAAGCGCGTTCCAAAACCTAGATGTGAACCTAGGATCTCTATTTGATAATATGCTAAAGGGGATGCCATGGAGCTTAACAATGTCCTTGACATATAGGCCTGCTACTCAGGGAATAGGTAGCCCTAAAATGTAGGAAGGGGGCCGACTTAGTCAGCCGGTCCACAATGACCCATATGGCGTCATACTCGGCTGGGACCCTAGGTAGTCCCACCACAAGTCCATGGCTATACTCTCCCACTTCCAGTCTGCGATCTCTATTGGCAAAAGGGTTCCTGATGGTTTCTGGTGCTTTATCTTGACCTCTTGAAACACTGGACACCTAGAAACAAACTCTGCTACCTCACCCTCCATAGCATCCCACCAAAACATCTTCTTCAAGTCTTGATACATCTTGTGGTGCCAGGATGTATCAAGAACTTGCCCCTGTGGGCCTCCTCTAGAATCAACTACCTCAGACTACCCCCCTTAGGGACACAGACTCTCCCTTGGAAGAGAATTATCCCATCACCTGACTCAAAGAAACCTAGTTGCCCTCTCCTAGCTTGGAGGTCTAGGTCCGAACCCTGTGCCTCCTTAATCAGAGCTCTAAGTTCACTGGTGACCTCTAGCCTATAGAGCCTCAAGCTACCCTCTCAGACCTCAACATTGAGGCTTAGGTTCCTAAACTCTTCCAACAAACCCATCTCATGTACCATCATGGATGACACATGAGGAGACTTCCTACTGAGGGCATCGACCACTACATTGGCCTTGCCCGAGTGGTATTTTAAGGTCTTATGATCCCTAAAGACCTTAAACTGCACACCATACAGGTAATGCCTCCAGATCTTGAGGGCAAATACCACAGCCGCTAACTCTAAGTCATGGGTAGGGTACTTCTCCTCATGGGGTCTAAAGTGCTTAGAGGCATAGGCTACTACTTTCTTCTCTTGCATTAACACTCATCCTAGTCTCTTACCATAGGAATCACTATAAACCTCAAAGGTCTTGGACAGGTTTGACAACACTAGTACCGGAGCGGTAGTCAACCTCTCCTTGAGCTATAAGAAGCTCCGATCACACTTCTCGTCCCACACAAAGGCTTGACCCTTATAAGTCAATCTAGTGATAGGCAAGACTAGCTGGGAGAATCCTTTAATGAATCTCCTATAGTAGCCGACCAATCCTAGGAAACTCCTAATCTCCATTATGGTCTTAGGTCTTTCCCATTCAAGGACGACTTCTATCTTTCTAGGGTCAACTGACACACCCTACCTGGAAATCCCATGCCCTAAGAAAAGGACCTTGTCCACCCAGAACTCACACTTCTCTAGGTTAGTAAACAACCTCTTCTCTCTCAAAATCCCTATGACAACCCTAAGGTTTCGCTCATGCTCCTCTAATGTCTGGGAGTAGATCAAGATGTCATCGATGAATACGACAACCAACTGGTCGAGGTAGGGCTGGAAAATCCAGTTCATGTAGTCCATGAACACGGCTGGAGCATTGGTTAAGACAAACGACATCACCAAGTACTTGTAGTGTCCGTATCTAGTTCTAAAGGCAGTCCTGGTATGTCCTCACCCCTAATCTTGATCTGGTGATAACTAGATCTCAAGTCTATCTTAGAGAAGACCGAAGCCCCTCTAAGTTGGTCTAGAAGGTCATCTATCCTGGGTAAGGGATACTTGTTCTTAATGGTGACCTTGTCCAACTTCCTATAGTCCATACACAACCTCATACTCTCATTCTTCTTCACCAGGAGCACAAGAGCTCCCCAAGGTGACACACTCGACCTAATGAACTTCTTGGCTATAAGGTCCTCTAACTGTGTCTTGAGTTCACCAACCTCTAATGGGGACATCCTATAAGGTGCCTTGGATATGGGCCCTATGCCCGATACCAAGTCAATGGTAAACTCAATCTCTCGGTCCGGAGGTAAGGTGGTTACTTCACCAGGGAAAACATCTTAAAACTCCATAATCGTGGCTACGCTATTCAAATCAATACTGGAACCTAGAGTTTAGGAAAGCAGTAAAATAAAACAACTACTCCCATCAAACAAGCATTTGGACACTTGGGTGACACTGGACAAAAGTACAGGCGGCCTTTCCCTCGGAAGAGGAGGAAGAACGAGAAAAACAACATCTTTGTTGAACCAATCTAGCTAGCATGACCTGGTTCTGAGATAACCTTTTCATGCCAAGGATTATATCTTTTCCCCTCAGTGGCAAACAAATCAAATCAACCTTAAAGACCCTCCCTTGTATAACAATAGGGCATTTAGAAAATACAAGGGAAGTGGGGATTGCCTTTTTGGCTGGGATGATGACATTTAGATTATAAGGTAAATGGGTAGCATGTAGTTTCAATTTCTCCACACAATCATATGCAATGAATGAATGAGAGGCTCCCGAATCAATCACTACATGAAAATTGTGTTTTAGCGACGGCCACTGGCTGTCTAATTTCTTGGTATTTTTCACTATATATTTAATATTTTGCACTATATGTTTCAAGAAACAAATATAGCGTAATGGTAATGCTCCTTCTTAGTATCATGAAGGTTGTGGGTTCGATCCTCACAATTGATAAATCTGGGAAAAAAGATATTTTTTCAGAGAAATTATAGGTCGTCGCTAATGGTCGTTGTTATGTTTTGACGGCCATGGAACTAGCGATGACCTGGTCGTTGCTATATAGCGTCGGCCGTTAAATTCCTGATGGTCGTCGCTAGGACGTCACTAATTATGAAATAGTGATGCTTTTTCCCCTGTAGCGACGACTTTTAGCTTTCGCTAAAGCCCGTTTTTCTTGTAGTGATTTAGTTAAATTAAGGAAATTCCTCCTATAACACACATACCTCTCATCAGATTATTCGTTGAGGCTGTTGTCTCCCCACTGAGTGTAAAGACTCTTCCGGTGGCTTGGGGTCAAGTAGCCTCCTTCCTCTTAGGGAATTCATTCTTCATGTGGCATGGCTCCTTGCAGAAGAAGAAGAGGCTCTGACCAGACAAGCACTGACCCGAGTATCCTTTCCCACACTTAGGGCACGAGGGTACTCTCCCATACCCTAAAGCGGACCGGGTGGTCGGGGTGGCATTGCCTTGCCACTTGGGCCTCGAGCCCTTGCCCTGACTAGGCTCCCCAAGCTTACTCTTCCCCTTTTGATCAGTTGGCCTGGGGGTCTCCTCAGCTATAATTTGCTCCACCAAGAGGCAATTGCTGACCAAGGATGGGAAATCCATCAACTCCAAGGCAGTCACACTACTCCTCATCTCAGGCTTTTCACCTGCCTCAAATTGGTTGCACTTCCATCCCTCATTGGGAACGGTCTGGAGAAAGGTAGAGTACCTGGCGAGTCACTCGAATTTGGCCGCATATTGGCCCACAGATAACCTCCATTGCTTCAGCTGCAGGAACTCGACCTCCTTCTGCCTACGAACGGTGGTGATGAAGTTTTTATCCAGGAACACCGCTTGAAAGCTTACCCAAGTAAGAGGAGTACCCATGGAAGCCAGGCAGGCTTTAGCTCCCTTCCACCAGTCCTCGGCATCTCCCTGAAGCATGTATGGCGCGAACCAGACCCGAAAATCATCAACCCAACTCTTGACCTGAAAAATCTTCTCCATAGCGTTAAGCCATGAGTGAGCTGCCTCTGGATCATAAGCTCCAGAAAAGGTCGGGGGATGATGTTTCCAGGACTCTTCTAGGCCTTGGACAAAGGGGTCCGTGGCCACAACTAGTGTAGGTGGGGGGGTTTCCCTCGGACGCGTCCGGTGCTCTTGGAGAACAGTCGCATTGGTGGCGAACTGCTCCCCAGTGGCCACCGTAAGCATCCAAAGAGAAGCTGCTATATGGTCAAGGTCCTGTCCCGGTGGTGGAGTGTAACATCCCAAAAATTAGGACCTCGAAAAGATAGTGGAAGCCTTGGGTGGTGAATCCCACCAAGAGAAGGAAGTTAAGCGTAGAAGGAGGACCTAGGAGTCTGATGGTAGATTTAAAGAAGAGATAGGGAATTCGTGGAGAATTTATGAGTGCTAAAGGGAATTTAGGAATAAAACCAGGTATTAGACCCAACCCAATGGTAGATGAAACTTAGGTGGGAACACACTCTGAAGTTGAGAGACTAGCAGGGTATGAATATTGGAAAGAGAGTATAGACTTTCGGAGTGACGCATACATGTGTTAAGGATCGGTGTGATCCTGAGCCTGAAGAGGCTTGACTGTAAAAGAATACTCAGTGTGACATATATGTGGTTGCGAGGGTCTAGAGGATTCGGAGTGACGCATACATGTGTTAAGGATCGGTGTGATCCTGAGCCTGAAGAGGCTTGACTGTAAAAGAATACTCAGTGTGACATATATGTGGCTGCAAGGGTCTGGGGGATTCGGAGTGGCACATATGTGTTGTTGTCATAAAAAGGCTAGTGGTGGTTTGCCACTAGGACTGGATGTAGCTCACAGGGTTTGTGGGTGAACCAGGATAAATTCTGTGTCTAAGTTTTCTTTCCCTTAATCTCTTTTATTTACAGTCTTTACATTTACGATGGGGATTGAAAAGTATTTTTCATAACAAGCTTAACTCAAGGATTTCAATAAAACAAGTTTTCATACAAACATAACGTTAAAACGTCTCTAGTGTAGGTTGAAGTATTATAGAAGAATATATTCAGAGGGATGTCTGAAATACCTGTCTGAAGTGAGCCCAACAGGAACTCAGTTCAGACACATGATATAGATGGTCTCTGATCATCTAAAGTATTTCAGAAACAGTTCTGAAGGTACTCTTAGTAATATTCTTCAGAAGACACTAAGAGAAGTTTGTTTAAAATCAAAAACAATCTTAAGTGTAAGAAAAAGTTTTTAATCTAAATCTTTCATATATTCCGCATGTTTTTAAAATAACTCTAATCTTAAGATTGGTTTTGTACAATGATCACTTAACGTGATTGTTTATTTTAAAGATTTCCAAAATTGTCTTAAAATGTCTAAAACACTATTCAATCCCCCCTTCTAGTGTTGCTTGTGGTTCTAACAGATCCAATCCCCAAGTGTATGTGAATTCTCTTGTTTTAATTATAAATCCATGTTTTTAATTATATCGGTACTTTTATGTTGTTCTTAATGCATTACTTCCGCGCGTGCGCCGGAGTCGTAGGCTAGTGATCAGGATACAACGAGAATGAGATTTCCGGCTAGTATTAGAGTTTGAGGGAACCTAGGAATAGGAAACTCAATCTCCGATTGCTAAAAGTACTCGTTAGTTATATGGAAATATAGGTGGAGTCTGATGATTGAAATGTTTTGGTGAGTGACAGCCCGTTAATAGGAGCATCTATAGGAACATATAATTAATTGATAGTTTTAACAATGGACCAATAGAACGATCAAGTCGTGGTAGTTTGTCACCTGGGAGAACCCGCATAGGCTACCGTCGAGTGGATTACTTCTGGTGACTCGGGGTAAGACAACAGAGTTGGCTAAGGTATATTAATAATAAATTTATAATTAAAGAAAGGATTCACATACATAAGGGGTGCGAAGAAGCGAAGTCCAATCCTAATCCAAGTAAATCTATCTTCTCTTATTTTATTGCTTATTTTTCTTCTTGCCATTTACATTCTGCATAACAATTACTCTCTTAAAAAGTTTCTTACTTGACAATTTGATTACTAAAAACTTACGAAGTGAACCGCTCCCTGTGGATACGATACTTTATACTTACTATTATACTACTGAACTTTTGGTACGCTTGCCAGAATTTCATCATATATCAATGTTGAGAATGATTTAATGCCTTGTTTCAACTCTTCCAGTTCGTCAGGGGGTCTCAACACAACTTGTTTGGTGAAATATCCAAAATTCTTGATAAAAAGAACTGAGTATGAATTTTGTACCATTATCTGATCTAATGATTTTGATTTTCTTAACAAATTGAGTGTCTATTAATTTGACAATGTTTCTCAAATGCTTTTCTTTTTCTGTTTTTTGTTGAAGAAAAATAATCCAAGTATATCTACTATGATAATCAACAATTGCAAGAATGTATTTATTCTTATGGATAGTATTGTTATGATAAGGACCCCAAACATCCAAGTGAATTAAGTCAAAAGGTTCAGTAACTTTGCTTGTACTGTCAGTATATGGTACTTTCTTTTGCTTCGCAAAATGACAAGTGTCACAAATTAGTTCTTTATTATAAGCATGAAATAAAGGGTACAAAGCACAGAACATGTCCGTTCTTAAATTTGAAACATGTCCTAACTTAAAATGCCACAAAACAGCTGCAGGGAAGGAATATGACTTGGTTAAAGTTGTGTTTATTGAAGCTGAAACTGATTCCTGTGAAGCTGGAAGGGAATAGTGATGTTAAAGACAATACAACCCATCCTTCATCCTAGTTGAACCAATCATCTTTGAATTGTTAAGGTCCTGTAAGAAAAACAAATCAGAAAGGATAACAAAGGCACAATGAAGGTCATAACACATTTTCGATAGGGATATGAGATTTAAGGTGAATCCAGGCAAGTATAAAACATCAGAAAGAACAATATCTTTGTCAATGTGTATGGTACCAATATGTATGGTTGTGGATGAATTAACATTTGGAAGTTTCACTGTGATAGGGCTAGCATTTAGTTGTTTTAGGTAACTGAAATAATTTTTGTTGGAACATATATGATTAGTAGCACCTGATTCTAAGATCCAGGTGCTCGACATGGTAGTATGGATGTTGCAAGCTATGGAAATACCTTATTGAGTTTGTTGGTTTGTAGTAACAGCAACTATCTGATTATTCCTTGATGTACCGACAATATTAATTTGAAGGTTGGAGAAAAGCCATAATGGCCTTAAACTTCTCTTCAGACAATGAAACTTAAGAAGAAGCTTGTGATAGGTTATCAATATCAGCTTTTGATTTTGCTGCACCAACTACAGCAGACTCTGATGAATCTCCAACAACATTATTCACACTTCCATGAGTTCTATTTTTGAAGCTATTTGGATAACCATTCTTCTTGTAACATACTTCAATTGTATGTCTAGTTTTGCCACAATAACTGCAAACCTTGGGGCTATTTCTTCCACTAAAAGAACTTGTTCCACCTATACCTCGACCAAAAGGTTTCTTCCATTCTGTTGCATTAATAAAAGCATGTACCTCTCCATTTTTAAAACTTCTTATATATATAATTTTATTTCTTGTTGTATAAATAAGGAAAAGGTCTTACTCAAATCTGGAAATGGCTCCATCATGAGTATTTGTGACCTTACAACATCAAACTCATCATTTGAACCACACAGATTTCATTATACAACCTCCACTCTTATACACCTTACCATTCCTACTAACATCACATTCACACTTAACAGAACAAGAACAATCTGGAAGAGGTCTAACATTTTCTATTTCATCTCATAGAGTAGTCATCTCAATAAAGAAATAGGTAACAGAATTTGCACCTTGTTTCAAAGAATTCAGCTCTTGTTGTAATTCAAAGACACATACCTTGTTGCCTTGAGCAAACCCATCATTCAACAATTTCCAAGCTACTACACCACCTCTAAATAAACAATGCTCTGTGATTGTTGGCTCAAGACAGCACCAAACTGTTGCATCTTTCCCAAGCTAGGATCAAAAGATGATGGAATTGGTAGTGTGCCATTAACAAACTTGTATTTATTCTTTGAGATTAGAGATCTTTTCATAGATCTTGCCCGGTTATGATAATTCTTCTTTGAAAGAAGTGGAGAAGATAATTAACACCAATGAAGGATTTTCACCAGGATGTATATAGTACTCATTCAGAGGATTTAGGGTTGGATCTTGTGCCTGAGGAGGATTTCTTTTCACATTTCCATTGTTTGTTGTAGAACCTGAATTACCCCTTGCCATGGATGCAGAAACCAGAGCTCTTGTGATCAAGAGCTCTAATACCATAAAAGGTTTTGAACCAAAGAAAAATTGAGAGAAGAGTGTGAAACTCAGATTTCTATTACCAAAATGAATTACAAAGTGGTACAACAGTAACTTATATACACGAAAATAGAGGGAAAGTAAGAAAGCTAATAGAAGAAATTTAATAGAAAAACTGATTCAATTTGCAACTACTTTAACTTACTTGAAGCTCTGATGGTTTGGCAACTATACTCTCGATGTGGGACTTGTGGTCTTCACTTTTATTATTGTTAGTTGATAGTTTGTGATGGACTAATGGCATAATAACAATTCAATATATGGGAGCGTATCAGGTGAGAGGAGTATGTTATTGTGAGAGGTGAGAGGAGTAAATCCTAACCCTTAGATCAAAATTAATGGTTGGGATTAAATTAATATATTAAATGAGTCACGTGTCATCCCTTATCAGATTAAATCACTCATTAACCCTTTATCCTGTTTTGATTGTCGCACAATAGTTTTGGTGTCGTGCATATAGTGCCACAATGCAATTTTTTCACTTGCTCAAGATTCAATTATATATTCAACTTCACTGGTAGATTGTTAACTCACAGTACTCACACACATGCTTTTAGCTATAACAAATTCTTTACAATTGGATTTGTCTCACGATGCAATCATTATATAAAAGGCGTTTGATTAATGCAATTGGAATTGACTTGAGGATTTTTTTCACAAAAAAAAATTCCACTCAGTGAAGTTGGATATATAATTGAATCTTGAGCAAGTGAAAAAATTGCAGTGCGGCACTGTATGCACGATGCCAAAACTATTGCGCGACAATCAAAACGGGGTAAAGGGTTAATGAGTGATTTAATTTGATAAGGGAAGACACGTGATTCATTTAATATGTTAATTTAATCTCAACCATTAATTTTGATCTATAAGGGTTAGGATTTACTCCTCTCACCTCTCACAATAACATACTCCTTTAACCCGATACGCTCAATTCAATATATCAAGTCAAGTATTAACTTAATTAGTCTATCCTTTTACAAAGAGACTCATTGAAGAATTGATGAGAAACATAAAATGGAATTGGATTAGAACTCTTTAATTGAAGTCATGAAATTGCATATCAATAATTCTAGTTCAAAGGTCCAATTAGTAATAACAAGTTATTAATTCTTGAACCACTGAAAAGATCCAATCATTCGCAAATTACAAAGTTCAAGAGAGCTCTTAAAATAAGAAACTATTCCTATATATATATATATAAACAGAAAGAGTGATGATACCACTTCTATTAGTAGTTTAATTAGGTTAGAAATGTTCATGAAAACTAGGAAAAAATTATAATCTCATGTGAGATTTTCACATGACAAACTCAAAGGAAAATTTTGTGCTAGTCTCTCTCTTAATAGTTTTCCACAATTTTTGACAGGGACCCCACCTATTTAACATATATTAGGAAATGTTAGATACAGGAATTTCATGAGACATTGCCATGTGAAAATTTCACAAGGAAATGATCTATTTTTGAAGACTATAGAATGCAAGTCATATGATATACTATTTATTTTTTGTGAATTGGTCGTTTAATTACTACATGGTTATGCGTGTGGTACGGTACTATTTGTTGAATTTAACATGTGATGGTTCACAACATTTAATTAGCTACCATGAATTATGATGAAACTTTGAAATACTTATACACTGAGTTCAAATCAAGAAAAACTTTCTTTTGTGCATGATGTATGCTATAAGGATATGAGATGTTTGTCTTACTTTACAAAGTAATATATTAAATGGAAAATAGTTAGGATTGTTTGTAAAACAATAATTCTGCCAACTCATCACTTAAAGAGTGGCTTCTCAAAACTCAAGTGGTGAATTAATGTTGGGTTTTTTCTGTCATCCCACCCCTATATAGGTTGTGATTGTGCAGTGTAGTGCCATTGCCATTTGTAGCTAGGTGCCCTATAAAGTCACTACTTTTAGGTGATGACTATATGTTAACACACATTTGTCCATCTCACTGTTTAAAATAACTATTCACCAAAAATTTCAAGAATTCTATTATAAATAGAATTGCATATCAATGGGATTATTTATATGGTATGTATTCATTTTCAAACCCCCTCTATTCCTGTTTTTTCAAGTGTCATTCAAGATAATTATTGAAAGTGAGAATATTATCAATTTTACTGGCTTAATATTCCCTAGATGACTGAGTCATTTCTATACACCATTTGCCTTAACCCTATGACAGATAATGAGAGCAAAATTAGTCTTAAGAATTTTTTTTTCATTTTTTTAGCACAATTGGTTTCTACTTTCTATTAATTTAACTTTCTTTATTCCTTGTCCGTACAACACTAAATCCGTGTGCTTGCCTCTTCTAAAACAGATGGCCATGATGGGTCTGCCACATGTTTTGAAAATCACATTATATTGTTGTTCAGCCAAATTCCATGCAAAATAATTTCATTCCCTAAGTATTTCACTGCCCCCAATTGAAATAGTACGCTTGGGGTTTGAAAACAGTTACAGATGACACAAACCAAAAATACCTGAATAATCCGTCAAAGCATATATATGTTCAATATACAATACTCCTCAGCGTGGATGATTTCAGCATAGACACATTACTAGGCATCTAACACCACAACTTGCCAAACATGGCCTAGTGGGAAAAACACAATACATGATCAATGCTTATAAGATTTGAGGTAATTCTGGGTGGGATTTTATTTATTTTCCACAATTGCTTCTAATAGCATGTTTGGTTTTGCCTGAAACCATGTTTAAAACGTGGATCTGAGTAAATGTTATTTAGAATAGCGTTGGTCCGAATTCACGTTTCAAACTTGATATTCAGGTAAATAAAAAACATACTAGCTAATTCATTTTGACCCTACTTGACATAGAAATATGCCAGAAGTATCTGCAGAATTTGGCTACCCTAAAAGAGGTAAAATAAAAACAGAGAAAGATCCTCAATAAGCTGTTTGTGACTGCAAGTCAATAAAATTTGAAGTTGAAACAGTGGCATTCTGAATCGGACCATGGAAATGGGCTCCATATATAAAACCCAATTTGGCTGTGGAGGATCCAGTTGTCATGTCATACCAATGTTGCCATATAAGAACACTGCTTCAATTTCCAATACACGCCAGAGTCTATACCCTATTTGATGACCTATCTTGTTGTAAATCACAATACTTCTCCAAGTGTAATAGCAGCCATGGCAATTTCCTCAATAAAATTCACTCTGCCAAATTATTTGGCACCAATAACCCTTGGCTGGTAGTTACCAATAAGACAATTTGAGGTAATAAATTCATAACGGTATTGTCATACTCCAATATCACTAACACCTAACTAGTTAGCAAAAATGCTTGGTACTTTTTATTCACAGGAACTCCACTTGAGTGTATGAATTGAATTATATTTATATCCAATGTACTACTAGCTTCACTAGGGAGGGTATAGATTTATGCAATTGAATAAAGACAGTTGGAAGATAGACATAATGAACTGTAACCTTAACATATAATTAATTAAACAACTTATATATAATAATAATGATAATAAACAGAGTTAAATCCAAAACGTCATGGTCAAACACTGGATCCATTCCCCTCTGACTTCAAATTTCAACTTTCACGGACTTTACACTTTACAGCTTCCATCTTGATTTTTAATTAATTTAACTCATTTGTTTCTTAGTGCATGGTTTTCCTAAATTTCCTGATCTTGTTTCTTGACTTTGATATTCACATTATAAAAAGCCATACTCTCTAATCATTATATTAGTTGTTGTTTTTTGAGAGTGAAGTGTTACCATATATACTGCAATTAGAACATTCCCGCGGAAGGAGAGATTCAGATCTATTTAATTGAGTGGAAAAATAATATAGAAGCTATAGCCATGCATTTTTTGAAACTAATGGTATACATCAATTATCAACAAAAGCTATCATTGCAAAGTTGTATGAATGTGACCCTTATTGATTCACATTTATAGAGCCTTTATTTTGGGCAGTTGATATTATTTATAGAATGATCTTTCCAACTAACTTTATATCTATTGTGGGACCTTTATTTTGGTCATGGGTTATGGCTTCCACATTAAGGACCAAAATGCTCCCTCAGGGCTTAAAGGGGGTGAACATAGTAATTAGCCAGCAAGTAGCAAATTAAAACATGCATACAGCAAAAGAGTAGGGTGTTGGAAGCAATAAACTAAAGTCTTTATTTTATTTGTAAGTTAGACAAATAAGAGAGAGATGAGGTAGTTGCACTAACATCACTACCTCTTTAACTCATACATTTATGTAGGTGCATTATAATAGCTCCAATGTCCAACCAAACATTCATTTCTTGGGGAAACTGATCCATTCCCCTTGTAAAGAGGAGTGAGAAGGGGGAAAAATAAATATATTTAAAATAATCAGAACTCAGAAGCTTTGATATTAAGATTTAGGAGAGAAAATAAATATCTAACTAGTCTCTTTTTGTAATTAACTATTCTTAGTTGACAAAACTGATTCCAAGGAAGTTTCTGTAGGTTTTATATATATATTTATAGATCTCACTTTGAGTCTCAGTCTCACCTTGAGACCATGAACTTTGTTTTGTCCATATGTAACAGGGGAAATGAAAAGAAGTGGTAGTATATGAAAAAAAAAGGCATGGAAGAAAGTGATTTCCTTAATACACAAGGATGTCTGTAGGGTCATTGATGAAGTGAATGAGGAGGGTCAGTAATGTATTTTCCTTAGAAAGAGTGCCTCCTTGATCCTCATTTATGAAAGGTATATGGATAGGGCCATAGAGGAGGGTTCATACAAAATTTTATGCCAATAAAAATATTGATTTGGGTTAAGAGAGTTGCAGTGATGTCGCATCCTAAACCTTGAGAAAGCGTGTTGGGGCATCGAGACAGGCATCCTGTTTGAGGAAAATTGGTGCATTTAAGTCAAAAACAGATGGGGACTTCTAGGAATAATCAATCAAACAACTCCTATTCATCTCACCCAATAATTAATGCCTACTCACTCTCTCACCTTATTTTACCCAATACATATAAACCACAGTAGAACATGTTAATTTTACCTTCACCATCTTCACACACACACCATTAGAAAATTAGTGGTCATCATCAATTCTTCTGTAATTTTGAATGTCTTGGTTATTAAATATATTTTGGGTTAGTTTGAATAAATTTCTATAAAAAAGTTAGGAGGAAAAATGAATTTAAGTTTTTCTAGAAATTAAAATTGGTTATTTATATAGAAGTTAAATAAGAGAACTTTTCAAGAAATAGAATTGCATATAGTCTTATTTCAATTTATGAAAAAAATTGAATTTATTTTGCTTCCTTCATTCGTATTTTTTTTTCTTGAAAGTTCTTTTATAAAAATTCATCTAAACTTTATGTGTATATATAAAAAAGTTAATTTTGTTATATTTTCCTAAAATACTTTTTATTAAATACTTAATAAAAAAGTTTTAAATAAAAATATTTAATTTTTATTTAAAAACTTAAAGAATAGTTACTTAAGAGAAGAATTTAATAGATATATACTGACAGTGTAAAAAAGTTTTACATAGACATACAATAGTTGCCATATCATTGTATGAATTTAATGATACATGAAGCGTCCACGTTATTAGATAATTGTGTAAAACTATTTTACACTAGCGATGTATACTAATTAAACTCATTAAGAGAATTAAAATTATTTATATATATATATAGTAGTTATGTAAAATACCAATATAGGATTATTGTTATGATGTGGAAGCGAACGATGCCTAGTAATTATGATGTTAGGCCTATTGTTTTTCCCTTTTGGGTGCAGAAGGCAACGCATTTGACAGTGAGCGTAGTAAATGCAATGTCAGTGATCTGGCCGATTTCCTAATCATCATATTACAAATATAATCACGCCTATCTATCTATCAATGATTCAATATTGTGTGTGGTATATATCAATACAAATATTTATAAAAGTTTTTTCTTAATTAAAAAAATCAAGAAAAATAATTAATCTTGCCTATCAGATATTTTAGAATTAATCTAACCATTGACTCATTACTTTGAATTAATGTTAGAAAATCAGCACAAAATTGAGTACTCAGTCACTGAATCAATGGCGTTGCAGTGTGTCTGTAAAATTAGCGTACATTGTACTTATTTGCTAGCTGTGTGTATGTGCATCACATTGATCAGAGATTCAGTCATTCAGAGTCATATAATAGTAGTAGTTTATTGTGTGGCCATGAAATTAACCCACCCACTAGCTATATACCAGAAGAAGTAGAAAGAGTAGATGAATAAATAAATTAAGACTTGCCAATAAAATTTTCTGTTTTGAACAGAATCATACAGAAAAGAAGGAAATTCATTAATTACTGCAAAAGAAACAAGAGCATTAACACTAGCCTCTTCATTTTTTTTCCTTTCCTTTTCCCTTATTACATTGCCCATACACAGTCCTCTTCCCTACTGAAAAGGCTAAAGCTATGCTCTCATTCTTCCCAGATCCAAGATAAAAGC
Source organism: Sesbania bispinosa (assembly GCA_026901365.1). Lineage (NCBI taxonomy): Eukaryota > Viridiplantae > Streptophyta > Magnoliopsida > Fabales > Fabaceae > Sesbania > Sesbania bispinosa. Next base: position 792,494 of record QLOH01000426.1, read on the forward strand.
ATTAACATAATAACATAGGAATATTACATTGATATGCACTTGAATTTAACTAACTACCATGCATTAATTAATAATTAAACACTAGCTATCTAGCAAACAAAATTTAAATCTTCCTACCATGGATGGAATAATTAATTTGACCACTACTAGTTGTGAAGAGGATTTGGACCAGTGTGAATTATTCTCTTTTCATCCCCATAAAGAGTACTGTGTTGTGGATCACCATTTTTGCTCGCTTGAGTAGTAGTAGTAGAAGTACTTCTTGCAAGATGAAACAATGCTCTGCTGAATGACCTTGGTGTGGAAGGTCTAATTGAATGGGTTGTTCTGTTTTTGCTCATGGAGAAAAACAAGCTTATAAGAGCAAAAACTAAGATGACCCACAAGAAGAAAATTGCAGCTCTAGCCCAAGAAAGCCTTTTCTCTGATCTTGTCCTTTCTCTGTCTCTGAAACCTATCATTGCAGTTGATTTTGTCACACACAGAGAAAGTGTAGCAGCTTCAGAGAGCAACCTCAGAAGACCACCATCAAAGTGCACAAAAAAGATGTCTCTTTGAGTTTGTTTGACTCTAACACAGAGCTGCAGGTGAGTGTAGAAACAAAAGGTGGGATTTGGATTAATGGATAATTCAGTTCAGAGAGTGGAAAAGTGGTATTGAAAGAGAAGAGAGAGTATAAAAGAAAATGAGAAAAAAGGACCTAAAAGTTTGGGTTATTTCCTTGTCTTATGGGTCTAGTCACATGATCTCGACCCTTGATTCCTGGAACCTTCTTATAATTCTTAAATTTCACTTCTCAGTCCTTTTTTCGTTGGTCTTTGCACCTACCGCTACACACGGGTTATGTCATGTTATGTCTTAGTATTTTAAACTCTGTACTTTCGTTTTCAAATATGGACTGTAAGTTTGATTTATTTGCTTCATTTATTTGATATAGATATTTCTTAGATTTGATTTTATCTTTTTAAAATTTAGTCTGTTTTTATATTTCATTTATTTGATATAATGTTTTTTAAGATTTAATTAATTTTAGAGTTTAATTACTATACATTGTTAGTATAAAAAAATTTACGCAGAAATTTAATAATGTGTTATCATATTATTTAATGAATATAACATCTTATGTATTATATATTTATTAAATAATGTAATAACATATTATTGAATGTCTGCGTAAAATATTTTTTACACTGATAGTATATCTTTTAAAAAATTAGTTTGTTTTTGTAATTTACTTAAGAGTAATGATGGATACGTGTATCCACCTAGAGATGTCAACAGGGCGACGCGGGTAGTATACTACCCGTATCCATACCCATTATAATTAACGGGTACCTATGTGGGCAGCGGGTATCCACGAGTACCCATTAATATTTAAAAATTCAAATTTTATAAAAAAAATTTATATTATATATATATATATCATAATATCATATAATATTAATATTATATAATATAAATTAACATTATATAATAACGTTAGGTGTTAATATATTAAAAATATCATTATAAAATAGTAAAAAGTAATTTTTATATCATCCTAAAATAATAAAAAGTTCTAATATTTTAATATATTTAATAGAAAATATATTTTAATGAATATACGAGTACCCGAGACGAGTAATATAATATCCGTCTCCACCCATTTAATTAATATTCGGGTATCAATTGTGGGTATGTCCACGAGTATTCGTGTGTGTTGGTTTTTTGCCATCCCTATATCCACACCTCCCGAAAAAGAGAGGGGTAGTAAGAAAAGTGAAAGAAAAATAATAAATTTGATGAGTAATGTGATCAATGAATGTGTTCGTTTGGTTTACAGTTGAGTAGAATTAATCTTAGAAATCAATGGTTGAGATGAGTGGTGCACGTTTTACGAAGCACGTTTGACGAAAGTGATTTAAAATCAATTCTGCGAAACCATGATTTTGTACTGTAGCAACGGTAAAACAAACGGGCTAAAGACTTATATTTTTAATAAAAATTGTTAAATAAATTACTAGACTTAGTTTTAAATAAATGAAATATAGACTAAGATTTTTACCGGGTTTAGGCACAAGACATATTTAAATAAATTACTAGACACTTTTAGATAAATTAATAGGTTAATAGAGTAAGATTTTTATTTACCTGGTTTAAATACAAGACATATTTAAATAAATTAACAAATTCTAACGAATAATGAAAATAGAGTGTAATCCAAGTAATACTAGGAGTTTGAATACATTTATATGTTTGAGAGAATTGCATATCAAAAACAAAAAAAAACAAAACTATGACTAGAGAAAAAAAAATGTAACAAAAATTTATAAGTAGAGAATAACGCTCAAGTTCAAGACAAAGAAAATATCTTATGTTAGATAATATTTATATTGGATTTATAAATCTGTCATATATAAGTCAGATACGAAATCATGTCTTGCTCCACTCCACTAACATTTTATGTTAGAAACTTATATATATATATATATATATATAACATGAAACTTGAGTGTGTTTGACAAGTCATTTCAGCTGTTGAAAGCTGAAATTAGTAGCTGAAACTATTTCAGCTGTGTTTGGTAAGGTGACTTTTTTGGGTAGCTACTTGCTTTTCTTGAAAAGGTACTTGAAGTAGCTTTTTTAGAAAAAGTTCCAATTTTCAGCTACTAGCTAAAAATTAATTACAAGTTTAGGCCTCAATCACCCCACTTATCATTATTTAATAATTAATAATGTCCTTATATGTCATCTTACTATTTTCAACTAGTTTTACCAAACACATTCAATAATTTTTTAGCTTTCACCTAGCTTTTAACTTTCAACTAGTTTTTAACTTTCAGCGAGTTTTTCAGCTTTCAGCTAACTTTATACTTTTCAGCTAATTTTACCAAACACACATTTTTTTTTAACCACATCAGTTATTGAAATTTCTTAATCTAACCTACTTTTTACTAATAAGAACAAAGCTAATATGAACGAAGTGGTAGGTGTATTTACACCTTTTACTCATTCAGCAATAACACCATTTCCATAACTGGTTGGCTGCTTTGGCTTTCTGTTTGCCTTTTGGCATCTGATTTGTTTTTTGTTTATACATGCTTGCTTTTCTGTTTTTTATTGTTTTCCTACCCTGTCTGTGTTAGCTTGGTAAGGGTGTGGGTCTGTCCAGTATTAATAGCCGCTGTCTCCGGAATATATTCAAATTTAGAGGGCATTGGGAAACAAACTCCATATTGTACTATTTTTATTTTTTTCATCTCTAGAGATTAATTGATTATGTGATGGAATATCATGTTTAGGCCTTAGGGTGAGTAATTTGATATACTGTATTAAAGGATGATTTCGTCAAAAGAATTTCAAAATTTATTGAATATAGTCAGTCATTAAAAGTTTAATAGGCATCATACTTAGAAAATTAAAAAAAAAAATATAGCCAAATTTAACTGCGTGTATTTAGAATTAATTTTCAAAATATTTATTTATATTTATTTGATTGTGTTTGTATTGTATGCCTAGAATTGACCGAATTGTCCCTGTTTGTTCCAATAATTTATGATAACCATTGTTCTGCAGTGTGTATATGTTTAATAACGAGTTGGTATATTTATTTACCTCTTTAATTAGTTATCATTTTCAAGAGTGGAATAAATTTATACTTACTTTTCTTATTTTAACATTTATTAAGAGCTTTTATATATATATATATATATATATATATAGGAAACGTATCACATGAGAATGGTGTTTTTATATGAGAATGATAAGAATATTTCGTAACCATCATGTTTAAATAAATGGTTGAGATTAAAAACTCACTTAAAGATATCGCGTGTCTCCTTCACCGTTATTTACCACCACCATCACAGCTGGCGCCGCCACTGCTTCCACCACCACCGCACCATCGTCGCCACCACCACCACCGATGCCGAATTTGCACTACTTAAAAATAAATTGATTTTGAATTCTAACATCAAATAACTTTACTATCCTCTTTGAATATTCTATCAAATCTCCCTATCTTCGTTCCTCAAATGCAACTAATCAATTATTAATTGAAACATGAACTAATTCATCAGAATTTCTCTTACTTTCTTCCCGTTTCATACTTCGAAGAAATCATATTTTCATACCTTAGAAAAAAATTATATTTTTCAACCAACAACTGCATTTAACCCAATTATGAAACTGCACATACCCTGGCAGTTTGAAACAATTACCATCTGTCACCTTTGGAACGTCTTACACAAATTTCGAAATTTGAGGCCCTGTCAACATACAAGGTGGTCCATCAGGCTCAGCCATGTTTCTCGTAAACCCTCGTTTACTCCTATCAATATCTGCGAACTTGTCATCAATTGAGACCTTCTCCAACAGCTTAGTCATGAAAGGGAACAAACTCCTTCTCCTACACCTACTGAGAAGGCTGCTGAAGAAATGGGTGATCCAACAAATATTCCTCCATCTTCCAACTCTCACTCCATTGAAAGACAAGTGAGGAAAATCAAGGCTGATATCAAGAAGCTCTTTACAAATGTGAACACTTTGCAAAATTATGTGAATGAAATGATTGAGAGATTTACTCAACATCAGTTCTGGTTCAATACATTTGTGCTTCCTGCCATAGCACCTCAAGCCCCTCCAATGCCTTTTGTGCCTTTTTAGCCTCCTCAAAACATTCTCCGGCCAACTACCTCATCATCTTCTGACCATTCTTCTCCATCCAAATAGAAGTTGATGTTTCTGCTTCTCCTAAAGCATGCGGTTGTTCCCTTTTGATTGATGACAAAAGGGGAGAAGTAGTAATGTAGTAGGGCTGATATATGATTGATATAAGCTCTTGTTAATTCTGATTTGTGATTAATTTCGTTTTTTATTAATTAATGACCAATTAATGTACTGTTGAAAAAATCACATGAAATGAATTGGTACTTCCTACAACATTTTCCTTCTATCATTTGCAAACCAACTTGACTTGATTGTTAAAATGCATATCACATTGGCATTATCTGAGATCATATCTCCTGAAATCCAAGCACAAATTCAGGGGGAGACCTTAATGTGTTATATAAAAAATCAGAATCATACAAAGTTAAATTTTGAAAGGTTGCCATCATCAAAAAGGGAGAGACTGTAAGATCCAAGAATCCTCTAATGATGTTTTCATAATGACAAGCTCTCATAATTCACTTAGTATAATTTTGATTAAAAGTACTAATGATTTCAATTGAGTTTCTCTTGAGAAGAAACAGATAGAAAGGCTCCAGAAGATCCTATTGACAATATCAAAGGAATTTGATTCAGAAGAAACAATCTTATCACTGGTTAAAGCATTCAAAGGATTATTCTGAAAATATCAGAAACTGCATTCCTATTTCATAACAATGTTATAATTGTAAAAGAAAGTAAGAAATCCGTTGAGAAGAGTTATTATAAACTTCTGTCAAAATGACAAGTGAAGCACTCTAACAGAAGAAGCAAACTGGATGAAAAGGGATTTCTGTTCAAGAATTCAAACATATACAAGAAGGATCTCAGATCATATATATGGCACAAGAAGAATAACATGAAAAATATAAGGAAACTGTCCAGAAGAATAGTGTAAAGATGCTGACAGAGCTTCAGAAGCAAAGATTCACTGTCAGGAAGACTACAGAAGAAGCATTTCACTATAATTCATAATCTTATAGCTTCCTTGATGTTACAGATGTCGTAATTCGATTTATAGTTATTACCTTCTCCTTTGAAAGTCTAAAAATCCTTTCTAGAATAAAAAGGGTTACTTTGAAGAAGGAATTACAAACTGCAGAAGAAGCCTCTCCAGAAGATATGACCAAAGGGACAGTTGTACATGAAAGGGGCAACTCCTTCTTTAACAGCTAGAGCTTTAGCCTCTTCCCCAAGGCATTCTAACGGCTAGAAGTCTGCCCTTGCCTATAAAAGGAAGCCTTCTCTTCATTGAGAGACACGCAGCATCAGAAGAAACTCATATTGGTTCAAAATTACCATTTCTACCTTCTGGAAGAATTTCTCTCTCTTCAAAACACTTAGATCTTGAGTCAAATAATTCTGAAAGGAAGAAAGAGAGATTATTGGCTCTATAACTTTCTACTATGCAAACTCTGATTGTAAATTGAGCCTCATACAACTGTATTTTATTATTTTTCATCTTCTGTAAGCTCTCAAGAACAACATAAAAGTGTCAGTTCTTCTTGAGAGGTGTTTGGTTGTATTTGAAAGTTGTTGTGAGCATGAAACTTGAATACAGAAACCTAGTAGAATCTTTCAAAGACTGCAGAAGGAGTCTGTGTATTTTCTGAGCTGTAGAAGCTGCAGAAGAATGTTGTGGAGAGCCTGAAGAGACTGCAAAAAAATACTAGTGGTAAGGAGTACCCAAGAAGCTTGTGTAACAAAGTTGACATAAGGAAAATGCTACTGAAAGTAGGGACTGGATGTAGCCTCAAAAGTTAGAGGTGAACCAATATAAATTTGTGTGTGCTTTTCTTTTCTCTTACCTTTTCTATATTGATTTCCTTATCACTGCATCTGCATAAAACAATTTGGAATCTATCTAATACCTAAGTAAGTGATACTTCAAGGTTCCACAAAAAGGAAACTGTATTTTCTGCATCCTATACATTGTCATAAATTAACTACTCTTTTATTGACCTTAAGCTTCTAATATTTAGCCAAGTGATACTTGAGCAAGAAAATATTAGAAGAAATTGTAGAAATTTAAAAGACATCACAATTCAACCCCCTTCTTGTGATTGCAATATTTACTTCAGTCTCAACACCTAATAAGGAAATCTTTTCAATTTTTTTGCATGGAAATTTGAATAGGCAGTTCGCAATCTCATGTTTTTTTTAATGTTAACACCTTGCAATAATTCCAAAGATATAGACAGTTGATGGTGATACGAACTACATCTTGTCTTGTCCCTTTAGGGATCACAGGTAGGATTTTCCAAATATCTCAATAAAAAATAATTATTTTTTCTCCAAAAGGAAGGTTGGCACTATTTGTGGAAGTGATTCGATGTATGTCTCTGGAAGTCCTATCAAGAGCTTCAAAACAATGCTTGTGAGTCATGGGAGTCTCTTCCATATAATAAGTTTGGTTTTTACTATTACTTTAATCAAAGGAGTTTTTTTGTTTTATATTATCAGTGGAGTTCTCATCAATATTTATAGGGATAATAAATTTGGAATGTGTCGTCCTTCTCTCGGGAATTAACAAAGTTGTTATTCCACTCGATGCAACGGTTAGTACAATTTCCATTTTTATATTAAGCCTATTGAAATTTAAAAATATCACTAAGAATTGTTGAAATAATCTTTTTGAGAACAATAATACTGCTTGTTCAAATGGCCTTTGTTGAATTGTATATGTAAAGAATTCTCTCATTGATATTGTTTTACTTTTGTTAGAAGATGAATTTGCACATTCATTCAAAGGGCCATCGTCTCTAAATCAATTTTTACCTCAAGTAAACAATAATGGGCATTGCAAAGGCAAAAAAAACGAAGATTAATGTTGAAACTCACACTACAACAAAGGAGGCAATTTGCGGCGATTTTTAAAGCAATTCGCGGCGGTTAAAACCGCCCCCCAAATGACACTCGCGGCGGTTTGAAAATCGCCGCAGTTATCACCGTCGCGAGGTTGTTTTACGGCGGTTTCTTGCAACCGCTGGAATAACCGCCGCTGTTCGGGCATGGCTGTTAGCGGCGGTTTTCGCACTGCTGCAAAAAACAAGATAAATTTGTGACACAAGAGGCACTTGATTTAGATGATAGTGTGTTCTATAACTATTCTCCCAAGAAGATGAAGACAGGTGGAAAAGGAAAACAGAACTTCATGAACTTTGTGAGTAGGGCACTTCTTGTTACTAAAAGTTCAAAGCATGGAAAGTTTCTCTCTTGTTATGGTTACCAATCTATTTGCTTTTCTCTAAACTACCACCACCAAAACATGCACTATCATGAACACAATTTCAAATAACAATTGCAGTTTTTTTTTTTCTTTTTTTCATTTATGTCTACATTTTATAAATTGCTAAACACTTCACTAGCTAGCTATATGGTACAGGGCCCAGAAATTTGACGAAGAAAATTACAGAACAAAAGGCACGATTTTAAGTCAAAGCCTTCAAGGAAAGAAAAAATAACATAAAGAAATAAGGAAATAGTGAGGGAAACGGACCCGTCTTCGGCAATATCTCTTCCAGTATTGTTTCAAGCCCTGGAAAAGGATGAAACCAACAACATCATGTTCTCTGAAAATTTTACAAATGCATAAAAAAAATAGAGTTAGGGTTTGTACCTTGGGGAGAAAATCACAACTCTCAATTTGAGTTGCTTTGCCGAGAGAATGCAACTGGGAGGTTAGGAGAATGCAACTTTGTTGTTGCTTGATTGAAGGACGTGTGAGGAGATTAGGGCTGGGAGTGACACTTGAGAGAGTGGGAGAGGGGCTAGGAGTGCGAGAGAGGCGCGAGGAGTGAGGGACTGAAGCGAAATTTGGGGCGGGATTATTTTAATTATTAAAAAAGTGCCTCCACTTTCATGAACCGCCTCGAAATGATCAGCAATGAAAGGCAGATCTATTAAACCGCCTTAATAACCGCTTCTAAAAGGATTTTAGGGGCGGTTTTTGACAATCGCCGCAAATAAACCGCCTCCGGTGACTCCTTTTCTTGTAGTGTCATTGCAACAATCCGCTTTGAGCTAGTTTCGACAATGATGTCCATATCACTGTCTGAGCTTAATAATACGAACTCTAAGCTTTTGATCAATTCGCTTAGGAATAAGATCTTTTATAAAAGTGATATTTCCAGCTATCCTTATATATTATAGATTGATAAGAAGAACATAAAAAGGAGGAAAATAGAAACTAAATATCTATATCTATGTATGAAGATTAAATATGCTTCCAAAAGACAAAAAGTAAACCTAAAAAAAGTAACAAATGAAGGCCAAGTATTAATTAATTTTTTTCAAGTTTTGAAAATAATTATTTTAATATTATAACCACTGGAATTATTAAAATATGGATTTGTAACTGTCTATAAGAATTATTAAATGGTAGTTTTTTTTAAAAATTGTATAACTTATGCAATTTAATTACTATAATGTGTTATAAATCTTTTTTTAATATTGAAATTGTTAAAATGAGCTTTAATATTGATATTTGATTTTATTTTTTTATTTAAACCACAGGTATCCTCCACAGGAGGCAATACTGCTCGAGTCGGGAGCATTCACATCATGGTGGGGCTAGCTCTCCAGTAGGAAATTTTTCCATCCACAAGACTCGAACCCGAGACCTTACTTAAGGGGAATCAAACATGTACCACTTGAACTAACACCGTTGGTTGATATTTGATATAATAATGTTTCCCTTCACACTATGCCTTTTTATTGTATTTGATGCAATGATTGAAATTTTAAAAGAAATGAGGACTCTGTAATACATATATAGAAGGTGATAATTAACATGAGAATTGAGTTTCGTAACTCCTTATATAACATTGATTTGTTTTAGTATACAGTAACAATTATATTAAAGTGTTCACTAATAATAAATGGTAATTTTAATGATTGTGAAAACGGAATGTAAATAATATGATTTTAATGATGGAGACATATAAATTTATTATATCAAAATATGATAATTCAATTTTTTTATGGATAATACTTAATCAGTGTTAAATAATATGACTTTAATTTGAACAAAAAACATTATAAAATGTTAAATAATTACTATAATTAAAATTAACATAATTATAAATGTTTTATTAAAATTACCTTTTTTCAAATTTTATATTCAAACAATTAACATAATTATAAAGTTATTTTTTAGTATTAATATTGATATTTGATAAAATAAACATAACTATAATTAAATAGTAACTATTAACATAATTATAAATGATTTTTTAAAATTATTTTATTATATTTTAAATTTTATATTATATTTTTATTTATGTTATAAATCTATTTTTAATATTAAAATTGTTAAAATGAGTATTATTATTAATATTTGACATAACAAAAATAACTATAATTACTATTAAGATAATTATAAAATAACTTTTTAAGTGTTTGAGCATGTTTTAAATTTTTTATTATATTTTATTTTTTAAATTAAGTTTTACCATTTTAAAATTAGTTTATTATATTTTAAATTTCGTATTATATTTATTTATTTATTTTAACTTTTAGATATGTTCTAAATTATTGTTATTATTATTATTATAATGATATTCATATGAGTATAATTATTATAATTAATTAATGATGATAAATAATATTAATCATTTATAATGTAAAAGATATTTTTATTTTTAAAAATTTTATTAAAAGGGATTTATTTTTATGTTTTCACTTTAAATTTCATATGCTACTTACTTTTATAATAATAATAATTCTTTTGGAGCAAAACCTAGCCACTTCACCAATCAATGTCCCTCACAAGTATGTTCGCAATCTTTATTCCTTAGATGCACCAATAGACAGTGAAATATTTATTACTTTATTTTTTGGTCTAAAGTATCAATATCAAATATTCCCACTCCTTTCGTACAAGAAAAAATATTCCCACTCCTTAGATCATTTTGGGCTTAAAGCCCACCTGGATTGGATTAGTACTGATCCCCCTGTGAGCCCAAGCCCAAGCCATTAAAAAAGCAAAACCCTATTATTAGTTACGTACCTTACCTTCGCATTTTATAGTGATTCTTGTCTGTCTGTCTCCCCCAATATCTGAGTGTGTCATTGCAGAGAGAAAGATAGGAGCAGAATGGGACGCGTGAGGACAAAGACGGTGAAGAAGTCATCTCGTCAAGTAATAGAGAGATACTACTCTCGCATGACACTCGACTTCCACACCAACAAGAAGGTTCTAGAAGAGGTAGCTATTATACCTTCCAAGAGGCTCCGAAACAAGATCGCTGGCTTCTCCACTCACCTCATGAAGCGAATTCAGAAAGGTCCCGTTCGTGGCATCTCCCTCAAGCTCCAGGAAGAAGAGCGTGAACGCCGCATGGACTTCGTTCCCGAAGTTTCCGCCATTAACACCGAAAACATTCAGGTCGATAAGGAGACACTTGACATGCTCCATGCCCTTGGACTCAATGACATCCCTGGTATCACACAGGTTGATCCTGTCCCTCTCCCAGTTTTTCCTTCTAGGAGGTATTAAGAAAGATATTGTTCCAACTTTATTGTGTCCGGTAGAGTGGTAGTTTCAATTTTGTGGTTTTACTTTGTGTTGATGTTATTGGGAATGATATGGTGCTTTTTTGTTATTAAGAGAAAACCTTAATTTGTTACTCAACAATTTGATGGTTAGTCTATAGACATTTGGACATATTAGTTTCTTCAAGTATTGATATGGTTGATATTTGTGAATCTTAGGAATTAGAATGAGACTTCTTTTGCGTTATAAGACACTAATGTCTGAATTTGGGAATGCATTTTATCTGTAATTTATGGTATCGAAAAATGAAGCAGATCTTAACACCTCCTGTAAGATAGGATTTCCACACGTATATATCATGCTTAAAATTGATAAATAATGAAAGAAATGTAAAATGTTTATTTGGAGTGGAATTTAATCAAATCAGAGGAAGAATAGATTTTCTTTATGTTTCATTGGAGCACTTCCTTGTTTGCACACTATTTTTTGGCAATTGTAAGGTTGGATAGTTACACTGTTTTTTGGTCAAGGAACTCGTTACACTAGACCAGTCCAATTCCACTAGGCCCATATGTACTCTTTACTGTTGTTCAATCAGATTATGATGATTGAATTGGGATGACAAAAGCGATACTGTTAGCAGTTAGCAACTATTGACAAAAAAAAAGGACATAGCAACTATGATATTTGTGTATTGAACTCACGTGGAGGGATGGGTATATGAGGATGGTCACCTCGGCCTGATCATTGGTTCGGCCCAAATCATTTGAAGGGCACACACCAACCAAGTATATAGCAGATTTGTTAAAGAATAAAAATCTGTAGCATTCAAACAACAAAACTAGAACAATTTAGAAGGAAGAAAAAAATAAATGTACATAAATGAACTCAAGCTGGTACTAGAACGCTGGACTGGCATAGAGATCTGCCTGTAATTATCATAACATGGTTTGGTATATAATGTGGCATGAAATCCCTCGGAAGTGAGAACTAAACTACTTGCTATCATCCATGCCATCAATTGTTGAGTGATTAGGGTGTAAATAGGCTAAGCCCAGATCAGACCAATTTATTAAATAAACTAGGTTATGATTTTTTTAAGAGTCTATATAATTAAATAGAACATGTTTTGAATCTTCCAAAAAACCTTTTAAAAACTACCAAGCCAACCTATTTAAATAAATATAAATAAAATAATAATTTTATAGTGTTATTATTATTACAAATATTTTTATTATAATATCTTATAATTATCTACTTATTAGCTTACTTAAATATATGAGTGTGTTGTCTTACATAAAAGATTTGAGCCTATAATTCTATTCACAATTTCAAATATATGTTTATGGCCTATTTTAATACCTTATTATAAAGCAAGATTTTTAAGTTAGACAAATACATTGGTTAAATAGACTAAACTCAAACCATAATTCTAGGATGTAGGTCAGGATCATGTCTTAGAAAGTTTAACTTGATCCAGCCTATTTCCATCCCATAAGTGAGAAAATGTAGAGAAAACGATTGAGTAATCAAATTCCCACCAAGTTAATTATTTTACCCTTATTTATATTTTTCATGTCAAATGGTTCTTAATGTATAATCTCTCATTTGAAGGTGATTTGAGCTAGTCAAACCCAAAGACTCTCACTCAACTTCGTCCTTAGCTGATGAATTCAAACCCACCCAAAATAGGGGATCCAATTAAAAAGGCAAAAATCGAGTGCTGGTCATGCTTCAAGTTCAAAGCCTAATATATATAGTCAGCTTAATATTCCATTAACACGACTCGCGTGGGTCCCGTCCAACTCAATTCTCAGGGAATTACTTTTCCCACTCCCATTTTTACCTTTCCCATCCCTTTTCTTTTCTTCATTTTTATTTTTAAAAATACCCCTTATCTACTTTAATAAAATTAATTTTTAAAAGTAAATTTATATAAAAAAATTCACCTTCCGAAAACTAATTTCTTTAAACAATATTTTTAATGTACTGCCATATATTAATTTTTATAAGCTAAATTATCAAAATTGTTATTGAAAATTAATTTCCGGGACTAAATTAAAAAATTTCTTTCATCTAATTTAGCCTCCTCCTCTTCCCTTTCATTTAAGAGTGTCTTTAGTAAGTTATTTTAATTTAAAGCTAAAATTAATAGCTAAAATCATTTAAATTGTGTTTGGTAAGGTAATTTTTTTTTGGGATAAATTCACTATGTATATTCACCGTCATTGTGCGATCTCCCGTAGAAATTCAGAAAAGACTTGGTGTTGAGTTTGTTTGCTACCATTTGATTTATATGGTTGACTAAGTCTGCTTAAAATTCTTTCTTCACAATATTCCTCCAACCAAATGATGGGTAGTGGATCAGGTTAATGCAGCAAATGATGGCTTTATCTAAGATAGCTATGCTATTCCGTATCAACACCATGATCCACCGCAAAAGAATAATTCTAAATTAATTTTTTAAGAAGCACCGCAACTTCAAGATGGTTACGATAAATATTAACATTAGATTAGTGATAATAAAACTTTGACACTTAGAATTCTCAAAATTGTAATAGACAATATTGAGTGAATTGTTAAAATGAGAGGAATTGACAATGACAATCTAAAAAGTTTGAACATAAAATAGAAATGTTGAAATTCTCTCTTAATATTTGTCATTTGAAATTCCCCTATTTGTCATAAAAAAATCCTCATATTTGTCATTTGAAATTCTTCCTTCTACTATTTTAACAGATGAATTCTAGTAATTTTAAATTTCTCTATCCAAACACAAGGTTAAGTTTTGAGATATAGAGAGAAAAGAATGAAATAAAATAAATGAAGAGAGAAAATAAAAAATATAATAAATGATGAAAGAGAATAATGAGATAAAAAGAAAAAATGAGAAAAATGAGTGTGAAAAATCAGTATGAAAAAATTCACACTTCTAAAATTAATGCTAGCTTATAACTTATAAAATATTTATATCTTTATTCTAATTTAATAATTATAAATACAATGTCCAAAGATTTTAACTTAAATTTTGCATTATCCTCTTACAACAATCATTTTCATATATACATTCATTTTTTTCTTACAGATCTCATTCTTCACTTCCTTTTTCACACTCATGATCATGACACATACTTTTTTTTTTCCATTCATGTATCTCTCATACAAGGAAAGGTGTATACACCTTGTATAGATATATTAGGGCCGACAAAATGGGTTAGCCCTACCGAGTCGGCCAACCCGAACTTGCTGGCCGGGCATTGAAAATTAAACCCCATCTTTTTGCAGACTTTTTAGCCTAAAATAAATGAGTCGACAGTAATCATTCTGAGTTCGGGTCAGGTTGCCTGACGGGCTTTTGAGCTTACACGCATGTAAGTATAAAAACTTCAGACAAATCACACAAGCATGCTAATATTCAGTATGTACTACTCTGGACTCGAATATAAACAAAAAAAATTAACTCACGCTAATTAAGAAAATTAGTTAACCTCATTTAATTTCCTTGATGTCATCTAAAAATCAATTGTATTCTCTAAATTACCCTTCATGGAAAACGAAACTTGTTTCGAGTGGAAACACTATCCTACATGGTTGAAATTTTGGTATGAGGTCATTAAATAGGGTAAAATTATAGTTGAGATTTGCTTATTTTGGACCACCATAAATAAAAATTTTATTGTTTATATTTGAGTTTAGAGGGAATAATGTTGATTGCTAAACTAGGTATTCGAATTAGGTACTTGACAAAAAAAAAACAAAAAAAGACTATGGAACTAGACAGATTGCTGAACGTGCCCTCAAGCATGTTGATACATGGTGTACTTTAGAAACATGTTATTGATTATTATTGATGTCTTCACTTTAAATGTAATCATTGAAAAATAAAAGAGAAAAAGGATTGTGCACTGAAAGTGTAAAAAATTTTACACTGACGATTAATCACAACCCTTGATTTATGGTGAGTTTGTTGACTTTACTAATTAATATTTTAAAAGTCATATAAATGAAGAATCATGATTAAATGTCAGTGTAAATTACCATTTTACACTGTCAGTGCATATAAACTTAAAATAAAAAGGGATCTTGTGTATCATTTTAAGGTGTAAATCAGATATTATTTCTTATAGTTTAACTATTTGAGTCTCTTAAGATTGTTTCTTTTTTAGACAACATCCTATAATTTTTTTATATTGGCAATGTCCTATATATACTTAATATTTTCTTTCATTTAGGTTTTCATCTTTAATATTTTTTCCTTATAGTTTAATTATTTGAGTCCCCGTTGTTCCCATTAGGGTATATAATCTTTTGTTTTAATATTTTTGATAACTTTATTGTAATATTTTATAGTTTTATGAAAATGTAATTTTTTATATTTTTAATGAGCCATATTTTTCAATAAATTAGATTTTAACGGGACCGGCCCGCACAAGTCCGCTACCCGCATAAGGTTGGGCTCGGACTTTAATTTTACAGTACCAAATTTTTACCTAGTTTTTTAGCCCAACTGTCTGCACAAACCCACTATCCGCTCCGGGCCGGACCAGACTGGGTAGCCCGTTTTGACAGTTCTAAGATATACCCATCTTCATCCCCGGCCCATTACAACATGAGTTGTGATTTTATTCACTTATTTTTATACACTTACTTTTATTCCTCATTTTTTCTTTCTATTTTATCATATCTTCTATTTTCACTCTTTTCGATCATTTTTTCTATCTCTCTTTTTCTTATACTTTTATACCCAATTTTAGGTGTCAAAGAATGTTATTCCTTATAGAACATTTGTGTTGTTAATGTGAAAAAATGAAATACATATGCTAATTAATATTCAATATATAGTTACACTTACAAAAGGAAATTCTTTCTCCATCATTATATTCACCTCCAAATATGAGGTCATATCTTATATACGTCACAACTCTATGCTTGTATATATGTTTTCATTTGTCTAAATGTTGTCTCTTCCAATGAGGTTAATTATATCCTATATATTTCATAATTTTTTTCACTAATGAGTATTTGAAGAATACTTGTTAAGAAATATAAAAATAATTTTTTTAATTAATAAATATATTTATAACGTTAAATACTTCATAATTTAATATTTTTCTAATTTTTGTTTTTTAATCAATGCCAAACACTCCTTAGTATTTCCTTTTTTTAATGAAATTTTGAAGAGGTGTCACCACGTACACGTATAAGTGTTGAATTCATGAATGGCTCTAATTATAACAAAGAACATAATAATGCAAACATTATTTATTTTGATAGAGATGGTCGGGGGACAAACAGGTACCTATATTGTTCATTGAACAGTTAATCAGCTTCCAAACTTGAGACACAATGTAGACAACAGATTGTGTTTTAGGTTGGCTATGATGTGATCAATATAGCTGTAAGTTATTTACCTTTTTTAGGGTTTACAAACTGAGTATTTATTCTACACGTGAGACATGCCTTAATTATATGACACGGTTTTTAGCTTTACATTTAATAACCATGCATGCAGTAGTACTAGTACCTTCTCAATGTGCTCTACACGCAAACTTATTTTTGTGATACTGCAAGATGACGAAAAAAGCTGGTGATAATTCGATTCATATCAAAGAATAATCTCACCTTTTTTTTCTTCCCGTCAGCTATTTCCTGTTAGTGTAATCATGCTCACGCATATTTAAAACGTTATTCAATTAAACTATCATTTTAGATGTATTTTTAAATATAGGCATGTACTCACAATTATATCAACATCATCATGTTATAAACGTGAATCCAGAATAATGCCAATAATAGAAGTCTTGGTCTGCACCTACATCTTATAATATTGTGGTTTTGATTGAAATAGAATACACACTTATGTACTATTCTGTTGGTTGCAAACTTAGATTTGGATTTGATTCAAGACAATTAGTTTGTTTGGTTTACCCCAAAATCACGTTTCAAACGTAGATTACAGTGTTGACTCAGATCCACGTTTGAAATGTGATTTTGGGGTAAACCAAACATATAAAATATTTGTGTTATTAATTAGGAGATATATAATTCTAGGAAAATGATTTTTTTCACAATCCAAAAAAAAAAAAAAGGTATGAAAGGTATAGAGAGAAAAGAAATAGAAAGAAATGAAAAAGTAAGAGATATAGTGAAAGATATGATGAGAAAGAGAGAAAGATAAAAAAAAGTGTAAAAAAGGAAATGTGAGCGGAAAAATCAGAATAGATATTTCCACTATTAGTCTATCCTTGCTAAGAATGATAGTGTTTTTTAATGGTACATGAGGATGAGCCTTAATCATCTCTAAACCTTTATATGAAAAATCTTTAAAAAAGTATAGTGTATATTTTATTTTCTAACTTTTTATTTGGAGGAATAGAGAAAATAGAAAGAAAATAATAAGAAAGAGGAGAAAAAGATAATAGATCATTTATGTTATTGGTTTGAGAGAAAGATTAAAGAAAAAATTGTTGGTTTAACTCCTCCCTTTATTTCATTGGAAAGAAAGTCAAAAGAGAGAAATAATTTTTTTTATAGAATAATAAAAATAACCCTAAAATAAAGAGAAGAAAAAAAAATTATTTTTCTAAGAACATATGCAAATACTCATACTCACATATATGAAGCCTATTAAAGTGTGTGTGTCACTTTATTCTTCTGTTCCCTAGCTTCTTCCTCTTTCATTTAAATCAAATAAACGTTAAGGGTCTAATATCGTGTTTGGTTTCTAAGTATGTGAAACTCAAACTCGCCCTAAAACGTTTTTCACTATAATTTTATATTTTAAAACTTGTTTGAATTAATTTTGGCAACAAATGTAAATTTAAATAGACACGAGAAATTTAACTTTTTGCGTTCAATTAAAAAAAATCATATTAAATTTTACTGTAAATTTATTTTAAAATAAAAAATTTCAAATATAAATTACATTATTTCAAACTCCCTTTTAAATATATATAATCAATTGTAAAAAGTTAACTTTATTCATACTTACATATATTGCAATCTCGATTTAAAGTTCATGTGTTAACTCCAAGTACGGTACTAGCTAGCTAGCAAACCATAAAAAATCGCTATAGAATCATATTACATCCTCAATCATATATTTGCTCCACTCTCATTTGTGTAGTTAGCATAAAGTGCTTGTTATTATTTCACATATAAAGTAAAGATTCGTTAGATTCAGAAAACGGCAAGCAGGAAAATCAGAAAAGTTGTATATCATGCATGAATGGTCTCAATTCGAATCGAAGGACTTCAAAGTAACCCTTTCCTTAATTAACTTAAGTGACTGCCATGATCACTTGCCTTGTAAATATACGTTTCTCCAAACTTGCTTTCAATCAGAGCCTGTGTTAGCTCAACATTATTCAAGTTTAGGGAAAGAAAAACTACTCTGAATATATAAATTGGAAAAAAAAAAACGAGCAAAAAGATTTTTAGCTCGTTTGTTTTAAATTCTAACCGAACAAAATCATGGTTTTGTAGAATTGATTTTAAATCACTCCCGTCCAACATATTTCATAAAACGTGCATCATCCATCTCAAATTCTCAACCATTCATTTCTAGAATCAATTGTATTTAACGGTAAACCAAGTGAACTTTTATCAATGGCAATATTATGCATTGGGCCACTAAGATGGGCTTAGATGTTTTGTTGACCAATTTAAGGGGGAATCTTTGTAAAAGCAACACATCTAAGATCACAATATGGTTGGAGTTGTTTATTGTTTAGCAATTTTTAGATAATTCTTTTTTCCAATTGAAGGTGTTAAAGTTGTGATTGTCCAAAAGTGAAGTGTGCATACATATACAGTGTCAGCTGTCAGGTACAAGACAAAGCAAAGAAGTGCCCATATACCAAACAGGTTTCCTTTCTGTACTTTTATTTTGTGTCTCAATTTGAGATAGAGATGGAAATAGAGAGATCTTGATTGAAATTTTCCTTTTTCTTTTTCATTTTTTTTAAATGATCAGGAGAAAAAAAAAGGAAGAGTGAAAAGCACCAAGCACTGTGAGAGGAAAAAATTAACCATGTGAGGGTGTTGTGTATAGGATGAAATTAAAGAGGAGACATAGGGAAAAAGCAACTTTAATATATAATAGGACATCATCATCATCATGCTGTGTCCTTTTACAGAAACACCTTAACTCTCCACATCTCTCAGAATTCTACACTTTCCATTTCTCTCTCTCTTCCCCTTCTTATGATTTGAATATATATATACTTGGTTTCTGTGTTATTACTATTGTATTGTATATTATAGATATTAGTCAACTCTATTTGTTGCTTGCTTCTCCACCTAAAGCTTTTACTACAACGTTCTTATTTTCTTCCTATAAATACAGTGTTCCCTCCTCTCCATTCTATCTCCCTCACACAAAAACCCTATTTTCAAACAGCTAAAAGCAGAGAACTTTGTTGCCAATGTGAAATATTAAGACACAGATCTTGTAGTTTGTAGACTGTGATCTGATTCTATAACCTCAACATGTCTGATAATTCTTCATTCAGTAGCTTTCTCTCTGCTGCCACTCCAAATTCCACACATAATTCCCATGCACCTCCAAAAAGCACCACAATAGCCCAACCTTGTTGTATTTGCACCCATTGCAACCATCTCCTCACCTTCAATCACCATGCTGGTAAGCCAAGTTTTCTTAAATCTCTCATTGTATAGCCTTCTTTTCTAATGTAACTAATATTAATATAAATTTGATCATATGTTGAAGTGTTACATAAAATACCAAATTAATTCACAAACTATTTCAGTTTAACCAGTGGTCATGAGTTCGATCCCATCAACAGACTGATGATTAAATAGTCTAGAGTTTCATCTTTATGCCGTGACATGAAGTTTGAAGTAAAACTTAGCTTAACTATTATATTTTTTTCCTAATGTCTTATCTTACAGCTCATGTAACAGAGCAAGGGACAAGCAATACAGGGTCCCATATGCAACCCCAACAAAGCACAAGGTGGAGTCCAACACCAGTTCAGTTATTAGTCCTTGAGGAATTGTATAGGCAGGGCACAAAGACACCATCAGCAGAACAAATCCAGCAAATAGCTTCACAGCTACGCCAGTTTGGGAAGATTGAAGGGAAGAATGTGTTCTATTGGTTCCAAAACCACAAGGCAAGAGAGCGGCAAAAGCGTCGCCGCAGAGAGATGGAGGAAACTGCTTCTTCTAGTCAAGGTAAGTTAAGGGAATTGAAAAGAATTCAGAAAATCAAAAAAATCAATAAGCTGAAAGGTACAAGTACAACTAGATATTATAGTGTTCTAATAGTAATGGTAACTAATAGCATAAGGTTTGAGACTCTGAGGCTATTCAGGGTTCTTTTAGTGGTCAAAAGATTCCAACATTACACTGATAGTTACAACAAAGAGAGAGAAAAGAGAGAATGGTTTTTGGTTTTTTTTTATATGTGTATGAAAGTTTTGTTTTTTTAGTATGAAAGATTTGACGTTGAATTTGGGGTGTTTGGATTTTGGCTACAGGGTTGAAAGAGACAGGTTGTGGAGTTAAAGAGACAAAGAAGTGGGCATCCACTTCAAACTGCAGTGGACATGCAGAGGTCTGTAATTACTCTTGGCTTTGTTCATGGTACAACTATAACATCTTATTCAGCTTTGTTAAGCAAAGATACCCAAAAAGATTATCAGATAGCAATAATAGGGGTTTAATTATTTGTTCAGAAGGTCAAATAAAAAGATACATCCAAAAAAGAATTGAGAAAATTTTTAAAAAAAATGGGAAGAAAACAACAAGAGCTTTTGTATCTAGGAAAAAAGAGAGGCTTCAAAAGCTGCTTTTTTTAACTTTCTGTTGGGGCTGTTTTATGCTACTCTGCTTCAGACTTTCTCTTGGACTTGTGAATTCAATGTGAATTCTCTCAATTTTTTTTTTTTTTTTAACTTTCAACTTTACTGTCTGTAATTTGCAGGAATCTGCTGCACTGGATATATCAGAAAAGGGATCTAGTGGGTGGGCTCAATTTGAGGAGAGAGGAATACAAGTTTTGAGGAGAAGCATATCACAAGCAGAAAGGCAACAAGCTAAGTGCCAAAATATAGAAATGCCTTGTTTCACAGCTCCCATTACTATGCCACTACCACAAAGACAACAACTTTTAACCCCTCAAAATTATGATTTACAATCTGTATTCAACAGAGGAATTAGTTTCAACTATTATGATGAAGAAAATGAAGATCCAAAGACACTTGACCTTTTTCCAGTTAAGAGGGATGACCAACAAGATGGAATTTGTGTAGCTGCTGAGAGGAAATCTATGTTCTGTGGAAATGCTTCTATGGACACTGAAATCACCTCCAATCAGTTTTTTGAGTTTCTTCCTTTAAGAAACTAACTGAAGGGAGATAGTAGCTAGCATATGTGATTTTAGACTATATAATATAATATATATGCAGTTTGTTGAAGCAATTAATTGAATGGATGATGTAATGAATAATATAGATGTGCATGTCTTTTTGTATTTTTGTCGGGACTTGCAAATGTTTTGGTTTCATTTTCTTACTTGAGAGTCAGTGCAGTGTTCATGCATGTAGAAGTTTGCTTGTACGCGTGCATTTGATTGAACCTAATGTTGTTTTTGTCTTGCTGACTAACTTCACGTCTTTTCAATTTTAAAGCGCCTTGTTTGGGAAAACATGCTCTTTGCCATCCTCATCTTAATTTACTTATAAACTCTACAAAACCAGCAACTCAATTTGGCTCTGCTTTTCTGTGTAAAAATTTACATAACATTTTAATTACACATGTGATATTAGATTTACAATTTATTATTAAATATGTGTAGAACTTTTTTATACAGAAAATATATCAATTGATCCTACATTTTATATAAAGTATTGTATCTTTCTCTCTCTTGCACACACATTATATATATATATATATATATATATATATATATCTTAAGTTTTTTTTTATTAAAATATCTTAAGTTTTCAATATGTAATAATTAAACACATCCTTAATTAAGGTCTAGCAAGAAAACAAAAAGGCAATGTGAGCGACTATGTTGACAAAGCTTTATATTTACGTAACTTTATGATGTGCATAAATTCCTTGATTAATTGGAATTAGTTTTTATTAGAAAAAGAAGAACTATTAATAATAGAGTAGAAGGGTACTCTCTCTACTTAATTATACAAAATAGAACATGTGAACAATTTAATCCGTAAAAGATTGTTGCATATATTGTAGAGGACAAATACACTAATCTTAAATAAAATCCAGCCCCAACTACTAATTCTAAAAGAAAATCAATTAGTTGAAGACTAATTTTATTTTAATAAAATTCATATAACTTTTCTCTTGGAAAATAATGCCATTATAATGAATTAAAATGGCCATGCAATTGTGAACCATAAAAGTATCCATATTTTTCTTTGAGAGTAAAAAAGATAGACGCATCTTGATAACACCTGCAAATTCATGTTTATAACATGATTTTAACGTTATCTAAACATATTAGGGCTTGTTTGGTTTGCATTTTTATTTCCTGTTTTCTGTTTTCTGGAATTTTATAAAGGAAAAACTGGAAATGCTGGAAACAAAAAATCGTCGTTTCCAGCATTTCCAGTTTTTCCTTTGTAAAATTTCAAAAAATAGGAAACAAAATAAAAACAAGAAATGGAAACAGGAAATGAAAATACAAACCAAACAAGCCCTTATGTTTTCTCCCTTTTCCTTAACCCAGGGTATTGATGAAGAAAGTGATAAGCTTTTGTTATATGAAGATAACAGTGAAATCCTAGCCAAAAATATACTATGCCAACCATCTTTGAAGCACAATCACATCTAAAAATGGTACATTAATGTTTCATTTTGGTTGTAGTAGAAAACATCAAAATACACAACAAAGGTTAGTATATTTTAGATCAAAGATTTGGTGCTTCATTATATATGTTTCCTTGATTATTTAGTGCATATATGTTCGGAAACATGTCCTTAATCATAAAATCACATCATTATGACCAATTGATCCAAAAACGAAAATTGGGAGCAATAACAGACACATGTTGTAACGTCCTAATTCCTCAATTCGAGAATAATGTTCGTTGGAAACACTATTCTGAATTTCTGAAATTATTTCGCGTCATTTCGGGTATCGACATACAAGCACAAATTGCCTAAACAGTCCAACGTATGCTTAGGCTCCCTCACATTCAATAATAAGATTCTGAAAACATTCCATTAAAGAAAAACCAGGGGGAAGCCCGCACTTGGCATGCTAAGGTTTATAAAACTTCTGCCAGAAATCCGGCAGAGTTTCCCCTGAAAACTAGATGTTTCCCAATTTCCAGATTCACCTGAAATCCAACAAAACACCAGTACAGTTTATAATATTCCACAACTAATTCAATTCAATAACAAAATGGGCCTCCACGGCAAAAAATGAGACATTCTCATCAATCCTCACAATAATTCAATCCACTACACTACATTTACAATTATCAACTTTTTCAACACTTCAATAACAGTGGGAAATAAATGTCCTACGGCTAACTGGCAGCTGAGGAGGCGAAAGTATCCACCACAAGACTCCGGTTCTTCATCCAATGCTAAAAGATCCTTTCCTGCACACTAAAGATGTTTCCCACAACGTGGAATGAGACTACGTCCCAGTGAGTGTGACAATAGTGTGTGCAGTGTGGGGGAAAAAGGCAACAACCAAGCATACAACGTACATGAGCATAATTTACATGAAATGCCATTATGAACATATGGCATGACCTCAAAATACTAAGTATATGCCCTGAAGAATGGGAACTAGAAACATGAGTCAGTCACATAAGTAAACAATGCAGAGTCAGTCCTCAAGTGTTATAACCCGAACACCCACGGGGTCTTTTCACTGTTACCTCTTTTGAGCGCTCGACCATGTGACCAAGGACCGTCGTCCAGGGCCACCCTCATTAAGTTTTATTAATAAACAAGTACAATTCATTTTTAATTGAGGAATCCCATATACCCCTTGGCCTAGAGGTAAATGTGATTGCCTCTCTTGCAACATGAATCCAAGGACCGGAGACAAAGTCTCAAAACATGAGTCCAAAGATCAACCTCATTAATTCACATGAGTCCAAGGACCAGAGACAAAGTCTCAAAACGTGAGTCCAGGGACCAAAGGTCTGAGTGTGAAACATGATCAATTTTAAATATGAAATCCAAGGACCCAAAAGAATTCTTTTCAAAACATGAAGTCCATGATTCAAAGTCATTAAGTTCAACATGAGGTCTAACAGACCCAAAGGTCCTTTTTACATAAAAACATGAGGTCCTAAGACCTAATTTCCTTTCAAAACATGTGTAAATGGGGACATAAAACATAATAAGAATTCTATGAACACGAGTGTATGCATAAATGAACAACACTTCAAGGTTACAACATCACAATCATCAATTTCACCAAAATTCCCCAAATCCCCTAACCTAGGGTTTGGCTAAACAACATATATTCAAATACAACTAACAATCCACCCTGGGTCTTGCATAATCTAAGCATAATCATCAATAATAGAAGGGGAAAGGAAGAATAGGGAGCATTCATAAGAGAAACCCAAGAATAGAGTGAGTGAGACCACACCCACCTCAAAGGAAGCTCTAATGGATGAAAGAATGGAGAAGTGGAAGGTGGAGGCGAACCCAAGCTTAAAAAATGGTGGAGTTTCTCCTTGATCTTCATCTCCCTCTTCTCTCTAGCACTCTCTCTCTAGACTCCCTCACTATCTCTCTAACCCTAAGGAAACAGAAGAAGAGAAAATAAAAATGACGAGGGAGAGGGCAAGCAAGGCTTTAAAAGCCGAGCTGCAGGGTGCGATGAGGTGCACAATTAGTGAGCTGGAGCGCACGGCTCCATAAGAGGAAGAACATTACGCGCTGGAGCAAGCTTGGGGTGCGCTGAAGCCCCAAGGGTGTGTTGCAGCCCCCAAGTGTGCTGACCCGCGCTTGCCAAGCCCCATATGACTATGATCACTGAATCAAGTGCGCTGAAGCCCCCAGGGTGTGCTGAAGCCCCCAAGGTGTGCTGAAGCCTCCAAAGCGTGTTGAAGCCTCCAGAGCGTGCTGAAGCCTCCAGAGCGTGCTGCAGCCCCCGGAGCGTGCTGAAGCCTCCAGAGCATGTTGAAGACTCCAGAGCGTGCTGCAGCCCCCGGAGCGTGCTGAAGCGCACTCCCTCACAACCAAAACTCCTCTCTTTCTCCACTTAGTTCTCCTTCTAAATTTCCCTTCTAACTTAGTCCTTCTTCTCCTGATCGAATCCATAACTTAAGACTTTCACTATGTCCTTTTAGGTTCTAATCTTGGGATGTTACACATGTGGCCGTGAACGTGATACCAAACATACTATTAGAGTTAGTTTTATATTTTATAGATTTGAGAGTAAAAATCAAAATGACTCTTATTTTGTGACAACACATATCTTATATGTAAGAAGGCTGGTACATCCAAGTTCTGGTACATTATATTTGACTATTGCTATTAGACTTTAATTGTAATTTCAGTTCAGTTGGTTAGTTAGTTACAAATTAGTTAATCTGTTAGTTTCTCATTTCCTTGTATAAATAACTGTTTCTATCTTCTTAATTCAATTACGGAAAATCATTCTTCTCAAGTCCTTTCTTCTCAATTCAGGTGCAAACCGTTCAAAATTTGGCAAGAAAGATCGTCCATTATGTTCTCATTGTGGAGTTCTTGGTCACACAGTTGATAAGTGCTTTAAGCTTCATGGATATCCTCCTGGTTTTAAGGCAAAGTCCAAAAGTCTTGTTGCTCAGGTTGCTGATCTTCCTTCTGATAATACAAATCAAGTGTCAAACACCTCCAACAATGCACAGCTCACAAGTGCCCAATGTTAACAATTAATTCAGTTGTTATCCTCTCAAATCAGCATACCTTCCTCTTCAAATATCACATCTGATGACAATATTGATTCCAATCCCACTTCAGGTATCATATTATCCACTATAAATTCTTCTTTTTCATCTCCCACATGTTAGAACCACAGGCAACACTAGAAGGGGGGTTGAATAGTGTTGTAAACATTGTAAGAC
Source organism: Sesbania bispinosa (assembly GCA_026901365.1). Classification (NCBI taxonomy): domain Eukaryota; kingdom Viridiplantae; phylum Streptophyta; class Magnoliopsida; order Fabales; family Fabaceae; genus Sesbania; species Sesbania bispinosa. The sequence continues at coordinate 818,756 of QLOH01000426.1, forward strand.
AATTTTGGAAATCTTTATTATAAATCAATCACGTTAAGTGATCATTGTGCAAACCAATCTTAAGATCAGAGTTATTTTAAATACATGCGGAATATATGAAAGATTTAGGTTGAAAAACTTTCTCTTACACTTAAGATTGTTTTGATTTGAAAAACTTTTCTCAGTGTCTTCAGAAGAATATTACTAAGAGTACCTTCAGAACTATTTCTGAAATACTTTAGATGATCAGAGACCATCTATATCATGTGTCTGAACTGAGTTCCTGTTGGGCTCACTTCAGACAGATATTTCAGACATCCCTCTGAATATATTCTTCTATAATACTTCAACCTACACTGGAGATGTTTTAATGTTATGTTTGTATGAAAACTTGTTTTATTGAAATCCTTGAGTTAAGCTTGTTATGAAAAGTACTTTTCAATCCCCAAAAGTAAATGCATTACTGAAAATAAAAACAGTAAGTAAAAGAGATAAGGAATGAGAAACTTAGGCACAGAATTTATCCTGGTTCACCCACTACCCGTGAGCTACATCCAGTCCTAGTGGCAAACCACCACTAGCCTTTTTCATTAATCACAACAACAATAACAACAACACATATGTGCCACTCCGAATCACCCAGACCCTTGCAGCCACATATGTGTTCCACTGAGTATTCTTTTACAGTCAAGCCTCTCCAGGCTCAGGATCACATCGATCCTTAACACATATATGCGTCACTTCGAATCCTCCAGACCCTCGCAACCACATATATGTCACACTGAGTCACACAGACCAGCAGTAGTATTTTCTATCAAGCCTCTTCAAGCTCTAAGAGTATTCTTTTACAGTCAAGCCTCTCCAGGCTCAGGGAAAATAACCAAGTGTGAAGTTTACAACTTCTCAACCTAAGTTAGATGTTCGTTAGAACTTCTCAACTCAGATTCTTCTTGTACATAGTGATTACTGAGTACATACTCAGGATACAGTCATTACAAACTAAATACAAGGATAGACAGTGATACAAGTGTTTGAATTTAAGTACAATCCCTATCTTTTCTATGAGAAATACATCCTCTGAGAGTAGGCTAACTAAGATATGAAATTAAGCTCCAGCCTCTTTCTCCAACCATTGGTTTCCATGGGCTACATTCTCACCCGTATCATTGGAATACCAAGGTATCTTCAAAGCTTCAAACCGTACCCGGTTTGATAGTCATTTGTACAGCATGATTGCCTTCCCGACAACCAATTCACTTGATCAACAGACCAACTGTACAATCTAACTAACTGACCAGCTGATCAGTAGCCCGATTGAGAATTAACTCTCTGATCAATTGTTGTTGACTTTTTTCATGATGTATTTAAGCTCGAGTCAACTCTTGTTAACTGTAAGACACTCAACCTAGTTAACAATTTTCATCCTGATTGATTTCAAGAACCTTCTTGAAAAACAATCCCAATTGATCCAACTTGGTTGCAACAGCAGCTGCAGGTCGGCAGCATGGTTAATATGCTCAACATGCCAACATCTTCAAATTCAATCTTGAGGCTATTTATATGTTCTGCTTGAATATAGCCGTTGAAGATGATTCATAATACCGTTGAGCTTTTGATGATGTGGCTCATATAGCCGTTGTGTAATAGCTTCTCAAACGGTTGCTTCTCCTTAAGCATATTGAGTGTTCAGAATACTCCCGTTTTGACACTTCTGTTGATGAGCTCTGTTTTGAGAGATGTGATGATTATGTGTATTCTCTCTCTTGAATTCTTTTTGCTTTCTTGCATTTGTTTTATCCAACTTGCATTATCTTGCATCTGCTTTATCCAGCTTGCATTATCTTGCATCTGCTTGCTTTCTTTTGCTAATTCTCTCTCTTGATTTTCTTCTGCTTTCTTCTGCGTTCATCTGCTTTCTTCAGATTTCTTTTTCATTTGCTCCAGACACCATTACTTCTTTGAATGAGATGTCTTGACCAAATAGTCGTTGTTTGCAGCTTCCTCTTTTGAGATTTAGATAAAGATGTTGAATTGAATATATTTTATTCAAACATCTTCTTTGTTGTTTTTGCTTAGTCTCCTAAGCTTTTCTTCTGCTCTGTTCCAGATTGCACAAATGAAGAAATGTCTCGTTGAAATGCTATCGTTTAGAGATAGCAAATAGTCTTCTTTTAATCCGTTGTGAGACACGCTTCTTGAAAGTTCTGACATAGTACAACGTTGGTGCTGCAGTAAAGCTGCTACTGTTGTTGCTGCGAATGTTGCGTTGCAGAGATTTCCTCAGTGGTGTATGAACTTTAAATGCACCAGGAAAGGTCTCTGTGTTTGTTGCCATAAATGTGTTTCAAAACGTACGAGCAGCAGAGACTTAGAAAAGTCTTCACGCAAGGTTTCAGCAAAAATGCCACGTCATTACTAAAGCTTCAGACAGCTTCCAAGCTTCAGACGGGTTCCAGTCTTCATACGGCTTCCAGTCTTCAGACGGGCTTGGCTCTTCAGACAGCTTCAACACTTCAGACAGGTTGATCACTTCAGACAGCTCAAGTCTTTCAGACAACTTCGTTGCTTCAGACAGCTTCGATACTTCAGACGGGTTGCGTCCTTCAGACAACTTCAATTCTTCATACTGGTTGAAACTTCAGAAGCCTTCTTCCTTATGATAATAGAATTGTAGCTTCATTCTTCTTTGTATCTTCTTCTTCTTCTTCTTCTTCTTCTTCTTCTTCTTCTTCTTCTTCTTCTTCTTCTTCTTCTTCTTCTTCTTCTTCTTGTATTCATTTCTTCAATTCATTGTTGTTCTTCAGACAGATGTATATTTGATTCTGTACTTCTTCATATATCTTCTGCCTTCAGTTCTTCAGATAGTCTTCTTAGTCTTCAGTTCTTCAGATAGTCTTCTGATCTTCAATTCTTCAGATAGTCTTCAAGTCTTCACTTCTTCAGACAGTCTTCAAGTCTTTAATTCTTCAGATAGTCTTCTAGTCTTCAATTCTTCAGATAGTCTTCGGGTCTTCACTTCTTCAGACAATCTTCAAGTCTTCACTTCTATTCTTCAGTTGCTTCAACTCTGTTAAGGATTATTCTTCTTCAGATTCTGCACTCTTGTTCTTCTGATTCTGATCTTCTGATTCTGATTCTGTTCACAAAATCTTCTTCTTCTTCTAAAGAGTATTCCATCCTGAAACATAATTAACAAACAAATACCTTTCTCAGTAGAACCTGTTTATATAATCTAATTGGTTCTTTATATAATCTTATTTGTTCTTTATATAATCTTATTTGTTAATCATTAAAACTAAAGGATGTTATGTCATATAATCATGTTTAATTACTTAAACAGATTTATAGACTTCACACCACATGTTGGCTATTAGACTCAGGTGACACCAACCATATTTGTTTTTTCAAACAATCTTTTCATGATCTTACTACCATCAAGAATTCCTTTGTCACATTACCTAATGGTAGTAAGATTCCTATTGAGGGTATAGGTTCTGTTCAGTTGTTCCCAAACTTAATATTGACCAATGTCTTTTACATTCCCACTTTTACATTCAATTTGATTTCTTTGAGTGAACTTTTATCTGTCCATTCTTTCAGAATTATTTTTTCTGATAACTCTTTCATGATCCAGGACAAGCTTTCTTCTCTGATGATTGGCAAGGGTGAATTATATAATGGCTTGTACATTTTACATACTGATTCTATGAAATTCATTACTATGCCATTTCAATCTCATTGTAATTCTTTGTCTTTTGATATTTGGCATCATAGACTAGGTCATCTTTCTCATGATTCTTTTGTAACCCTCAATAATAAATACAGTCTTGTTTCTTCTAGAATTCCACATTCCCATTGTCATGTTTATCCTTTGGAAAAACAGCACAAATTAAAATTTGTTTCTAACAACAATTTTTCTTCTTCTCCCTTTGATTTAAGCCACATTGATACTTGGGGTCCCTACCATGAGCCCACATATGATGGTGTTGGGATTTGATTTTCAATTGTTTCGAATTCCACAAGTGACAAGGATATGATGCCATTTCGAATTGACAGAAAAGGTTAAAATTATCTTATTTCGAAATTTGATAATAAGTCTGTTAACTTAGAAAAATTCTTGAGTGAAGTTAACACAAAAAGGCTTTACAATTTCGAAAAGAAGATAAATGTAAATTCAGAAATAATATATTACAAGTATTCCAAAAGGGTAAATGATAGTTCTTTTATTCATGATCCAAATTCGAATTACATTAGTTCGAATACAGTGGAAATACATTAGAAAGGAAACTATCTTAAACTAGAATGAGTACTTGACTCATGCCTAACATGCCTCTTTATCCTCATCCTCATCCTCCCCCACAAGCTTTAATAGAGCCGATACAAAGAAGAATTCTTTTTCCAATCTGTTGAACTGCCTTCGACTTGGGGAAGAAATCAAGGTCAGCATGGGGACTAATAAATAGATTCATTTATTTTGTAAATGAACCTATATTTGGCTACTACGTACAATCCAAAAGAAAAATTTCAAAGAGAAAGGTTCGAAAAGCCAATAGCTTTGGCTATTTCGTCAATCCCATAAAAAATGAAATCATTCCAGATTGGATTGTACGCAATAGCCAAAGGGATTAACTTCTTCATATTCTTTGAGGAGATTCTTTAGAAAATTTAGAAAAGAAAGAAGAAAGGAATGAAGAATTATGAAAGGATTATGTACAGGCACTCCTATTTATAGGGGTAAAAAGAGTTAAGTGTCATTAATAAGACCATTTTAACGTCTAATGAAAAGAATTCTCATAAAGAAGTTGAATGGACGGTGGCCGGTGGTCTTTATGACTTTGAATTAGCCAAATAAAATTTGACATATGGCACAGAGAAGAGTATAATCAGGTCTCGAAAATGAGAATAGATTCATTGATTTCAAGTATCAAGAAAGACTAAGTCTTGTAAGTTAAAGATGTTCTCGAATCCATGAAGCTAAGGTTCCAGAAAGAAGATTTCAAGAAACCAGAAAGAAGATTTCGAGAAATCAAAGAGCAAGATTTCGAGAATTATAGGTAGAAACTCGAAAATAAAATAACTGAAAATTTAGAAAGATTTCGAGATTCTGGAAGTAAGTTTTCAAGAAAACAGAAGGCAGAAAATCGAACACAAGGTTCTTAAAGACTTAGCCGATTTCTGAATCATGAAAGACTTTGTTCGAGAAAATAGAAAAGAGCAGAAAAGCAGTTAGTGGAAGTTACAGAAGTTTGCTGATCAAGGACAGATGGCAACATCCCAATGGAAGTACTTTGAAAAGTGCAAGGATCAGAAGCAGTTTTCTGGTTAGCAGAAAACGTGGCAAGCATGCATGCTGCCAACACATATGGCTAGATGATGTGTCGATTGGACATTAGTTAGCCGTTAGAAATAGGAAACTATAAATAGGTGAATTCTTAATGTAATAATGGTTGGCATTTCATTACACTCATACCCTTAAACACCTTCACGTCCGATCACACTGCGACTAACAGGTTTACAAGGATTGACTGTATGTGATGAACCCATCCACTTTTATCTTTATGCAACTTTATTTTTCAATTCATTTACTTTCTGCATTCTACATTTTGAATTGTATCTTTCAAGCAATTTTCTTTCTTTACTCTGAACTTTGTGTTCATATTTCCGTGAATTTAAAAGAAGTCAAGTGAAAATTTAGAACTTTGATAAAATTCTGAATCAAGTAGTTCTAACTCTTTGTGAAAGATAAGTTTTTTTGATAAAACTCTGAATCAAACTCTTTGAAATTCATCATTTCTGGGTTTTTGAAACATAACAATTGACTTGGTGAAATTCTGTACCAATCAACCATTTTTCCACCAGAAAACTTGAACTTTTGAAAGTCTTTAATAAATCAGAAACACCATAAATCTACTTTTTAAAAGAGTCCCGTAAGAGGATCTGATTCTAATCCCCAGATTGTTCTTAGAATCAAAGTGATTAAAATTTAATTTTCGAGATTAGATATTTTTCACCACAAACAAATTGGCACGCCCAGTGGGACAAATTCCCAAAGAGTAGTGTGTGTTATGATTTTCTAAAAATTTGTTTTTGCATGCATTTGAGAAGTGGGAGAACAATTTCTGTTCAAATGGCTAACAATTCAAGACAAAATGCAAATGGAAGCAACAATAGGGATAATACTAATGTTACGAATTCTGAGAATTCGTCACCCCAAAGAATTGAGTCTGTAAACAACAATGAGAATGGGGCAAATGGGAATAATAGTGTTAACAGAGAACAATCAACAACTGCTACTACAACTACTACTACTATGCCAGAGCATGTAGTAAGTCAGATTGGTTCTACTATCCCTATACCCAATTTTGTTTCTGTGTCTCAAAATGGACAACCAGTTTATGGGTTGCCATATGGATTTGTCCCAAATTCTGCGACAGCCCCACCAACTATGTCAACAGTAGGTCCTACAGTTACTCGTGGACCCATTTTTAATCCCTTTGTGGGAAGTTCTTCTTCATCTATTACAAATTCTACGTTCCAAACTCAACAAATGGATGAAAGTAACCATGAAATGGTGAATATGTTGACAAGACAAATGGCCACAGTGTTTGATCCACTAGTACAAACAACAAATACCAATTATAATTTGTTGGCTAGGCAAATGGAGAGGATTGCGGATGTGTTTGGAGCACCCACAGATCCTATAGTAAGACAAGTGGCTAATATGAATCCCCCTGTGAATCAAGGGGATCAAAATAATCAAATACCAAATCCTGTCAATCCTATCGAAAATAGGGAAGAAAATGCTCCTAGAGTTATCTTGAATAGAAATCAAAATGCTGACGAAATCCTCGAAAGGATAAGAGCAAATAACTTAGGGGGCAACAAAATGTTGTTGGAATTGTTGAACAAGTCCTGAATAGACATGGATTCAATGTAGGATTTGTGAATCATCCTTATGTAATGTCTCCTTTTACCCAGATGGTGTTACAAACTGAATCGCCAAGGGGATGGAAAGTTCCCAAATTTACTAAATTTTCTGGAGAAGTAGGAGAATCTACTGTCGAACACATTGCTCGACATCAAATCGAAGCAGGTGATTTGGAAAATAATGAAGAATTGAAAATGAAATATTTTCCTAGTTCTTTGACCAAAAATGCTTTCACTTGGTTTACAACTCTTTCCCCAAATTCGATTCATTCATGGAATCAATTAGAAAGAAGTTTTCACGAGCAATTCTTTCAAGGGGAAACAAAAGTTACTCTTATGGATTTAGTAAACATTAAGAGATCTTTGAATGAATCAATTGATGACTATTTAAATAGATTTAGACAAATGAAAGCTAGGTGTTTTACTCAGATTCCTGAATATGAGTTAGTCCAAATGGCTGTAGGAGGATTAGATTATTCAATTCGAAAGAAATTGATCAATCAACAACTTAGAGATATGGCCCAATTGGCTGATAAGGTTTGGGAAATTGAACATCTGAAGAAAGAAAAAGAAAGGTTCAGAAAACCTGACAAAATCTTTCGAAAAGATAAAATAACATATTTGGAAGTATCTGATGATAATGATTTCGAATATGATATAGAAGATAATGATGTTCATGTAGCAGAACTTAAGCCAGGACCTCCTTATGTTTGTCAATCTTTGAAACCTAGTGGAAAGTTTAGTAATGATACTAAAGATAGGTTTCCTAAGAAAAATTATGGTTTCGACATTTCGAAAGCAGATCAAATTTTCGATATATTGGTAAAAGACAAACAAATAACTCTAAGTGATGACCATAAAATTGTTGAGTCTCAAAAATATCATAAGGAAAATTATGATGCTTTAGATAACTCACTTCCCAAGTTTTAATGCTTAACAAATTTGGGTTAAAATATTTATCATAGATACATATATGTTTAATGATTTATCTATGATTTCAGCAAGCCACTATGAACTTATATAAAGACTGTGCTTTCAACCTTTCTGAGATATTAAGCCTTCTGAAGGTTCAACCTGTCTGAAGTATTGAAGCCGTCTGAAGTGCATCAACCTGTCTGAAGAGTTGAAGCCGTCTGAAGGTTCAACCCGTCTGAAGAGTTGAAGCCGTCTGAAGGTTCAACCCGTCTGAAGAGTTGAAGCCTGTAGGAATACAGGGAAACACTAGAAGGGGGTTGAATAGTGTTTCTAAATATTTTAGAAAGCTTTTCGAAAACAGATTGACAAAAACAGACTTTCAGACAGGTTGTTTGAGGGCTATCTGAAGTTTTTCAGATGGCTGTCTGAAGTTCTTTTCAGACGGCTTAAAATGGTTCTAAATGAGGTTTCTCCCTTTTAAAATATTAGAATAAATATTCAGTCCCCTTGATTAGCTTAAACTGAAATAACAAAGATAAGGGAAAGAGAAACTTAGCCACGAAATTTATCCTGGTTCACTCACTACCACCTATGAGCTACGTCCAGTCCCAATGCCAATTAGCACTTGGATTTTCTCTTAATCTTTCAAGATTACAAGTATTCTTTTCTGTCAAGCCTCTTCAGGCTCTACAACCAAGTATTCTTTTACAGTCAAGCCTCTCCAACCAAGTATTCTTTTACAGTCAAGCCTCTCCAGGCTCTAAAACAATTACACAGAAAAGAGATGCTTAAGCTCACAAACTAAGACAGTTTTGAGTCTTAAACAGTTATGGAATACACAAGAAATAACTGAGGTATACTCAGAATATTACAATATGTGTGTATATGACTAAAATATTATCAGAGTGTTGCAGCAGAGAAATTTGCAGAGTTTCAGCTCTTTTTGAATTCTTCTCTCTTCTGCTGTGCCTTCAAATAATGGGGGTATTTATACCAAAAAATCAGTCCGTTGGTGGGAAACCATCATTTGTGAATTGTATGAAAACCGTTGTGAGACAGCTGCTGTGCACAGGGAATATTCTCTGACATCTGACACATTGCAAGGTTTTGCTCCTGCCAAAAAGCTGCTGTTTGTTGTTGCTGCAATGGCTGCGTAGCAGAGGACGCGTTGTGGCAGAGATCGTGCTTGAAATGTAGCAGAGAGTGTCAACTGTTGGAGCAGAGATCGTGCGTAGTACAACAGTACTTCAGACGGGTCTTCACATCTTCAACATAAGCCACATCATCAAGTTACTTCAGACGACTTTGAAGCTTCAGACGGGGTGCACTGCTTCAGACAACTCTTGCTTCTTCAGACAGTTTCACCACTTAGTCTTTTTAGAAATGCTTGTGATGGCTCTTTGCTGAAATCATAGACAAGTGGTTTAGATACATATATGTGTCTATGATGAATATTCTAAGTTAAATTTATTAACCATTAAAACTTGGGAATATATCTGTCTTAAAACATCATAAACCTCTTTATGATATTTTTGAGACTCAACATTCTCCCCCTTTTTAATGATGACAAATTTACTTAAAATATACAAATCTGTAATAATAAAAAATAGATAGCTCCCCCTGAGAACATCATGTCTTATGACAGATTTCTTTCAAGATATGTGCTGCTTATTGTAACTCAGACAGTTTAGCCAGCTTCTTAAGAATTTGTACTCCCCCTGAGTCCTGTAATCACTTCAGATTTAGATTTTTTAGTATTAATACTCCCCCTTTTGTCATCAATCAAAAGGGTATATCAGAGCAATAACATAGATACAAGCTCAGTATAGTACAGATAGAAGCATAAAAACATAGAGTGATATCAAAGCAAATGGATATTAGACAAATTACTGATTGTATTTCATGGTTGTGTAAAAAAAACTGACAATCAGTCACTTTTAAACAAAAAAAAATGAGCATCAGACATGAGCAAGGAAAATTATTCCTTCTTTTTCAGCAAGGCCTCAGTCAGAAAAGACATTAATTCTTCTTTGGCCTTGTCAATAGATGCTTGCACTGTTGACTTCAGCTCTTGTTGCCCTGATATGATAAGTTGCTGGTCATGAAGAATTTGTTCTTGTTTATCAAGCAACTGCTTGGATTTCTTCTCTGATTCAGCAAATTTCTTTTCAAGGTTCCTGACCTTGGATTTCAGCAGCAAATTCTCTTTAGATAAGTCTTGGTCTAATTCATATAAGATGATCTGAATGTAGGGACAAACAAATCTCAGAACTTTGAATCCAGGTTTCAGATTGTAGACAGATGGCCTATAGACTAGACAGAAAAAGGTGCCAATGAACTTAAGCAGAACCCAGTCTTCATGAAAGGAGTCAGCAGGTGGGGGAAAGTGATCTCTAAGAAAGTGGTATTGGACATTTATAGATTTTCCAACTCCCATTTCAGATTCAGCATCTGGACCAGCTGATCCAGAAGAAGATCCAGCATCTTCTCTGATCTTCCAGTAGGATGACCACATCAAGTCTTGCATCAGATGATCTAGGCTTCCTTCTTGCTGACTTATAAAATCTGGAAATGCTTCCCACTCTGTTGAACTCAAGACTTCAGATAAGGGAGTTGATGCTGAGTTTTTCACCTTAATGCCTTTGAGTTTTTGACCTTTTTCTTCCTTTAGGGGATACCTGGGTATAATTCTATCAGGCTTCACCAGTATTGTAGTGGTTGGCCTGATGGAGCATGACCTGGGGGGTCTGTGGCCCATCATCCCAACTCCTTTTTGCAGCCTCCTCTGAAACAAATCTGCTTCAGTGTTCAGTTTTCTGATCATAAGCCATTCTTCATCATTCAATCTCCATGAATCTTCAGAGAATGGGTCAATGGGAGCCCATGTGTGTGCATGAGGGACAACACCCTTTCTGATCTTATCTATGCCACTGGAAATTGCTTGTGCTTCAAACACAGATCTTTTAGTCAAACCTTTGTGCGTGGAAATTGCAGGTGCTGTTCTGAAGTGATGCAGCTCTTCAGATAGACAGCTGAAATGTGGTAAACTGCAAGAGCCATGAGAAATAAGGGATAACTGAAGTGCCTTTGCAAGTTCTTCTTCTACTTCAGCATCAGTCAGCTCTTCTACTACAACAGATAGATCTATTTGCACAGAGGGTGAAGGTGAGAATGGTGGAGATGGTGATGGTGAAGAAGGTTGAGGTGGTAAAAGTGATGGTTGGATATCTTTTGGTGAGAGGGATTCAGGTTGATCTTCTGAAGGGGTTGGTTGTATTGGTTCAGAGAAAGTAAATGGTTCAGATGATAAGGTTTCTGTTTGATTGGTTTGGGGTGAGGATGGTCGAGGTGATTGGTTTTCTGTTTGTGAGATAGGTGATGGTTGCTTTTGAGGTGAGGTAGATTTAGGTGAAGGTTGTGGGGATGGTTGTGGTTCAGACAAAACAGGTTTAGGTGAAGGTTGAAGGATTGGTTGAGGTTCAGACAAGGGTTGAGGTTGCTTTTCTGGTGATGATGGAGGTGAGGGAGTCACATTGTCAAATCTCACCTTAATCCTTTTGTAAGGAGGTTTAGGTGCATCATCCTCTTTAGCTTTAGCTTCCCTTTCCTTGGCTTCCCTCTCTTTGGCTTCCCTGTCAGCCTTCTCCCTTTCATCTGGTGTAAGAGCTCTTCTTCTCTTGAAGTATGCATGAGCCTTTACATAATTCGGATACTTTCCAGCCACACTTTCTTCTTCCAGCTGAGAAGCAATGCTTCTAGTAACCCTAGGTTCAGGGCCTGTCTGAAGCAGTTTGCTTTTAGATATTTTTCTCTGAGGTGCACTGGACCTCTTCTTCTTCTTGGTAGCTTCAGCAATGGTTGCTTGCTTGTCGTCCTCAGCATAAGCAAGCTGTGATTGAATAGAAAGGAGTCTGTCACTCTCCTCTTGCTCAGTTTTCTTTTCCAACTCCTCTTGTTCTAGTGCAGTAGCCAAGGCTGCTACCTGTATAAGCACCGGATCTGAGGGACATGCAGCTATTGGTTCTGCAGATACAACATCCATCTTATCTAACTTCTCAGCCTGTCCTTCCATTTCAGAAGTAGGCTTAGAAGTTTGTACTTCTTCAGACATCTGACCCACAATTTCAGCAAGCTTCTGTGAAGCTTTCTGAACAGGTTCAGACACCTGAGCTTGTACAGATACAGTTGCCCCTTTTGCAGCACTTCTCACAGGCAACTTTTTCAGCTTCTATTGGGGGGATGACTTGGAGGGCTTGAACTCATGCCTCCTTATGTCTCCTCTCAGCTCATTCTCCAAGACTTCCATGGTTGTGTTTCTTCTCTGAGCCTTTTCAGTCAGCAGGCTCTCCTTCATGGATGGAGATTCTGGTTTTGGGGTAAGTGTGATCCCCATGCTCTTAATGTTTGACTCACCAAACATAGGATATGTGGTATGATCATATTTTCTCTCAATGGGAACATTGAAGTGTAGAAGTACCTTTGTGATGATGGTATTGTGAGGAAAGCTCCCTGCAGAGTCTCTTAGCCTCTTCTACAGATGGTACATGATGATGTTGGGAAGATTAATCTTCTGTTTCTTCAGCAAATGAATGAGACAGAACCTTTCCAACTCTGAAACATGATTTCTGCTTCCTTTCTTGGGAATAACAGAGCATCCAAGAATAGCATGCAGAATCCTTGCTTTGTCAGACATGTGTTTGGCATCCAGGTTGAGTGGAGTTGCAGTTCCATAGAGGAACTCTGTGAAGTGCTTCTGACCACCATTTCTAGCTTCCCATCCAGCAGTAAAGGTAGCTCCTTCAGCCCTAACACCACAAACTTCAGCTAAGACCTTTTCATCAATAACAAGAGGAATTCCAAGCACTGAGGCTTTGATGATAACGTAGATCCCTTGAGGGTTTGGAATGCCTCTGGCAGTTTCCCAGAAATCCAGAATGCTCTGTTCATGCCAGTGAGTACGGTTGTTGTTGAAGTATTCAAGCCACCCAGCTGCTCTGAATTCTTCATAGAGATCCATACCCAGATTTTCAATCTCCGCCAAATCAACTCCTTTGGTCTTGACAATGTTGCTTGCATCAGATTTCTTAGGTGCCATTGATGAAATCTTGAGAAACTTTGAGAGAAAAAGATGGTTTCTGGAAGACGAAGAATAACAAGAGTTTTGATAGCAGAGAAGGTGGTAGAGGTCTTCTGGTCTACTGTACTATGTATTTATAGGCTTTTCAAAAGTAATGATGGCGTGTACTTGCTGCGTAAACCTCGGGTAACGTGCGAAGTGGAAGAGACAAAATAAATGATATTGAACCGTTTCTCTTTGCCACGTCATTTGCTCATTTCAGACAAGTGATAGATTTCAGATAGCCATATAGATTTCAGACGACCCAAAATTTCAAACGAGTCACTTGTGTCAGACAAGCTGAAATTTCAGACTGGTCATTTTTCACAGATAACAGCATACACTTAAAATGCATGAATGTTCAGATTATCTCTGACGAACTTAAATCTATCTTCAGTTAGAGGATTTGTGAATATATCAGCCCATTGATGCTCTGTATCAATAAACTGAATATCAAAAACACCTTTCTAAACATAGTCTCTAATGAAATGATGTTTGATTTCTATATGCTTGGCCCTAGAATGTTGAATGGGGTTTTTAGACAGATTAATAGCACTGGTATTATCACATAACACAGGTATAAAAGATATAGGAATATTAAAATCCTCTAGCTGATACTTCACCCATAACAGTTGTGAACAACAACTGGCTGCTGAGATGTATTCTGCTTCAGCTGTTGATAGGGCAATTGTGCTTTGCCTTTTGCTTGACCAGCTGATCATGTTTTCTCCAATGAAATGACATCCTCCACTGGTGCTTTTTCTTTCAACTTTTTCTCCAGCAAAATCAGCATCACAATAGCCTATTAACCTACAATCCTTACTCTTCTTGTAGCACAGACCAAGGTTAGTAGTACCTTTAATGTATCTGAAAATCCTTTTCACAGCTTTGTAGTGAGTAATTCTTGGATCAGATTGAAATCTAGCACAGAGGCATACATTGAACATAATGTCAAGTCTGCTTGCTGTTAGATACAGTAGAGATCCAATCATTCCTCTATACAAAGTTTGATTCACTGTTTCTTCACTCTCATCTCTACTTAAAGATGCAGAGGGGTGCATTGGAGTTGACATAGGTCTGCAATCACTTAAGTTGAACTTCTTAAGCATTTCTTTTGTATACTTTTCCTGATGGATCCATATACAATTAGATTCTTGCTTAATCTGAAGTCCTAAGAAAAATTTAAGTTCACCCATTAAACTCATTTCAAACTCTGATTGCATTAACTTAGAAAACTCTTTGCACAGAGAAGAATCAGTTGAACCAAAAATAATATCATCAACATATATTTGGACAAGTATAAGATCTTTGTTAGACTGTTTTCTAAAAAGAGTTGTGTCAACTTTTCCTCTTTCAAAACCATTTGATATAAGAAAACTGCTCAGTCTGTCATACCAAGCTCTTGGGGCTTGTTTTAGACCATAAAGAGCTTTCTTAAGTTTGAAAACATGTTCAGGAAAAGCAACATCTTCAAAACCAGGGGGTTGTCTAACAAAGACTTCTTCCTCAATGAGACCATTAAGGAAGGCACTCTTAACATTCATCTGATATAGTTTGATGCTATTATTTACAGCATAAGATAAAAGAATTCTAATTGCCTCTAACCTGGCCACAGGTGCAAAGGTTTCAGTGAAGTCAATACCTTCTTGCTGATTGTATCCTTGAGCTACTAATCTTGCCTTGTTTCTGATTACTTTGCCTTCTTCAGACAATTTGTTTCTGAACACCCATTTGGTTCCAATAATTGTTTTCCCATGGGGTTTAGGAACAAGGGTCCAGACATCACTCCTAGCAAATTGATTCAGCTCCTCTTGCATGGCTAGGATCCACCCTTCATCATGCAGAGCTTCATCAATGTTCTTTGGCTCAATTTCAGACAGAAGAGCAAGAGAATTCAGATTTTTGAATTTTGATCTTGTCTTAACTCCTTCTGAGGTACTGCCAATGATTTGCTCTTTAGGATGATGTGACTTGTATCTCCAATCAGGTTTATGAGGAGGTATCACATCTGTCTGAGACTCAACATTCATCTGAAGAGGTTCAGTAACAGCAGGAACTTCAGACAGTTGCTCATCCTTCAAGTTGCTGTGATCATTCAGCTCCATACCTGCAAAATCATCCTCTAGATCTGATAGTTCCCTATTAGTCTCTTTGTTATCATTGAATTTTACATGAATAGTTTCTTCAACAGTTAAAGTTCTGGAGTTATACACTCTATATGCTTTAGATGTTTCAGAATATCCAATGAAAAATCCATTATCAGATTTTGCATCAAACTTTCCAAGATCATCTTTGGTGTTAAGTATAAAACACTCACACCAAAGGTGTGGAAATATGATATGTTGGGTTTTCTTCCTTTCCACAATTCATAGGGAGTCTTTTTCAGAATTGGTCTTACCAGTATTCTGTTTTGAAGGTAACATGTTGTGCTAACAGCTTCTGCCCAAGAGGATCTTGGTAAATTGCATGAGTTGAGCATGGTCCTTGCCATTTCTTGCAAACTTCTGTTCTTTCTCTCAACAACCCCATTTTGTTGAGGTGTTCTTGCCACAGAGAAATTGTGTGAGATCCCATTCTCATCACAGAACATTTGAAAATTTGCATTCTCAAACTCTCCACCATGATCACTTCTTATAACAGAAATACAGAATCCTTTTTCATTCTGTACCTTCTTACAGAATACTGTGAAATTCTTATAAGTCTCATCCTTGTTTCTAAGGAATAATACCCATGTGAATCTAGAATAGTCATCAACAATGACCAAACCATATTTCTTTCCACTGAGACTTTCTGTTCTAATAGGACCAAACAAGTCAATGTGTAAGAGTTCAAGTGGTCTGCTGGTTGAAACAACATCCTTACTCTTGAAGGAGTGTCTTATTTGTTTCCCTTTCAGACAACTATCACACAAAATATCAGATTTGTATGAAAGCTTGGGCAATCCTTTAACAAGGTTGTATTTTGCTAATCTTGAGATTAATCTCAAGCTGGCATGCCCAAGTCTTTGATGCCAAATCTGTTTTTCATCTTCAACAGAAATGAAGCATATCACATTTTGACTTGCTAGATCCTCTAGATCAATTTTATACACATTGCTGTGTCTCTTAGCAGTAAAGAGAGTTTGATCAGAAGAGTCTTTGACTATGCATCCTTCCTTGGTAAAGGATACTACATAACCACTGTCACATAATTGACTTATGCTCAGTAAATTATGTTGGAGTCCTTCCACAAGAAGTACATTCTTAATTAGGGATGAAGGAATTATACCTACAGTCCCTATGCCAGTGATCTTCCCTTGCTGGTTTCCACCAAAGGTGACCACTCCTCCTTCTTTAGGTCTAAGGTTTTGGAACAAAGACCTTTCTCCTGTCATGTGTCGCGAGCACCCACTGTCCAGGTACCATTTGTGGGGTCTCCTTTGTCCTGTTAAACACATCTGCAACAGGAAAAATTAAATTCTTAGGTACCCATGTTCTTTTGGGTCCTGTTTTGTTAGCTTTGGGTCTTGCTCTTCTCTTGTGTTTGCACTGAGTCACATTGTGTCCAGGCTTACCACAGTGAGAACACCCAGTAACCTTCTTTTTTCCTTTAGAAAAATTTAAGACAGTAGGAGGTTCAGACATGTTATAATCCCAAAAGCCTAGTCCACTCTTGTCAAGGGAATGCCTTTGATTACCAAGCATTATGTTCAAATTCTTTGTTCCTTTGACAAACTTGGCTAGATCTTTTGTCAGTTCTACAACTTGCTTCTGAAGTTTTTCATTTTCTTCAGACAGAGCTTGTGAACTGTGGTTTTCAGTTTCAAGGGTCTTCTCCTTGAGCATAATATGTTCTATCTCAAATGCCTCATATTTATTACACATTTCTGTGTGGGCTTTGGATAGATTCTTATACTCTTGGAAAAGTTCCTTGGAACTTTCCACCAGATCATCATACATTTCTTGTAGAGTAAGAGGGAATACCTCAGCTTCAGAGCTGTCTGAAGATGGTAGACTTTCCATGAGGCACAGATTTGCCTCTTCTGAAGTGTCTTCCTCCTCTTCTGAAGTTGACTCATCCAGGTCTTCCCATGTTGCCATGAGACCTTTCTTTTTCTTGAAAAACTTCTTCTTTTTCAAGTTGTTTTTCTTCAGTTTTGGACACTCAGCCTTCATGTGCCCTGGTTGTTAACACTCAAAACAAATAATTTTGTCAGTTTGTATGTCTTTACCTGACTTGCCTCTTCTTGAGGTTGAAGGTTGATTCTTTCTGAATCTTCCTCTGTTCTGCAGCATTCTTTTGATCTTTCTGCTCAGCAAAGCAAGATCATTGTCATCATCTGAGCTTTCTTCAGAGTCTTCATCTGCTTCTGAAGTTTCCTCAGCTTGCATAGCCTTCATGCTGCCATGCCTAGACTGTTTGGCCTTGGAGTTTAGAGCCAGAGACTTCTTCTTGTTGTCATCTTCTCCAAGCTCAAGCTCATGGACTTTGAGAGATCCCAACAGCTCTTCCATTCTAAGAGAGTTTAAGTCTCTTGCCTCTTGAATGGCTGTCACTTTGGGTCTCCAGGACTTAGGCAAGCTCCTTAGAATCTTCCTGTTGTTAACCCCAGATTCATAGGTTCTTCCTAAGGACCTGAGTCCATTTGTTATGGTCTGAAACCTTCCAAACATCTGGTCAATGGTTTCAGTTTCCTCCATCTTGAACATCTCATACTGATGTATGAGCATATTGATCTTGGATTGTTTGACAGTCTCAGTTTCTTCGTGGGCTGCTGCAAGAGTATCCCAAATCTCCTTGGCAGAGGTGCATCCATGAACCTTCTCATATTCTGACTTGTTCAGAGAACATATCAGATAGAGTTTGGCTTTAGCATTCATCTGGACTCTAGTCTTTTGCTCCAAAGTCCATTCAGTCTTAGGTATAGGCACACCATTTTGCATAGGAACATAGTCTCCATCAGTGACTACATCCCAGACATCAATGTTATTGCTCTCAATGAACAACTTCATTCTGTCTCTCCAGTAGTGGTAATCCACTCCATTAAATGCTGGAGGTCTGGTGATAGAGGCTCCTTCTGTGATGTATTGCCTGTTACTGTTTGAAGCTTCCATGTGGATCTTTCATTCCTCAGACACTTGTTAGGTGCTTCAACCCTGAGTAGAGCTCTGGTACCAACTGTAGGAACACAGGGAAACACTAGAAGGGGGTTGAATAGTGTTTCTAAATATTTTAGAAAGCTTTTCGAAAACAGATTGACAAAAACAGACTTTCAGACAGGTTGTTTGAGGGCTGTCTGAAGTTTTTCAGATGGCTGTCTGAAGTTCTTTTCAGATGGCTTAAAATGGTTCTAAATGAGGTTTCTCCCTTTTAAAATATTAGAATAAATATTCAGTCCCCTTGATTAGCTTAAACTGAAATAACAAAGATAAGGGAAAGAGAAACTTAGCCACAGAATTTATCCTGGTTCATTCACTACCACTTGTGAGCTACGTCCAGTCCCAATGCCAACTAGCACTTGGATTTTCTCTTAATCTTTCAAGATTACAAGTATTCTTTTCTGTCAAGCCTCTTTAGGCTCTACAACCAAGTATTCTTTTACAGTCAAGCATCTCCAGGCTCTCCAACCAAGTATTCTTTTACAGTCAAGCCTCTCCAGGCTCTAAAACAATTACACAGAAAAGAGATGCTTAAGCTCACAAACTAAGACAGTTTTGAGTCTTAAACAGTTATGGAATACAAAGGAAATAACTGAGGTATACTCAGAATATTACAATATGTGTGTATATGACTAAAATATTATCAGAGTGTTGCAGCAGAGAAATTTGCAGAGTTTCAGCTCTTTTTGAATTCTTCTCTCTTCTGCTGTGCCTTCAAATGATGGGGGTATTTATACCAAAAAAATCAGTCTGTTGGAGGGAAACCATCATTTGTGAATTGTATGAAAACCGTTGTGAGACAGCTGCTGTGCACAGGGAATATTCTCTGACATCTGACACATTGCAAGGTTTTGCTCCTGCCAAAAAGTTGTTGTTTGTTGTTGCTGCAATGGCTGCGTAGCAGAGGACGCGTTGTGGCAGAGATCGTGCTTGAAATGCAGCAGAGAGTGCTAGCTGTTGGAGCAGAGATCATGCATAGTACAACAGTACTTCAGACGGGTCTTCACAACTTCAACATAAGCCACGTCATCAAGTTACTTCAGACGACTTTGAAGCTTCAGACGTGGTGCACTGCTTCAGACAACTCTTGCTTCTTGAGATAGTTTCACCACTTAGTCTTTTAGAAATGCTTGTGATGGCTCTTTGCTGAAATCATAGACAAATGGTTTAGATATATATATGTGTCTATGATGAATATTCTAAGTTAAATTTGTTAACCATTAAAACTTGGGAATATATCTGTCTTAAAACATCATAAACCTCTTTATGATATTTTTGAGACTCAACAAAGCCGTCTGAAGGTTCAACCCATCTGAAGTGTTGAAGTCGTCTGAAGTCTTTAATGACTGGCACCCTTTGCTGAAGTTTGTGAAGACATCTTTGAAGTTCTTCTGAGTCAAGCGTTCTCTGCTGCACGTACCTTTTCAACATTATTTATGGCAAGGAACACAGTGACCTTTCCTGGTATATTTTAATTTCATACACCACTGAGGAAATCTCTGCAACGCAGCCTCTGCAGCGACAATAGTAGCAGCTTTATGGCAGCACCAACCTTGTAAAGTGTCAGAGAAATCAGAACTCTCAGAAGCATGTCTCACAACGGATTAAATAGCATTTAATGCTATTTGTAAACGGTGGTTTTTCAACGGATTGAAGTTTCAACAGATTAAAGATTGGGTATAAATACCTCTTCATGAAGACCATCAGCAGTCAGAAAAATTAGCAAGAATACTAAGTGATTCATATACAAGAAAGTATATCACACTGCAAGTTTTTATTCTTTAAAAACACTCTGATAAAATTATCTTTGTACACAATTTGTATATCCTGAGCATACCTCAGTTATATTGTACATTGTCTTTGTTTAAGCTTCAAACTGGTATAGTTTAAAAGCTTAGACTTATTTCTTTGTAAAATTGTCTTTGCGCCTGGAGAGACTTGTCTGTAAAAGAATACTTGGTTGTTGAGCCTGGAGAGGCTTGTCTGTAAAAGAATACTTGGTTGTAGAGCCTGAAGAGGCTTGACTGCAAAAGAATACTTGTAATCTTGGTAAAGATTAAGAGAAAATCCAAGTGCTAGTTGGCATTGGGACTGGACGTAGCTCACAGTGGTAGTGAGTGAACCAGGATAAATCTCTTGGCTAAGTTTTCTTACCCTTATCTCTTGTCAATTTATTTATACTAATCAAAGGGTGCTGAAAAACTGTTCTGATATTTTAAAAGCAAGAAACCTTTTAAAAGATATTTTCAGAAGCCGTCTTAAGAAACTTCAGACAGCACCTTAAACCTGTCTGAAACGTTTCTAATTCTTACTGTTTGCGAAAAGCTTACATAAAATATTAAGAAACACTATTCAACCCCCCTTCTAGTGTTTCCCTGTGTTTCTACAGATGGTATCAGAGCTCAACTCAAGGTTAGCACCTAACAAGTGTTGAGGACTAAAAGATCCAGATGGAAGCTTCCAACAACAGGCAATACATCGCTGAAGGAGCCTCTACCACAAGACCCCCAGCATTCAATGGAGTGGACTACCACTACTGGAGGGATCGTATGAAGTTGTTCATGGAGAGCAACAACATTGATGTTTGGGATGTGGTCACTGATGGAGACTATGTGCCAATGCATAATGGAGTGCCAATACCTAAGGCTGAATGGACCTTGGAGCAGAAGGCTAGAGTTCAAATGAATGCTAAAGCCAAACTCTATCTGATATGTTCTTTGAATAAATCAGAGTATGAGAAGGTTCATGGATGTTCATCTGCCAAAGAGATTTGGGATACTCTTGCAGCTGCCCATGAAGGGACTGAGACTGTCAAGCAATCCAAAATCAGCATTCTCATACATCAATATGAGATGTTCAAGATGGAAGAATCTGAAACCATTGATCAAATGTTTGGGAGGTTTCAGACTATAACTAATGGACTCAGGTCTTTAGGTAGAACTTATAAATCTAGAGACAACAATAGAAAGATTCTAAGAAGTTTTCCAAAGTCCTGGAGACCCAAAGTTACTGCCATTCAAGAGGCAAAAGACTTAAACTCTCTTAGAATGGAAGAACTGTTGGGATCTCTTAAAGTTCATGAGCTTGAGCTTGGGGAAGATGACATCCAGAAGAAATCTCTAGCACTAAACTCCAAGGCCAAACAGCCTAGGCATGGCAGCATGAAATTTATGCAAGCTGAGGAAACTTCAGAAGCAGATGAAGATTCTGAAGATAGCTCAGAAGATGATGATCTTGCTCTTCTCAGCAGGAAAATCAAGAGGATGCTGCAGAATAGAGGAAAGTTCAGAAAGAACCAACCCTCAACCTCTGAAGTAGGTAAGTCAGGTAAGGATTCTCAAAATGACAAAATTATTTGCTATGAGTGTAAACAACTAGGTCATATGAAGGCTGAATGCCCAAGATTGAAGAAGAACAACTTCAAAAAGAAGAAATTCTTCAAGAAAAAGAAGGGTCTGATGGCAACATGGGAGGATCTTGATGAGTCTACCTCAGAAGAAGAGGAAGACACTTCAGAAGAGGCCAACCTGTGTCTTATGGCCAGCCTGCCCTCATCAGACAGCTCAGAGTCTGAGGTATTTCCCTTAACTCTGCAAGAAATGTCTGATGATCTGATGGAAAGTTCCAAGGAACTCTTCCATGAGTATAAGAATCTTTCCAAGGCCCACACAGAAATGTGTAGTAAATATGAGGCTCTTGAGATAGATAATATTATGCTCAAGGAAAAGATTCTTGTGACTGAAAGCAGCTGTTCTCAAACTGTGTCTGAAGAAAACAAAAAACTTCAGAAACAAGTTGAGGAACTGACAAAAGACTTAGCCAAATTTGTCAAAGGAACATAAAATCTTAACAGATTGCTTGACAATCAAAGACACTCTCTTGACAAAAGTGGTTTAGGCTTTTGTGATCATGATACTTTTGAACCTCATATTTTCAAAAATTTTACTAGAGGCAAAAAGAAAGCTATTGGGTGTTCTCACTGTGGTAAGCCTGGACAGAATGTGGCTCAGTGCAAACACAAAAGGAAAGCAAAACCCAAACATAACAAGAAAGGACCCAAAAGAATATGGGTACCTAAGAACTTGATCATTCCTGTTGCAGATGTGTTAACAGGACAAAGGAAACCCCACAAATAGTACCTGGACAGTGGGTGCTCGCGACACATGACAGGAGAAAGGTCTTTGTTCCAAAACCTTTGGCCCAGAGCAGGAGGTGTGGTCACCTTTGGTGGAAATCAGCAAGGGAAGATCATAGGAATAGGGACTGTAGGTATATCTCCTCTATCCCTTATTAAAATGTTCTTCTAGTAGAGGGACTTCAGCACAATCTACTGAGCATAAGTCAATTGTGTGACAGTGGATATGTGGTCTCCTTTACTAAAGAAGGATGTATAGTCAAAGACTCTCTTGATCAAATCCTTTTTACTGCCAAGAGACACATCAATGTGTACAAAATTGATCTAGAGGAGTTGGCAAGTCAAAATGTAAAATGTTTTATCTCTGTTGAAGATGAAAAACAGATTTGGCACCAAAGACTTGGGCATGCCAGCTTGAGATTAATCTCAAAGTTAGCAAAATACAACCTTGTTAAAGGACTGCCCAAGCTTTCTTACAAATCTGACATTTTATGTGAAAGTTGTCTGAAAGGGAAACAAACAAGACACTCTTTTAAGAGTAAGGATGTTGTTTCCACTAGCAGACCTTTAGAACTGTTACATATTGACTTGTTTGGTCCTATTAGAATAGAAAGCATTAGTGGTAAAAAAATATGGTGTGGTCATTGTTGATGACTATTCTAGATTCACATGGGTGTTATTCCTAAGAAGCAAGGATGAGACTTTCAGGAATTTCACAATATTCTGCAAGAAGGTACAGAATGAAAAAGGATTCTGTATATCTGTTATCAGAATTGATCATGGTGGAGAGTTTGAGAATGCAAACTTTCAACTGTTTTGTGATGAGAATGGGATCTCACACAATTTCTCTGTGGGAAGAACACCTCAGCAAAATGGGGTTGTTGAGAGAAAGAATAGAAGTTTGCAAGAAATGGGGAGAACCATGCTCAACTCATGCAATCTACCAATATCTTTCTGGGCAGAAGCTATTAACACAACTTGCTACCGTCAGAACAGAATATTGGTAAGACCAATTCTGAAAAAGACTCCTTATGAATTGTGGAAAGGAAGAAAACCCAACATATCATATTTCCATCCCTTTGGATGTGAGTGTTTTATACTCAACACCAAGGATGATCTTGGAAAATTTGATGCAAGATCTGACAAAGGATTTTTCATAGGATATTCTGAAACATCTAAAGCCTATAGAGTGTATAACTCTAGAACTTTAATTGTAGAGGAATCAATTCATGTTAAATTCAATGACAAGAAAGAGACTGATACGAAACTATCAGATCTAGAAGATGATTTTGCAGGAATGGAGCTAAATACTCATGTCAGCAGGAAGGAAGAACAGGTGTCTGAAGCACCATCTGTCACTGAACCCCTTCAGAAAAATGTTGAGTCTCAGACTAATCTTGTATCACCTCAGAAACCTGACTGGAGATACAAATCACATCACCCAAAAGAGAAAATCATTGGCAGCACTTCATAAGGAGTTAAGACAAGATCAAAATTCAAGAATCTGAATTCTCTTGCTCTCTTGTCTAAAATTGAGCCAAAGAACATTGATGAAGCTCTGCATGATGAAGGGTGGATCCTAGCCATGCAAGATGAGCTAAATCAATTTGCTAGGAGTGATGTCTGGACACTTGTTCCTAAACCTAATGGGAAAACAATTATTGGAACCAAATGGGTGTTCAGAAACAAGCTGTCTGAAGAAGGGAAAGTGGTCAGGAACAAAGCAAGACTGGTGGCTCAAGGGTACAATCAAGAAGAAAGTATTGACTTCACTGAAACCTTTGCCCCTGTTGCTAGGTTAGAAGCAATTAGAATTCTTCTCTCTTATGTTGTAAATAATGGCATCAAACTATATCAAATGGATGTCAAAAGTGCTTTTCTCAATGGATTCATTGAAGAAGAAGTATTTGTTAGACAACCCCCTGGTTTTGAAGACATTGCTTTTCCTGATCATGTTTTCAAATTGAAAAAGGCTCTTTATGGTCTGAAACAAGCCCCAAGAGCTTGGTATGACAGATTGAGCAGTTTTCTTATCAAAAATGGTTTTGAAAGAGGAAAAGTAGATACCAGTCTTTTTAGAAAATAGTCTAACAAAGATCTAATACTTGTCCAGATATATGTTGATGATATTATTTTGGTTCAACTAATTCTTCTCTATGCAAGGAGTTTTCTGAGTTGATGCAATCAGAGTTTGAAATGAGTTTAATGGGAGAACTAAAATTTTTCTTAGGACTTCAAATTAAGCAAGATTCTGATTGTATATGGATCCATCAAGAAAAATATACAAAAGAAATGCTTAAGAAGTTCAACTTGAGTGATTGCAAACCCATGTCAACTCCTATGCATCCCACTGCTTCCTTGAGCAAGGATGAAAAAGAAGAACCAGTGAATCAAACTTTGTATAGAGGAATGATTGGCTCTTTATTGTATCTAACAGCAAGCAGACCTGACATAATGTTCAGTGTATGTCTATGTGCTAGATTTCAATCAGATCCAAGAATTACTCATTACAAAGCTGTTAAGAGAATTTTTAGATATCTAAAAGGTACTACTAATCTTGGTCTATGCTACAAGAGGAGCAAAGATTGCAGGTTAATAGGATACTGTGATGCTGACTTTGCTGGAGATAGAATAGAAAGAAAAAGCACCAGTGGAGGATGTCATTTCTTTGGAAATAACATGATCAGCTGGTCAAGCAAAAGGCAAAGCACCATTGCTTTAACAACAGCAGAAGCAGAATTTATTTCAGCAGCCAGTTGTTGTTCACAACTACTATGGGTGAAGTATCAACTTGAGGATTTTAATATTCCTATCTCTGCTATACCTGTTCTTTATGATAATACTAGTGCTATTAATTTGTCTAAAAATCCTATTCGACATTCTAGGGCAAAGCATATAGAAATCAAACATCATTTCATTAGAGACTATGTTCAGAAAGGTGTTTTTGATATTCAGTTCATTGACACAGAGCATCAATGGGCAGATATATTCACAAAACCCCTGGCTGAAGATAGATTTAAGTTCATACGCAATAATTTGAACATACATGCATTTTCTAAAAATTAATTGTGTATGATATCATGCTGTCTGAAATTTTATGCTATCTGAAATTTTGATGTGCTTGAAATTCCAGCATGTCTGAAATCTTAGGTTGTCTGAAATTTTTGTGTGCGTCTGAAATTTCTCACTTGTCTGAAGTGACTGGCTGACGGGGCTATCTGAGACGGTTGAATTCCATTTATTTTGTCTCTTCCACTTCGCACGTTACCCGAAGTCTGCGCAGCCGGTACAGGGCATCATTGCATCATGGGTCTATAAATGCAGGAGTAAGTGTGAGGAGGAAGCCTTACACTCTCTTTTCTCAACATACTGCTTAATCGTCTTCTCTGTTCAAGCAACCGTTTTCTCTCAAAGTTTTCTCTGCAACTTCTTATCAATGGCACCAAAGAAGGCTTCTAGTTCTGGTGGAAATGTGGTTAGATCAAAGGGAGTGAACCTTGAAGAGCTTTGCGACCTGGGCATGGATTTGGTTGAAGAGTTCGATGCTGCTGGATGGACTTCTTTCTTTGACCACATTAACTGTCAATGGCATGAACAGAGTGTGGTGGATTTCTGGGCTTCTGCTCGAGGAATACCCAACTCTAAAGGGGTATATGAAAGCATCAAGGCTACTGTTCTAGGGATTCCAGTGTTTATTGATGAAGGAATCCTCTCCACCATCACCAGTGTCAAGGCTGAAGGTGCAACCTTCACTCCTGGGTGGGAGTTGAAGAATGTTGGGCAAAATCTGTATACAAAGATGTTGTATGGTACAGAAGAACCTAAGTCTCTTGATTCTAAGCATTTGCTGGAAAAGGTCAGAGTTATAAATTCCATCTTAGGGTGTGCAATAATCCCTAAGAGTGGAAGCAGAAATCACGTGTCTGAGTTGGAGAGATTCTGTATGATTCACTTGCTGCAGAAAAAGAAGGTTAATCTTCCAAGCATCATCATGTTCCACATGCAGAAGAAGATTAGAGACTCTGCTGGAAGTCTTCCTCACAATACTCTCCTTATGAAGGTACTCATGCACTTTAAGGTACCTGTTGAAAGATTTTGTGATCATAAATCTCCTATTTTCTTTGGTGAGGCAAACCTAAAGAGCATGAAGATCAAGATCACTCCAAGGCCTCCATCTCCTACTCTGAAGGAGAGTGTTCTTTCGGAGAAGGCCTCAAGAAGAGGAACCACCATTGAAATTCTTGAGCAAGAGCTTCAGGGAGACATAAGAAAAGGAGAGTTCAAGCCCTCTAAGTCATCCCCTCAACTAAAACTAAAAAAGATCCTTGTCAGGAGTTCAGCAAAGGTATCTTTAGAAGCTACAAATTTTCATGTTCAGACATCTGAACCTGTTCAGAAGGCTTTGCAAAAGCCAACTAAAATTGTGGGCCAGGGTTCTGAAAATGTGAACACTCCTACTCCTAAGCCTACTTCTGAAACAGAAGGAAAGGCTCATGAGGAAGAGGTAGCTGTGATTGCTGATCCTGAAGCTGTGGCAGCAGCACCTCTGGCTGCATGTCCTTCTGATCCTGAGCTGATTTAAGTAGCAACACTTGCTACTGCTTTGGAGAATGAAGAGATGGAAAAGAAGGCTGAGCAGGCGAAAACTGACTATGCCATTGTTGTAGCCTCTCAGCTAGCCTTGGCTGAAGATGAAAAGCTGTCTTCCATTGCTCAAGGAACCAAGAAGAGAAAGAGATCAAGTGCTCAGCGAAGGAGGAAAACAAAAAGCAAGGTATTTTAGACAGATGTTGAACCTACTGTTAGAGTTACAAGAAGCACTGCTAGTCAGCTTGAGGCAATGGATGAATCTAGCAAGTATCAGAATTTTGTCAAGGCAAATCTACTTTTCAAGAAAAGAAGGGAGGAGAAGGAAGCTGAAGGGAGAAGGAGAAGGAATCTGAACCAGCCAAACCTCCTCAGAAAAGGATAAGGGTGAGATTTGATAATGTAACTCCATCACCACCTTCATCCCCTGAGAAGAAAGTAGAAGAGAAAGAAGAAGAAGAGAAGAAATAAGAAGAGAAAGAAGAAGAAACATCCCCACCATCATCACCATCTTCATCTTCAGAATCCACACAGTCTGAAGATTCCATAGTTGAGCTTCAGCAAGGAGAAAGCTCTAAAGTCTGGAAGGGAGGAGTGTTGCCTGAGCACATAAGGCTAGGACCTAAGAGTAGGGACTTCTTCACTGAACCTACCTTTGATCCTTATGCCTTTCCTTACACTCAGCACCAATTTGATGAAGAGGCTGAAGTTCCACACAAAAGGTATGAGGGACCTTTCTTTGAGAGGGAAAGAGTTCCCAAGTTCCCCAACCTTTATGAAGAGCTCCAGTATTTCAGAAACTCTCCCCCATCTCTCTTCATCATGGGCTTGTCAAGCACACCTCAGATGCAAAAAGGGCAAAGTATCAAGGAAGTTCAGATCAGATGTACTCAGGGCAAGTTGAAAAGATCAGAAAGGGTGAAGTGCCACCTGCTCATAAGTGGACTCCACTTGACCCCTTCTCTGATGATTCTCTCAAGATGTAAAATGAAGAATTTTGCTTTGTAAGGCATCTCTATACAGAAGCTGAACTCTTTCAGAGGGACTTCATGAAGTCTGTAGGTATGCGAGGCTATAGGCAACCTAGAACAATCTCCATCAGGCCAACCACCACGATTCTGGTGCAACCTGCCAGAATTGTTCCTAGGTATCCTCTGAAAGAAGGTCCTAATGATAAGTTCAAGCAACAAAAGACTTATCCATCTCTCCTGCACAACTTCACACCTTTCACTCCATCAGAATGGAAGAAGCTGCCCGATATGATCAAAAGGCAAGGCGGTGGCTTAGATCACAGTTTCAGAGATAGGGTGTGGTCATCCTACTGGAAGTTCAGAGAAGATGCCGGATCCTCTTCTGGATCTGCTGGACCAGATGCTGACTCCCTCATAGACTATGGTAGATCCATGAATGTGCAATATATGTATATCAGAGGCCATTTCCCCCCTCTGACTGCACCTTTCCATGAATATTGGGAGATGATCAACCCCATTGGAACCTTTTTTTGCCCGGTGTATCGTCCACAAGACTATGGTTTGCTTCCAGGATTTGATGTGCTCAGATTTGTTTGTAGGCATATTCAGCTTATCTTTTATGAAGCAGAACCAGATCCTGAAGAAGAAAATAGAAGGCTGAGACTGAAGATTAGCAAGTTAGAGAAAAAGAATGCTGATCTTATTGCTAAATAAGATCAAATTCTTCATGAACAACAGCAGATCAAGAGTGGGCAAGAAGATATGAAGACTGCTCTTCTCTCTCAGATTAACAAGGCCAAGGATGAGTTAATCTCCTTTATGAAAGAAGCTTTGCTGAAGAAAAGTGGATAGTCTATGATGTCTAGCCATGTCTGATGTTAACTTCTTTCTAAGTGATTAATTTCTGTTTGTCTTGAACTTCTGCTATTTTGATTAATATATATTCACTTTACTCTCATTGAATGTTGTGATTGTTCTATGAATGCTTTTATCTTCATGATTTTACTGAGATTGTTTTAATGTTTTAATGATATGCTCTGAAGTTCCATTTTGATTGATGACAAAAGGGGGAGCATTAAAACTAACAAAATCTGAAGCAATTGCAGGTCTCAGGGGGAGTAGTATTTGATCAGAACTGAGATCATTATCTGAGGGGGAGTTATCTTTTTATATTTAAAACTCTTTTCAGATTTGTGTATTTTAAACAAATTTGTCATCATTAAAAAGGGGGAGAATGTTGAGTCTCTAAAATATAATAAGGAAAATTATGGTGTTTTAGATAACTCACTTCCCAAGTTTTAATGCTTAACAAATTTGGGTTAAAATATTTATCATAGATACATATATGTTTAATGATTTATCTATGATTTCAGCAAGCCACTATGAACTTAGATAAAGACTGTTTGAAGTGCTTTCAACCTTTCAGAGATATTAAGCCTTCTGAAGGTTCAACCTGTCTGAAGTGTTGAAGCCGTCTGAAGTGCATCAACCTGTCTGAAGAGTTGAAGCCGTCTGAAGGTTCAACCCGTCTGAAGAGTTGAAGCCGTCTGAAGGTTCAACCAATCTGAAGGTTCAACCCATGTGAAGAGTTGAAGCCGTCTGAAGGTTCAACCCATCTGAAGTGTTGAAGCCGTCTGAAGTCTTTAATGACGTGCCATATCTCTGAAGTTCTTCTGAGTCAAGCGTTCTCTGCTGCACGTACATTTTCAACATTATTTATGGCAAGGAACACAGAGACCTTTCATGGTATATTTGAATTTCATACACCACTGAGGAAATCTCTGCAACGCAGCCTCTGCAGCGACAATAGTAGCAGCTTTATGGCAACACCAACCTTGTAAAGTTTCAGAGAAATCAGAACTCTCAGAAGCATGTCTCACAACGGATTAAATAGCATTTAATGCTATTTGTAAACGACGGTTTTTCAACGGATTGAAGTTTCAACGGAATGAAGTTTCAACAAATTAAAGATTGGGTATAAATACCTCTTCATGAAGACCATCAACAGTCAGAAAAATTAGCAAGAATACTAAGTGATTCATATACAAGAAAGTATATCACGCTGCAAGTTTTTACTCTTTAAAAACACTCTGATAAAATTATCTTTGTACATAATTTGTATATCCTGAGCATACCTCAGTTATATTGTACATTGTCTTAGTTTAAGCTTCAAACTGGTATAGTTTAAAAGCTTAGACTTATTTCTTTGTAAAATTGTCTTTGAGCCTGGAGAGGCTTGTCTGTAAAAGAATATTTGGTTGTAGAGCCTGAAGAGGCTTGACTGCAAAAGAATACTTGTAATCTTGGTAAAGATTAAGAGAAAATCCAAGTGCTAGTTGGCACTGGGACTGGACGTAGCTCACAGTGGTAGTGAGTGAACCGGGATAAATCTCTTTGCTAAGTTTTCTTACCCTTATCTCTTGTCAATCTATTTATACTAATCAAAGGGTGTTGAAAAACTGTTCTGATATTTTAAAAGCAAGAAACCTTTTAAAAGATATTTTCAGAAGTCGTCTTAAGAAACTTCAGACAACACCTTAAACCTGTCTGAAACGTTTTTAATTCTCACTGTTTGCGAAAAGCTTCCATAAAATATTAAGAAACACTATTCAACCCCCCTTCTAGTGTTTCCTTGTGTTTCTACAAAAATGCTTTCTCAAGAACAGAGAAGAGGTCGAAAGTATTGTAAATATCATCATACTTATGGACATTGGACTAATAGTTGTGTTCGTTTCAGGGATATTATTCAAGAAGCTATCAAACAAGGTAGATTGAAATTCGAAGAAAAGCTTCCATAGGCCATGAAGATTGACTCTGACCCACTCCAGGTGAACGCGAATTACGCTGAACCTGTAAGTGTGAACATGGTCGAAGTGGAGGATTCCAATTCTGTGGGACAGGCCACAGAAATGGCCCTTGATGGAGATCAGGAATTACATGATGTTTACCCAAAAGGGGGTGAATCCTTGTTGGAATTTTTGAATCGTAAAAAGGCAGAAGATGGCTCAATTGACCTTTGTCCAAGGTGTCATGCTTTGTTCGATAGGTCTGCAGCCAAGGTTTTTCGAGGATCAGAAATGAAAACACACTATCAGCAAGTGACTGCCCATCGTCAACAGAATGAAAATAAGCAGAAGAAGCCTCATCCTTCTTATGGGGGGTGGATTTCGAAGTCTGAATCCATTTCTGGAGGAAAGGCACCTGGTAATATGAATAGGTTCGATAAAGGGAAACAGCCCATGAACCACGGGTTTCAAGGAAATATGAAACCTCACACTTTTGTGCCTTCATCTTCAGTTCCTCCGAATCAATGGGTTCGTCCGGGTTATGTGAAGTATCAGAACAATTTCCAAGGTTTTCATCAGAAACCTTGTTATGGAAATAGACCTAAAATGACGAAGACCCAGTGGAGAAGGGCACAAAGAATGAGAAAAGCTGTCTTCGAAAAACAAGGAAAGAGGAACATGGTTGCTGAAGAAAATAACCAACAACCAAAGTCTGTGCAAGCAAAAAATGCTCAAGTAATTCAAGTTCAAGCAAATTCGAATCATCCATCTTATGCTCAAGTGGTGAAAAAGAAGCCTTCATTCCAAGTTATTGGGGGTTTTGATAAGAATGATGATGATTTATTAACAGAGAATTTTGAAACTGGATTCGCAGATGGTCTTGAAGACATCTGTGCAGTTGTTTCTGTACTACCTGCTGAGTATGCTGAGGAACTTGAAAAAAGCTTAGAAGATGAGGATTTCGAGGAAGATGATATAGGTGATGATCCAATATGTTATACTTACATTGGCAAACATATTTTCCAGAATACTTCTGCAGTATTCGAAAAACCAACTGAGGAGATGCAGCTTCACATGAAGCCTTTGTTTATCAGAGCTTTAGTTGGGGATGTAAGTATTGGAAAGGTACTTGTAGATTCTGGAGCGACAGTAAATCTGATGCCGAAATTTATGATGAAGAAATTGATGAAGACTAAGTTTGATCTGATGCCTCATCAAATGATTATCACAGACTTTAGTGGCAAGACTTCGAAATCAGAAGGTGTATTATGTTTGGAGTTAACAATGGGAACCATCATGAGGCCCACTATGTTTGTTGTAGTTGATTCGAAGGCTAACTATAATCTGTTACTTGGAAGGGAATGGATCCATGGTATAGGTGTTGTTCCATCTTCAATGCATCAAAGGCTTTGCATGTGGACTAAAGAAGGTGTACCCATTTATGTTGATGGGGACAAGAATTATTTTAAAGTTGAAGAAGATGCAGTAGATGTGAGGAGCACAGAAAAGAAAGTTATGCAAACAAGACCATATGAAGTGATTGATAAGTATATGTTGGTACCTACAAAAGTACCTTATTCATTGAGATTAAATCCTGATTGTGGGTTTATGTTACAATGTGATGTCGGCCCTTTCGAGGCTACAGAAATATCTGAATGGTCAAACCCATAATAGATTCGAGCTTTTGGGCTCGAATTTCGGCCTATATGGCCGAAAAAAGGGTAAAAGCGGCTCTCGAAGCCGAATTTAATCAAAATAAACAAAATAAAGAAGAAACGGCCCCCAAGGCCGAATGGCAAGAAGGAAGAATAGTCATTGAGGAGATATTAGAAGAAGAAATTTCATCAGAAATTTCTGAAAGAAGTGAAGATTCTGAAAAGATTTCTTAGAAAGGTAAAGATTCTGAAAAGAAGTATCTTGAGGAAATGGTCAAAAAGGTTGAGACATATGTTCAAGAAACACAAGGGTTTGAATTCGAAAAATTAGATTGCATTTATCATGATTCCCCTTTGGGTTTTGAAGGATTTTTGTCTCAAGGTATTAAGAAAATGGAAGCTCAAGATCCTTTAGAAGAAGTAAATCTGGGAAATGATAGTGAGAAAAGATCCACGTTTATAAGTCAGAATCTTGAAGGAGAATTTAAAGAAAAAGTCATTGGCTTGTTGAAAGAATATAAAGATTGTTTTGCTTGGGATTATCACGAAATGCCTGGTTTGAGTCGAGAACTGGTGGAGCATAAACTTCCAACTTTTCCAGAAAAGAGACCAGTGAAACAGGCTCCAAGAAGATTTGCTCCAGAAATACTTTCGAAAATCAAAGAAGAAATAGAGCGTCTTCTAAAGGCTAAGTTCATTCGAACTGCCAGGTATGTTAACTGGATTTCTAATATTGTGCTTGTTATTAAGAAAAATGGATCTTTAAGGGTATGTATTGATTTTCGAGATCTTAACAATGCAACCCCTAAAGATGAATACCCAATGCCATTTGTTGATATGTTAATAGATTCAGCAGTAGGAAATGAACTTCTGAGTATGTTAGATGGGTATTCAGGTTATAATCAAATTTTCATTGCTGAAGAGGATATTTCGAAAACAGCTTTTCGATGTCCTGGTGCAATAAGCACTTATGAATGGGTAATGATGCCCTTTGGCTTAAAAAATGCTGGTGCAACTTATCAAAGAGCCATGAATTTGATTTTTCATGATTTAATAGGAAACTTTATGCAAGTTTATATAGATGATGTTGTGGTTAAGTCTGAATCAAAAGACTTGCATTTAAATCACTTAAGACAAGCTTTCGAGAAAATGAGAAAGCATGGATTGAAAATGAATCCTATTAAATGTGCTTTTGGTGTATCTGCAGGAAATTTCTTAGGATTTCTTGTACACAAGAAAGGTGTTGAGATTGATAAGAATAAAGCTAAGGCAATTCTCGAAGCATCTCCACCTACAACCAAGAAACAATTACAGTCTTTTCTGGGAAAAGTGAATTTCCTTCGAAGGTTCATTTCGAACCTATCAGGAAAGACAAGGGTGTTTTCCCCATTGCTGAAATTAAAGAAAGAAGAAAACTTCAAATGGGAAGATGAACATCAGCAAGTCTTTGAGGAAATCCAGAAATATTTGACAACTCCTCCCATCATGACTCCTCCTTTGCCAGGAAAACCATTAAAGTTATATATATCTGCTTCAGAAGCCACAATAGGAAGTATGTTGGCTCAAGAGGACGAAAACGGCGTTGAAAGAGCTGTTTATTATTTAAGTAGAGTCCTTAATGATGCAGAAACTAGATACTGTGTTATAGAAAAATTGTGTTTATGTTTGTACTTTTCTTGTACTAAACTTAAATATTACGTCAAACCTCATGATGTATTTGTAATTTCTCACTTTGATGAAATAAAGCACATGTTATTAAAGCCTATATTTCACAGTAGAGTTGGAAAATGGGCATTAGCATTAACTGAATTTTCGTTAAAATATGTCCCTTTGAAATCTATGAAAGGACAAGTGGTTGTAGATTTCTTGGTTGATCATCCACCAATTCTAATTGAAGAATCAATATATGTCGGTTTAGAGCCTTGGAAATTATATTTTGATGGATCCAAACATAAGAATGAATCAGAAATTGGAATTCTATTAATTTCACCCAAAGGGTTTCCAACTCGAATGATGTTCGAAATAAAACATCATTGTTCGAATAATGCAGTAGAGTATGAAGCTCTTATTGATGGTCTCGAAATTCTGGTTTCTCTAAATTCGAGAAATGTTCATATTCGAGGAGATTCTCAATTAGTTATCAAGCATGTAACTAAAGAATATAAATGTCTAGATCCAAAATTGGCTAAATATCTGGTTCAAGCCAATAAACTTCTGAAAATGTTTGATGAAGTAAGAATTGAACATATACCTAGAGGCCAAAATTTCGAAGCCAATGAATTGGCTCAAATAGCTTCAGGATATAGAATTTCTATTGGGACTCTTAGAAAAATTAGTGATATTCAAAGAAGGTTTCCAATGAAAGAATTTGATATCCATAATATAAATCTTTTAGATCAGAATGATTGGAGAAGAGAAATTGTGAATATTATCCAAAATCCTTCCCTGGTAAATAAAAGACACTTGAAATATAAAGTTCTGAGTTATTGTATTTTAGGTGAAGAGCTTTATAAAAAAGCTATTGATGGGAATTTACTTCGATGTTTGGGAGAAACTGAAGCTTATTTGGCTTTAGTTGAAGTTCACGAAGGAGCTTGTGGTGCTCACCAAGCAGGAAGGAAAATGGAATGGATTTTGAAAAGAAAACTATTCTTTTGGCCTTCAATGGCCAAAGATTGTTACAATTTCGCAAAATCTTGTGAAGAATGTCAAAAGCATGGAAATGTACAACAAGTTCCAGCAAGTGAATTACACTCAATAATAAAGCCGTGGCCTTTTAGAGGATGGGCTCTAGACTTAATTGGAATGATACATCCAGCTTCTTCGAGAAACCACAAGTTTATTTTAGTTGGAGTTGATTATTTTACCAAGTGGGTAGAAGCAATTCCTCTCAGAGAAGTTACTC
Organism: Sesbania bispinosa; assembly: GCA_026901365.1. Classification (NCBI taxonomy): domain Eukaryota; kingdom Viridiplantae; phylum Streptophyta; class Magnoliopsida; order Fabales; family Fabaceae; genus Sesbania; species Sesbania bispinosa. The sequence continues at coordinate 853,870 of QLOH01000426.1, forward strand.
AAGAAGATATCATTCGTTTTATTGGAGAAAATATTATATTTCGATTTGGCTTACTAGAAACCATTACCACAGACCAAGGAACAATGTTTACTGGGAGAAAAATGGTTAGGTTTGCTGAATCAAAAGGAATAAAATTACTTTCTTCTACGCCTTACTATGCACAAGCCAATGGTCAAGTTGAAGCAGTTAATAAAACTATTATTGCTTTGATTAAAAGACATATTGGGCAACGTCCCAGAAATTGGCATGAGACTTTGAATCAAATTCTTTGGGCTTATAGAAATTCTCCAAGAGAAGCTACTCGAACTACCCCTTATAAATTGGTGTATAGTCATGATGCTATATTGCCAGTTGAAGTGAACTTACAATCGATAAGAGTTCAAAGGCAGTTTGAGTTACCTTCTCAAGATTATTGGAATTTGATGTTTGATGAATTAGATCAACTTGATGAAGAAAGGTTGATTGCTCTTGAAAATATAATTAGACAAAAAGAGCAAATTACTCGTTATAATAGGAGGGTTAAGAAAAAAGAATTCCAAATAGGTGATTATGTTTGGAAGTTAATTCTGCCAATTGATAAAAAGTCTAAGAAGTTTGGTAAGTGGTCACCAATTTGGGAGGGACCCTTCGAAATTGAAAAAGTGTTTTCCAGTAATGCGTATTCAATTCTAGAATTAGTTGGTGATTTGCGCATAATGTCAATAAATGGAAAATACTTAAAAGAATATAGACCAAACTTGCAAGAAATTAAGATTGTACACTAATAGAAACAAATTGTTCAAGTAACAATAAAAATTCGAGCTTATGCTCGAAATAAAGAGTCAGAATAAAGAAACTAGAAGAAAATTAAGAAGAAGCTAAAAGGGAGCCTCGCTTTTCAGTTTAGCGAAGTCATGTATGAGGTCTTCATAATGTATTTTGAGACTTTGGTTGTTCCTTTCCAGATTTTCAATGTCTTTGGAAACTCGAACAACATCTCTGGAAATACCTCGAACGGAGTTCAGAATATCTACTCGAGTAGACTTCTGCTTCAAAAGTGTGGTTTCGAGCTCACTCTTAGCCTTCTTGGTTTGTTCGAGTTCTTCTTGATATTTCTTAATAAGGCCTTCGAGCCTTAGATTTTCTTTTTCCAATTCTTCAACTCTCAAGGAATTTTGCTGAATGGACTGTTCATATTTGTTCACTGTGATTTTACTGTTTTGCATCTTATCAACCAACTCAGCTTGTTCATTTTTCTGTGTGACCAACTTAGATTTGGTCTGTTCGATTTGGTTGACAGTCCCAATACTACTCTGGTAGAGTTTAGCAAAACTTTTTACCTATGTTTGTTGAGATTCGGAGAGTTGAGAATTCTTCTTGTCAAAATAGATGAGATAACTTTCAATCTCTTCTCTATAAAGACGATCCTTGGGGATTTCTTTCATCATGGACCTCTCGAAGACCAACTTCTTAAAGTTTTGAAGAACTTTATCAATAGAGTCTTCCTCACTCAAGGGATTCTGAACTGTAGCTTCAGAATGAGCAGATGATAAAGAAACTTCCCCTGAAAGCACATCTAGGATCAAGAATGGATTCTCATCTAGGTCTTTGAGGCAGTCATCTAAATCTTTGGCATTGTATACTGGTGTTGATCTAGATGAATCCCTCGAAAAACCAGGAGCCTTTTCAGGAGTGCCTGATTCTGTCTGAGTAGTTTGGATTTCCTTCGAGGCAAAATCCTTGGTCCTTTGGGAATCAAGATCTTGAGAAGATGATGGATCATTTTTCTTTTCTTCTTCTCGAGAATCCCCATTGTTTGGATCAGAAGGAGATTGAACTTCTTCTTCTTCCCCTTGTTCTTCTTGTTCCTCACCACTCTCTTCGATATTGTCCAAAGGTTTTTTCTTTGGTAAGGACTTCTTCGAAGAGGTAGCCTGAAGTGGACTCTCTATGGTTTTTTCTTCGTTACCACCACTTTCAGCTTGGGAGCTCGAAGAAATGTTTATCTGAAATCAGAAAATGATTTAAGTTAGATAAACAAGAGTAGAGGGAAAAATAATAGTTTACATTTTTTCTTTCGAAAAAAGAGAGTTAAAAGGTTTACTTGTTCAACAACCCCACTTGGGATTTGATCCTTATAAGCCTTAACCTTAAACCTTTGGCCAACTCTCTGATATTTTACATAAAGAAAATAATTTTCAAAATCAGAAAGAACGAAGAGGAGTTCTAAGGATAATTCGAAAGAAAGGGAAATTGAAAACTTACTGCTCCAATGGTCTTTCCAGGTGGAATGACTGAAAGAATCTTCTATTTAGGAGTTTTCTTTTCTGTCTTCTCTTTCTTTGTGATTTTTGCTCTCAAAGGAACAACTTGTCGTTCAGGAGTGGTTTCCTGTTAAAACCAAAAAAGGGGAAACATCAGATTCCTCAAAATTTATAAAATTTCAAGATTGGTAATAAGAGAATTCGAAATTACCTCTGAGAGAGATTGTTCTTGGGATTTTTCAGATGGACTCTTCTCTTGGCCTTTTACTGATTTCATTGGTTTTTCCTTGGAAGATTTGGAAACATCTGCTTTCTCCTTTTACCTACAGAAGCAGATTGATTTTTGTCAGAAGGTTCGTCATTCTTTTCGACCTTACTAGACATAGCCTTCTTCCTAGATTTAGAAGCAGTAGTCTAAAAGAAAATAAAAGGAAAAGATTTGTCAAGATTTCAAAATCCTGGGATAACACAAGTTTAGATTTCGAAAAGAAACTTACAGAAGGTTTCTGAGAAGAGGATGGAGCTTTCCTTTTCTTTGATTTCCTTTCAAGGACTTCTTCCTCCTCACTTTCCCAATCTTCTTCAGTGTCCTTCGAAAGTTTACACTCTTGAGCTGAAATAAGAAAGGAAATTGTAAGTATAGAATTAGGATAAGTGAGAAATATAAGGAAAAATGTTTCATGTTATTACCTTGAACTATAAAGTCCTTAGAAATTATTCTCACATGTTCTATATCCACATGAGGTACAAAAGGATAATTGTCCAAAGTATATTTTGTTAAAGTAACTCTTTTGAAAGAGGTTTAAGACTATTGAAAAGAAAATCAAGACTTGCAGGTCTAGTCCATTCAGAACCATATAAACTCTTTGCTAAACCAAATTTTGTTGTTGGTAAAGAAGGAAACTTTGGACAATACTTTTCAAAAACAGTAGTACCATTGGGATTCACAAGTTTAAAACTTTGTTGATTCAAAGAAATTTTTTCTTTTAAAGAAGAAGCTGCTTCAGAAATAGTTCTATGAATTTTATTGGGAATATAGAACACATGAAAATATTTCTCGAAAGCTTCAATTTCTTTGATGTGCGTACCTTTAGTATTCTTGATAGATCTTTGTGGAGGAGCATTGGTTAGTCTCGAAAGGCAAGTATCTTCATCTACTTGAATACTAAGAAAGTATTGAGACCACCATTCTTCAAATGATAAGGTACAGTAGTATGAAAGCTCGAAGGAGACTGGTTCAATAGACAAAGGTTTTTGAGTCTTCGAGAGTTGTAATTTCTCGAAACCCTCTTCACCATCGACTAAATCTTCAATCAGAATTTGATCTCTAGAAGTGCAGAAGGGTGTAGGACGAAGCTGACTCAAACCAAATTGACGAGCTACAAATTGTGGTTGGTAATGAAAGACTCTAAAGTCTTTTAGTTGGAAACCACAATATAGAAGATCAGGAGTTAAGAATTGTTCCAGATTTCTAAACTTTCAGATTGAGCACCTGGAGTATCACAAGGGAATTTTCGAATGAACCAATCAGGTCCTCGAATTCGAGAAGCAAAAGGTGCAAGATTAGGAGAAAGCTTTTTGATTTTCAGAAAGGATGAAATATAAGATCTGAAACATTCGAGACGGTTCTTTTTCGAGGAAGGTGTGAGAAAAGACAACCTGTAACCCTCAATTGAAGTAGGAAGTTTGGATTCTGGGGGTTCAGAACTTTCGAATTTATTTTGAAAGATGGCATTCAACCAAAGTTGAAGGAACCAGAAAGGACCACAAAGGTTTCGAACATGATCTTTTAACTTAAGTGTATAAATAGCTTCGGAAAGCATATCATAAACATGAGCTAAAAGACACCTGTTTAGATCAATTCGAATACCTTTGGCTAACATTTGAGCCATGGGAAGGAAAGATTTTGGAATTTGGTTGGATCTGGAACAGAAAACAAAAGCAGACAACCAGTATAAAAGAAATGCAACATGTTCATTTTCAGAAACCTTACCAGATTTTGCATTATTCTGAATGAAATTAGAATAAGTCAATTTATCAAAGTTTGGATTGACATGTGGTTCAGGGACTTTCATAAATGGAAGAATTAATTGGCCTTCAGGTCGAAGGCCAGTGATGGCAGCAACATCAAAGAGTGTTGGTGTAACCATGCCATAAGGTAAGTGAAAAGAGTTGGTGGATCTTTCCCATAAAAGAAGGTAAGAAAGAATGAGAGAAGGGTCAGAACTAAGATCAAATTTACTCAGTTGAATAAGATCGAAAATACCAAGTTGCTTCCATAAAGCTCCCATAGTACTTTCAATTCTGTTCAACCACATGACATAAGAATCCTTTCGAGCAGGAGGAGATGCTCGAAAAACATCAGTAAGGTTTTCGACATGATCAGTTCGAATGACAGATTTAAAAATTCGAATTTTCTCTTCTGGGAGACTTGGGAAAAACTCATCATACTGATCAAGAGAAGAAGGAGGTGTGTATGGACCCAGAAAAGCAAATTGTTTTTTCCTAATGGAATAAGGAATGAGTGCCTGGGAATTCCAGATAGCTAACTTCTCTTCAGCATTTTCAGGCTCAGGGACATAGACTTGGTCATCCCTAGCAAGGAGGTCACCTTTGCAAACAGCAAGGGGTACTGGAATAGAACCTTCAGAAGCCATTAATGGTGTTTCTTGGAGTTCTTGAGAGAGAAAGAAACACAATGTTACGGTGCAAATGAGCTGGAAATATATCAAGAAAGGTAAAATCAGAGGCTTTGAGATATTTAATCGGTGAAGATCAAGATGAAAACATCAAAAAACTAATTAAAAAGCATAAAGATTATACCTTGAAGAAGAAGAAAAGGACGTTGTGAAGAGAGAATAACAAAGGTTTTGTTAGAGGTTGAAGATGAAAAGTGGGAATGAAAAGTTTTCACTTAGTATTTATATGAGAGAGAAAAGACATGATTACAAAGAAGTTTAAAAAGTGATCATGATTACACGTTTCTTGGAACGTGAGCATGTATCCCAAAAACGTGGGAAAGTCAGTTAGCTTTCAAAAAAGTAACTGAAATATTAATTTAATTGGAAAATAAAGGTTTATATGAAACAAATATTTAAATTTTCCTTTTAAAATTTTAAATAACTGTTATAAGGAATACTAAAGGTTTGTTCCAAAAATATCTCTTTCTGCAAAAATTAGATTATTACTTGAAAGAGACTATTTTTGGGGGGGGCATCTGTTGGGATTTGATTTTCAATTGTTTCGAATTCCACAAGTGACAAGGATATGATGCCATTTCGAATTTACAGAAAAGGTTAAAATTACCTTATTTCGAAATTTGATAATAAGTCTGTTAACTTAGAAAAATTCTTGAGTGAAGTTAACACAAAAAGGCTTTAGAATTTCGAAAAGAAGATAAATGTAAATTCAAGAAATAATATATTACAAGTATTCCAAAAGGGTAAATGATAGTTCTTTTATTCATGATCCAAATTTGAATTACATTAGTTCGAATACATTGGAAATACATTAGAAAGGAAACTATCTTAAACTAGAATGAGTACTTGACTCATGCCTAACATGCCTCTTTATCCTCATCCTCCCCCACAAGCTTTAATAGAGCCAATACAAAGAAGAATTATTTTTCCAATCTGTTGAACTACCTTCGACTTGGGGAAGAAATCAAGGTCAGCATGGGGACTAATAAATAGATTCATTTATTATGTAAATGAACCTATATTTGGCTACTACGTACAATCCAAAAGAAAACTTTCAAAGAGAAAGGTTGGAAAAGCCAATAGCTTTGGCTATTTCGTCAATCCCATCAAAAATGAAATCATTCCAGATTGCATTGTACGCAATAGCCAAAGGGATTAACTTCTTCATATTCTTTGAGGAGATTCTTTAGAAAATTTAGAAAAGAAAGAAGAAAGGAATGAAGAATTATGAAAGGATTGTGTACAGGCACTTCTATTTATAGGAGTAAAAAGAGTTAAGTGTCATTAATAAGACCATTTTAACGTCTAATGAAAAGAATTCTCATAATGAAGTTGAATGGACGGTGGCCGGTGGTCTTTATGACTTTGAATTAGCCAAATAAAATTTGACACATGGCACAGAGAAGAGTATAATCAGGTCTCGAAAATGAGAATAGATTCATTGATTTCAAGTATCAAGAAAGACTAAGTCTTGTAAGTTAAAGATGTTCTCGAATCCATGAAGCTAAGGTTCCAGAAAGAAGATTTCGAGAAACAAGAAAGAAGATTTCGAGAAATCAGAGAGCAAGATTTCGAGAATTATAGGCAGAAACTCGAAAATAAAATATCTGAAAATTTAGAAAGATTTCGAGATTCTGGAAGTAAGTTTTCAAGAAAACAGAAGGCAGAAAATCGAAATCAAGGTTCTTGAAGACTTAGCCGATTTCTGAATCATGAAAGACTCTGTTCGAGAAAACAGAAAAGAGCAGAAAAGCAGTTAATGGAAGTTACAGAAGTTTGCTGATCAAGGACAGATGGCAACATCCCAATGGAAGTACTTTGAAAAGTGCAAGGATCAGAAGCAGTTTTCTGGTTAGCAGAAAATGTGGCAAGCATGCATGCTGCCAACACATAGGGCTAGATGATGTGTCGATTGGACATTAGTTAGCCGTTAGAAATAGGAAACTATAAATAGGTGAATTCTGAATGTAATAATGGTTGGAATTTCATTACACTCATACCCTTAAACACCTTCACGTCCGATCACACTGCGACTAACAGGTTTACAAGGATTGACTGTATGTGATGAACCCATCCACTTTTATCTTTATGCAACTTTATTTTTCAATTCATTTACTTTCTGCATTCTACATTTTGAATTGTATCTTTCAAGCAATTTTCTTTCTTTACTCTGAACTTTGTGTTCATATTTCCGTGAATTTAAAAGAAGTCAAGTGAAAATTTAGAACTTTGATAAAATTCTGAATCAAGTAGTTCTAACTCTTTGTGAAAGATTAGTTTTTTTGATAAAACTCTGAATCAAACTCTTTGAAATTCATCATTTCTGGGTTTTTGAAACATAACAATTGACTTGGTGAAATTTTGTACCAATCAACCATTTTTCCTCCAAAAAACTTGAACTTTTGAAAGTCTTTAATAAATCAGAAACACCATAAATCTACTTTTTAAAAGAGTCCCGTAAGAGGATCTAATTCTAATCCCCAGATTGTTCTTAGAATCAAAGTGATTAAAATTTAATTTTCGAGATTAGATTTTTTTCACCACAAACAGATGGACAAAGATTCTTCTTGACCATAGTGGATGATCATACATGATTTGTATGGGTTTATCTAATGCAACACAAATCTGAAGCTCCCAAAATCATTATGAATTTCTTCAAATTTGTTGACACTCAGTTTGGCAGCAAAATGAAGTGCATAAGATCAGACAATGCCAAGGAGCTTGCTCTTACTGATTTTTTGAAGTCCAAAGGATCCATTCATAAGTTTTCTTGCCCTGAGAGACCCCAACATAATTCTGTTGTAGAAAGAAAGCATCAGCATCTATTGAATGTTGCTAGATCCTTGATGTTTCAGTCTCGGATGCCTCTTCCCTTTTGGGGTTATTGCATTACTACCGTTGCATTCCTCATCAATAGGATACCTTCTAAGGTATTGAGGTTCAAGTCTCCTTTTGAATTGTTGTATCAAAAGGCCCCTTCTTACTCAGATTTGAGAGTATTTGGCTGCCTCTGTTATGCATCAACGCCTACATCTCATAGAGACAAGTTCACTCCAAGAGCTATATTATCTGTGTTCATGGGATACCCTGCAGGTTACAAGGGTTATAAATTGTATGATTTAACTGCTCACAAGTTCTTTATATCTCGAGATGTTGTCTTTCATGAGGATATTTTTCCCTTCTACCTCTCCTAATGGACACAATCTCTGCCTGATCCATTTCATGACACTGTCATTCCCATTCCTTTTGATGATGCACCCATAACCAGTTCAACAAATCCACAAAATAATGTCCAACCTGCAATACCTTCTAATCACCAAGCTGATTTCCCTGTTAGAAGGTCAACCAGAATTTCTAGACCTTCATCTCATCTAAATGACTTTCAGTGTTATCAAGTTTCAAAATCTTCCAATTGTCCTTACCCTATTACTAATCATCTCTCCTATCACAGATTAACCCCTTCATATCAAACATTTATCTGTCATATTTTATCTGAGTTTGAACCTCAATTTTATCACCAAGCTTACAAAATCCCACATTGGCAGAATGCTATGGCAGCAGAATTGAAATCCATAGAATTAAATCATACTTGGAGCATTGTTACTTTACCCGCTGGCAAACACACAATTGGTTGTAAATGGGTCTATAAGGTTAAGCATAAAGCTTATGGAACTATTGATGGATACAAGGCCAGGTTGGTGGCCAAAGGATACACTCAACAAGCAGGTTTAGATTTCACTGAGACATACTCACTTGTTGCAAAACTAACTTCTGTCAGATTATTATTGTCTTTGGCAGCTATTAAAGGGCGGGTCTCTAGCTCAATTGGACATAAACAATTAATGCTTTCCTAAATGGATATTTGTTTGAGGAGATTTATATGGATCTTCCCCAAGGATATCCCATCTAGCACCAATCTTTATCTCAGGGGGAGAAACTTGTCTGCAAATTGCATAGGTCTATATATGGCCTTAGACAAGCATCAAGACAACGGTTCACTAAGCTTGCTTGTCTTTTATCTTAGCTTGGATTTTAGCAATCCAAAAATGACTATTCTTTGTTCACAAAGGGTTCTGAATCTACATTTGTGGCTTTATTAATATATGTTGATGATATTGTTGTTGTTGGTCCATCTCCTAATTTGATTCAACGGACTAAATCCCAACTTCAGAAAATTTTTAAGCTCAAGGATCTTGGTGCTTTACACTATTTCCTTGACCTAGAAATTGCTAGATCCAAAAGTGGCATCTTTCTTTGTCAGAGGAAATATATTTTATCATTACTAGATGACATTGGTTTCCTGGATTCTAAACCTGCTTCTGTTCCCATGGATTCTAACCTCAAACTCAGCATTTCAGATGGAGAGCTTTTGCTTGATAACACTGCCTATCGCGGATTAATTGGAATACTTCTATATCTGACAATTTCTAGACCAGATATCAGCTATGCCGTTCACAGGCTCAGTCAATTTATTTTACAGCCTCGCCTGCCTCATCTCCATGTTGTTCATCATTTACTTCGCTACTTGAAAAACACTTCTGAACAGGGAATCTTCTTTTCAACCACTTCTTCATTGCGTCTACAAGCATATGCATATGCAGATTGGGCAAATTGTATAGACAGCAGGAAATCCACTTCAGGGTTTTGTGTTTTCCTTGGTGATTCACTCATCTCATGGAAGTCTAAAAAGCAGTCCATAATTAGTCGTTCTACTGCTGAAGAAGAATACAGATCCTTGGCCAGTGTAGCAAGTGAACTTACTTGGTTACAAAGTTTGTTACAAGATTTTGGCATTTCTCCTACACCTTCTTTGGTTTATTGTGATAATCAGGCAGCAATACACATTGCTACCAATCCTACCTTTCATGAGAGAACCAAACACATCGAAATAGACTGGCACTTCATTCGTGAAAAAGTTAATTCGGGAGTTCTCAAGCTTGTTCATGTTTCTTCTCGCCATCAACTAGCTGATGTATTAACTAAGGTTGTTCCATCACCACACTTCCAATCTCTAATTAGCAAGATGGGTGTTATTAACATCTTCACTCCATCTTGAGGGGGAGTATTAGACTTTAATTGTAATTTCGGTTCAGTTGGTTAGTTAGTTACAAATTAGTTAATCTGTTAGTTTCTCATTTCCTTGTATAAATAACTGTTTCTGTCTTCTTAATTCAATTACGGAAAATCATTCTTCTCAAGTCTTTTCTTCTTCTTTTCTCAATACTTTCTCAAGTGTAATAATTTCTAACCTAGTCTCATAATAAACTAACTAATTAATATGTATTAGCATTTTTGGTACATTCAGTTGTTTTTTTACGGCTGGTACATTCATTCGTTGTTCCTCATGTGACTCATCTAATATCCAATCCCTAGCTAGCAAGTTGGTGCATATTGTAGATGTTCACCAAGGCCATTGACCACGAAAAGTCAAAGTGTAATTAAGAATATCTTTGATTAGCTTATTTGGTTTATACTGTATTCACGTTTTAAATGTGGATCAGGACCAATGCGAGCATGTTTAATTTAGCCCTTGAAACGTGAAAAACACATATTTTCAACGCTAGAAATATTGCTTTGGGGAATCCAAACTTAAGTTTGGTCAATTTTTATGTCAAACCAAATACAGTAGCGTTGGCTTAGATCCACGTTTAAAACGTGATTTTTTATGTAAATCAAACACACACTTAGTGTTAAAATGTGAGATATCATGTTTCCAACACTATATTTAATTTCAACGTCAAACCAAATCAAACATATAGTAAGATGTCCCTCTTCATTTCTCTTTTGTGGATGGGTCAATGAACCCTTCTCTTGTATGAAATCTTTTAATTTTGCGTATATATTTTTGACTTGGTTGTTGCACTATTTGTAAAGGTTTGTATACGGCTTGGCTTATACCTAAGAATGGGCGACAATTTCACAAGATCAATACATCAGATTTCTCATAACTATATAATCATATTTATTTTAGCGTTGAAACATAATAAACTCACGTTTTTAATGTTAAAAATGATTACATTTGGGAAATTTATACTTAAGTTTGGTTAATTTTAACGCTAAACAAAATACACACTATATATGTCCATATTATTCTCATCTTGACTTATCTAACAACTAGTCAACTATCTTTAAAATTAGACATAATACACGTGCGTTGCACGAGTTTGTTTATATTTTATAACTATAATATTTTATAAGGTAAATTTTTAAATAAATGTGTTAAAGTTATTATAGATTAAATATATTAAAAAAAAGAGTTTAATATATGTGCAATGTCAGTGTAACGAAATTTTACACAGACATCCAATGATGTGTTGCCACATCATTTATTGAATTTAATAACACATGAGGTGTCATATTCATTAAATGATGTGGCGGTACATTATTGGATGTCTATGTAAAACTTCTTTACACTGACAGTGTATACTAATTAAATCCTTAAAAAAATTATTAAGATAATAACTTTATGCATAATATTAAATTATAATAACTTTATGCATAAAAACTGAAAACAATGATATAATAAAGATAACACATCATATATAAATGAGAAATTGAACAATTATTATATAATTTTATATTAATAGAATATTATAAATATATTAAAAATAATTGAAGATAAATGATAAACAAAACTCACAAATTTATTTCAACACTAAAATAAAGTAAAATTATTTATTTTATTTCTATAATATTTTCTAGATGATATTCAAGCTCTATTTTTGTATTCAATTAATATATATTTTTAATTTATTTTAAATAATTCTTGTAATATTTAAATAATATAAAATTAGTTGAATTTATTGTTTTGGTATAATTATAAAATATTATATTGTTGATTTTGTTTTAAAAATCATAAGAAATATTTTTTAAATTAAAAATACAATCATAAGTAGTTGTGACCTATTAAATTAAATTTGTAGTAAATTATAAAATCAAGTAATTCATTTAACTTATAATTAATATAATGAATTATAAGTATTGGATATTTAGAATTTAATATTTGTCACAATATTCAATGTATTATATATAATAGCTATGATATTTAATATTTAATAATACAAATAATATAATATAAATTAGTTATAAGAGATTTTAGTATTCCATATATTACATTTTATTAATACAACATTAATAGTAGGGCCGTAAATGAGCTAAGCTATTTGTGAATTATTTGAGCTCGGTTTGTTAAATGCTCGATCAAGCTCGTTTGTTTAATTAAACAAACAAACCCAAGCTTAAGATTGTGCTCGTTATTCAAATGAGTCAAGCTCAAGCCTTAGAAGTTTGACATTAAGAGCTCGTGAATAGCTTGCTTATTATATATATAATAATTAAATAATATAAATATTTAAATTAAAGTAAAATTAATAGAAAAAGAAAAAGAAAAATAAAGTTATAAATTTATTTTTAAAATAAATAATAAAATAATAGAGTAAAATAATTACTCTATATATTTAAAAAAAATATTGAAATATTTTTTATATTAGTCAAGAAGTTATGGATTGAATTTCGAAAAATATAATATTTTAGAATTTTTAACTATATATGTCATGCATTAATAATATATTTTGATTTTTATATTATCATTTAATAATAAAATATTTATTAAATACTAAATTTAAAAACTTTAAAAATGATTTAATAAAAATTTTCATGAAAGCAAAAATAATAAAGTTATAAATGAGTTAAATAAACCAAGCTCAAGCTTTATTTTTCTTTAACAAGTCAAGCCCAAGTTTTAAGTTTGGCTCGTTTAAATAAATGAGTCAAACTTGAGCCCAGTGGCGGACCTTCTTGATGACAGGGGGGAGCCACGGCTCCCCCAAACTTTTTCGAAATAAATTTTTATGAGAAGGGTTCAACTTACACTAGTGTAAAACATCAAGTATTACACCGCTGAATAATTTTTTAACAAATCATTTTATTAAGTAATCTACCATTGGATTAAAAGTTACTATCATATAGATCATACATATAAAATTTTACATTAATCTGAAATTATTTGATATGTCATTGAGATGTCTCAAGATTAACGATATATACATTTGAAATATATGGAAAACTTAACCATTTGATTATTAAGTTATTAGTGTCAAAATTTTACAAAATTTAGTACAAATAATCATGATGATGAATAAACATAATTATTCAACAGTTGAATTACCAAAAAATACATTCGATTTATAATTATTAACGGTGTAATACTTAGTGTAACTTACCGTGTAAGTTGAACCCTCCTCATATATAATTATTAAAAATTATTTATATTTTTATTAGTACTAGTTGAATTTTTCATCATATTTAAAAATTTAATATTATCATCTAATGACATGTTATCACATCATTTAACGAGCATAGCATTCCATGTGTTATTAAACTGAGTAATATATTAAAAAACTTTTGTCGTTTTAACTTTTTACTTTCAAAACTTTTGTTATTTTAGAAAGCTAAAAATAATTAATGTTTTTCAACTATACTCTTATTTACTATATATTATTCCAACTAACAACTATTATTATATCTCTCATTTCCTCTCTCTTAAAATAGTACTACAATTGTTTCTATTCAACTAGCCACTTAGACAAAAAAATACACAAATTAAGAAATGCAATCATTGCTCTTGTTTTCATAAAAAAAAATTTAAATTTCTATTTTACCCCTTATCTCTCTTAACATTTATTAGATCTCATTATTTTTCAATAGTGAGTAATTTATTATTACAACGTAATTAATATAAGGGTAAATTGGGAAAAGTGTAATTATTACGGCATTGACTTTGCAAGTAGATAGTTAAATAAAAATATTTTTTCTTAAAAAAGGGACATTTAAATAGAAATTGAGGTAGCACATTTAGTCTTTACTCTTTATTATACATAATCTACTTTATGATTCCTATGCTCTTCCATAAAATAAATGAAGTATTGATAAGGGTATTTCAGTAAAAATTGTACAAATTTAGATATATTTAAAAAAATTAATTTGTGTATATAATCTTATATAATAAGAGTTTTAGAATGTAATGAGTAAAACAATATATCATTGAATAATCGTCTAAAATTTTATACCGATAATATAATCATAAAACTTGTAATATATATTAAATATTTAACTTGTATATTAAATTAATATTTTGGCTCCCCCAATTTTTTTGTTCAAGTTCCGCCACTGCGTTGAGCCACCCATTTTTATCACAAGCCAAGCCTGAGTTTCAAGTACTCGGTTTGGCTCGGCTCATTTACAGCCCTAATTAATAGTAATGCTCAACTTAATTTTACTATATAGATAGATAGATAGATATAGATTTTTTTTTGTTTTTTACTATATAGATAGATAGATAGATATAGATTTTTTTTTTGTTTAACCACAAGTATCCTCCACGGGAGACAATCCTGTTTGAGCCGGGAACATCCGCCACTGCTTGAGCCACCCATTTTTATCACAAGCCAAGCCTAAGTTTCAAGTACTCGGCTTGGCTCGGCTCATTTACAGCCCTAATTAATAGTAATGCTCAACTTAATTTTACTATATAGATAGATAGATAGATATAGATTTTTTTTTTATTTAACCACAAGTATCCTCCACGGGAGACAATCCTGCGGGGATTTTTTCCATCCACAAGACTCGAACCCGAGACCTTGCTTAAGGGGAATCAAGCATGTACCACTTGAACCAACCCCCGTTGGTGTGACATAGATATAGATAGATAGATAGATTAAATTAAATTTATAGTAAATTATAAGATCAAATAATTCACTTAACTTGTAATTAATATGATGAATTATAAGTATTGGACATTTAAAATTTAATATTTGTCACAGTATTTAATGTATTATATATAATAGTTATGATATTTATTATTTAATAATACTAATAATATAATATGAATTAGTTACAAGAGATGTTTAGTATTTCATATGTTACATTTCATTAATACAACATTAGTAATAATGCTCAAGTTAATTTTATTATATATACATATATAGATAACTTAATTTTGTCATTTTTTTTTTGCTAATTAAAGCATTATTTCAAAAGAACATTGCAAAACTAGTTATGATCAAACGGTAAAAATTATACAAGACAACGTGTGTGAGCGTGTTAACTTTCTGCCTTTGCAGCCTAAACAAGCATCCTCTTTTCTGCGTTTAAGGAGTTTCAATTCAGCTTTTTGCTTTGAATTTGTTTGCATCTGTTATCAAACATTTGGTATGCTCGTGATCACCAATTTGAAGAACTGTCGATATCGAATATTCCTTTTTTTCATTAAAAGTTAACAAAGTGCATTATGCTATATATATGAAGATGTCATTTTTAATTACGCTTGAGAAAAACAAATTAATGGAAATTAATGAAATAACCCATTGTTCTTGTATAAAAAAAAATGTAATTTTTCCCTTTGCCGAGAACAAAACTCATTACGTAATATAATAAATAAAGGGATGAATATTCAATGAGGGAAAATAATCAATGAAGGAATCAAGGAAATATTCAATGAGGGAAAATAATAGAAAAGTTTCCTTTAACACACATATTGCACACATATTTATAGCTTCAGCCTTTTCCTATTTTGGACATGGTTTTCCAAGCCCAAAAAACATCAAATCAAGCACACTCTTAATTTAATGGGATTTATACGGCGTTAAAGAGATGTACTTTGTCTTTCATTACTCACAACAGTTTTTTTTTCAAATTAAAAATAAAATTGTAAATTTTATTTTTTAAATATTACCTAAATAAAAGTGAAAAATAATCTTCATAAATAATTCTTATAAAATAATCTGAAATAAATACATTCAATTTTTGAGCATGTCAGAAAACATATTGTAAAAGAAATTTAAAGAAAAAATAAATTAAATTATTCTATGACTCCTTATAATTTTACTTAATTTTTAAATGTTTTAAATTTTTAAAATAAAATCTTTGCATTCATATAGATTTTTAAATAGGTTTCTTTTCACTAATAATTATTAACATTTACTAAATTAGACTAACTTATAAATATCTTTAACACACATGCATATTTATAGCTTCATGTTTTTTTTTTTACTTTGGACCTGGTAGAAAATTAGTTCAAATCAAACACACTCATAGTTTAGTGGGATCTATATACACCATTAATTAAAGGGTTCTACTTTTTCTTTCATCCAAAGAGGATAGATGAATTTGATGAATCACTCATAACCAATGTTATAAAACTCGGACCGGTGAGTGACTCAGTCGATGTACTGAGTTAATGGGTCATTGGTTCAACCAGTGAGTCACTGGTTGAACCGGTTAAATCGATAATAATTAAATATTATATAAAAATAATATATATATATACTTAAATAAAAATAATAGTGAAAATAAGTTAATGAAATTTTTAATAATTTAAATTATTTAGGAGACAAATAAACTATTGTGAATATTTTAAAAACATCAAATAGGATGATAGGATACATATATTAAAAAGCGTGTATATATAGTAGAAAAGCAAAGTGGTTGGAGTGGTAATGCACTCCCTTCTAATGTTTGAGTTTGTCAGAAAAAAATATTTTAAAAAAATTTAAAGAAATAATAAATTAAATTATTCTATGAGAGGGTTTAAAAGTTTTTTAATAAAATCTTTGCATTTACATAAACTTTTAGATAAGTTTCTTTCCATTAATAATTATTAACATTACTAAATTATACTAACTTATAAAAAATTTTTAAATAATTTATTCAAAATTAATATTACGTCAAATTATATAAGAAGATCCCCTCCACCAACAAAAAGTAATAGATCAGTTGATTTAAGTGACAAAGCGTTTGGTTCTCAAGTAAGATTTTTAATTTCAGTACTCTTTGTAAATAGGAAACATTAGCACAGAAAAGAGTTTTGCCCTCATAAAATGTCAATCAATTAAACTTGAATTAATTGAAATACATTAATATGTCTTTTGGACACACCCAAAGATCTGACATAAAAAAGACACAATATATATATATATATAAAAGAAAATCTTATAAAATCAAAATATAATACTTCCTCCGTCCCTATTTATAAAACCCATTCTAGTGTACCTTAATATAAGACCCTTACAGATTTTTAGAAGAATTAAACACTTTTTTCATATTTGCTCTTTATTAATGTTTAACTCTTTTTAATTTCCCATATATTGATTAGTGTAAATAGTTAATGGAGTTTTATCCACATTAATTCAACTACACAATTAGAAATTGACTTTTAGGGTGTGTTTGTGAGTTTAGAGAGGAGGGAAAAGAAAAGATTGGAGGGAGAAGGGAGGGGGAGAAGAGGAGGGAGAGACTTTGTAAAATACTTAAATTCACAAACACAAAGGGGGGAAGGGCTTCTAATAAACCCTTCTTCCCCTCCAAAATTCAACTCACAAACATACCCTTAGAGTCTTTCACCATATAATAATTAACGTATCTAAAATAGTGACCTTTAAATAGATGTATATATTTGGATCGCTATAATTTTTTTTAAGAGATATTCTTAAATTATGTAAAATAGCTGGAAGACTATGATAAAATACGGAGGGAGTAATTAATATTTATACATCACTTTTCTAAATTGGTCCTACTCATCAGAACACCAAAACCAATTTTTTTATTTGCAAAGATAATAAAAAATATTACTATATTGAGCACAAGGGTGCCCAATCCAATATACAGAAAGTTCTAAATCATAAACAAGATAAACACAAAACAGGGAATTAAACTATTTTGCTGTAGAAAAATTAACTCTTATCCTAATTGAATCAAACATATTGTCCTCATCCAGTTCCTCTTCTTTGAATATGATTGTTCCTGAGCAACAATACTATTCATAAAGTCGTGAACCAAACTGTTCGGTATACATATACTGCACCGACTTTGTTAAGAGAACTACAAATGTATTGGCAAAAGTATTGTCCACACTTGAGGAAAAATAATTTGAGTAACCAACCATAGATCTCAACGGGATCTTATCTGAAAAACTATCTTTAAAATATAATGTTATAAAATTCATGTAACACAAATTAAAGTTGGTGTTTGAAGAGTTTTTATTTCAGTGATGAAAAATTTATGGTGGGAGGATGATGTCTCAGTCTAATATAGGAATTAACATACTTTATTTGGAATTCAGCTAGAAGCTTACATTTATTTCACCTCAAGGAGATTGGTGGAGATTTGAATGATATGTCAAATAGAAGATTTTGTCTTCATCTACTCAATCAATCCAAGTGTTTGTTTAATTTGGAATGAAGGTTTAAGTTGGGATTTAAATTCTCAACAATAGACTGTTGAGCAGTCATCAAATACAGGATTGTCCGATTTTGATTGGACAACCTAAAAATCTAGATAAAATTTGAATATGAGTTTATTATCTCTCCTTTTAGGTTGTTCCATCAAAATGAGACAATTCGGATTTGGTGACTGCCCATCCGTCAATTGTTGGGATCAACATCCTTTAATTATGTTGTGTTTCTATTTATAAAAGAGCTTGAATAACCCTTGTACTCAATTTAATAATATTTTTGACATATTGAAAAGATCTATTTCTAAACGGACAGTGTTCTACGTTGGACTCTAGTGGACATCTATCTACAAGGCTTCAAGGTGGTAGATGAGCCAAACTCCCCACTCAATGTGTTTGGAAAAATGGGAGGGTATCTGCCAAATCTAAGTTTATATTTTGAAATATGCTTAAATATCATCTTGGTTTCTATATTTTTTTATTTTTTGTTTTAGTCTTTACTAACTTTTTTTTTAAATTTAGTCCCCACTTTTTCAAACGTATGTTATTTTAGTCATTGTCGTTAAAAGGTTTAACAGTATTGATAACGTGGCAAACGTCTAGTCCTGCTCGGATGGTATCCTTCTCTCTTACCAGCGTTGACATTAACCCTTGTTTTTCCTTCCCGGATGGTATCCTTCCCGGATGATATCCTTCTTGGATGGCATTGAGCTCAGATTGTCGCCTGCTCGGATGGAACTTAGAATAATCTGGCCTATCTCTTCACCTTGGTCGGATCATTCTGAGTTTCATTCGAGCAGGATACCACCCGTATAGGATACCATCTGAGCATGATACAATCCGAGCTCAACAACATCTGAGCAGGATACCATTCGGGTTCAATACCATCCGAGCAGGACTAAACGTTTGTCACACCATAAATCCTGCTATAACCCTTTTAATAACAGAGACTAAAATAACAAACGTTTGAAAAAATGGGGAATAAATTTAAAAATAGTTGGCAGGGACTAAAACTAAAAATACGAAAAGTTGGCAAAGACTAAAATAAAAAACACGAAAAGCTTGCAGGGACTAAAAGCAAAAGTGTCAAGGACTAAAATAACATATATTTAAAAAAGTGAGGACTAAAATAACATATATTTGAAAAAGTGGGGACAAAATTAAAAAAAAAGTTGGCAGGAATTAAAATAAAAAAAACATGAAAAAATGGCAAAGAGTAAAACCAAAAGTGTCAGGGACTAAAATAACATACATTTGAAAAAGTGGGACAAAATTTCAAAAAAAATTGGCAGGAATTAAAATAAAAACATGAAAAGTTGGCCAGGACTAAAACGAAAAGTGTCAGGAACTAAAATAACATACATTTAAAAATATTGGGATTAAATTTAAAAAAAAAGTTAGCAAAGACTAAAACAAATTAAAAAATACGATAAAATGTAGGTACCAAAATGATATTTAAAACTTTGAAATAATACTGGCAAAATATAGATAGCAAATTGGGTTAGCCTTCTGAAATGCTAGCAGAATATCTCTCTAACCCAACTGATAAGTGGTAGATTGAATTGGGCGTACTGTATTGAAATTTGATTAGGCTAGGTACGTTCTCCCTTTTTTGTGCTGGTTTGATGTAGTTAATTAATTAAGGGATGAAACCATAAAATATGTAATAATATAAATAATCCAATTAAAAACGATAAAGAGAAAGTCCCGTGGGTGACGTTGACCCACCATAGGAGCAGAAGTGAAAGATCATCACCCCTGCCCTGACCACAAATAAAAAGAGATGTACATCAAACTGAAAGAGAGAAAATTAAAAAAAAAAAAAAATTCGTTTATATGCAAATGAGGCAGTCATAATTGAAGAGTGAAAGAAAGAAGGGTTTGTCTACGATAATGCAAAACGAGAAGTTGCAGTGCAGGATTGTCATCACTGCATGTCTGCAAAGCGCAAACAACGTGAGAGAGGAAAAGGACAGGAACTCCACTGTATATAGTCTAGCTGTAGTATAAGAAAGAGAGAGGTAATTAAATTAAAGGAAGGGGTGAGTGAGTGAGAGTGTGCAAATGCAAAGTGCCGATGAGAGGAGAGGAGAGGGAGGAGACACCCTGATGCATTGAAAGGGAGAGGCTAAGCTGCCTGCCCTGGCTGCCAGCGTCCTTAGACTCTCTTGTCTGTCTGTCTGTCTCTATGGCCATATCACATCACTTACAACAATACATTGCTTAAATCATATTTGTTTTATCTTACATTTCTAATCCATTTGTCTTTTAACCCTTCAATAATTATTTATGATGTTCAAACCTCATCATTCAACCTCACCCATAATACATACATATACCTGTTCTCTCCTCTTGTAACCCACAATTCTTTTTGTAACAACTATGATCATCATTGATTATACGTACGTGATTATCAACTCAGTAGTCCTAACAACACACTCTTTTGAACACTCTCTCCAACACAATCCATGTGATTGGTTAAAATTCACATGGGTCCCACCAAATTCATGGGCCCCACTCCCAAGTGGTGGGACCCATGTGAATTTTAATCAATCACATGGAGTGTGTTGGAGAGAGTTTTCAAAAGAGTGTGTTGCTAGTTTTAGGATAAAAATAAAAATGGGATGAAAAAACACATTTTATCCATATACGGTAAGGGTGAATGTTTTTAAAAAATAAACCAATCACTAAATCAATACAAATATTGGTTCAAGATTAATTTATTTGCTCAATCATAGTTATGAGCCGAGTACATGAAGCTCAGATTTGGCTTCATTTGTGAAAAAAATGAGTCGAGTTTGGCTTGTTAAAGAAAAACAAAGTTTGAGCTTGACTTGTATAGCTCATTTCTAATTTCATTGTTTTTGCTCTTATGAAAATTTTCTTTAAATCATTTTTAAAGTTTATGAATTTAGTATTTAATAAATATTTTATTATTAAATGATAATATAAAAATAAAAATATATTCATAATATATTATATATATAGTTAATAAATTCTAAAATATTATATTTTTTGAAATTCAATATATAACTTCTTCACTAATATAAGAAATATTCCAATACTTATTTTCATATATATAGAGAAATTATTTTACTTTATTATTTTATTATTTATTTTAAAGATGAACTTATAACTGTATGTTTTATATTAATTATTGTATATATAATAATCGAGTTATTCACGAGCTCTTAATGTCAAGCTTATAAGGTTTGGGCTTGACTCATTTAAATAATCAAGCCCAACTTTAAGCTTGGACTTGCTTGTTTAATTAAACAAACGAGCTTGGTCGAACATTTAACAAGCCGAGCTCAAATAGTTCATGAATAGCTCAGCTCATTTACAGCCCTAGTTATATATATATATATATACTTTTAAATTTTAATGATATTAAGTAATAAAGGGTAAAATAACTTTTTAGTCCCTATAAAATATCCGAGTTTTGATTTTCGTCCTTGGAAAATTTTTCTTTTTTATTCCATCCTTATAAAATATTTAATTTTAGTCCCCGATATTGATTCTACTGTTAATTGTGGATGTGTTAAACATCTATAATAGTGACCAGTACTTGAGAAGTACCCTGGCACATTATATAAGAGTGTCACACTCCTTAAACTCATTCAGAGAGTCAAATTTCATGCCCGACTTGAACTGAATTTTTTTGTACATTTCCTCTTTCCTATATATCATAAACAATCTCTGAGTGAGTTTACAGATGCTAGCAATGTTGTATAATGTGTCAGGGTGTTGCACATATGATTATTGATTGTGATGGGCATTAAACACTTCCGCATTTAAAAGTAAAATCAACAACAGGGACTAAAAAATAACTTAAATATTTTATAAGGATGAAATAAAAAAGAAAAATTTTCCAGGGACAAAATCAAAACTCGGATATTTTATCGGGACTAAAAAGTTAGTTTACCCAATAATAAATAATTAATACTACTAAACTAATATATATATAATCAAGTATATAATATATTTTTGGTCTCTGCAAAATAAGCAAGTTTAGTTTTTCGTCCTTGTAAAAAAAAATTAATTCTATAATCCTTCAAAAAAAATTTGTTTATTTTTGGTCCCTGTCCCCAAATGGTGTGTGCCTGGAGCTGACGTGGCCTTGAATTTGTCCTAGTCATCAATCCTAGCTGGAATTATAATTTTTGTTTTTTAAAAACACCCTCACATGATATCACATATTAATCTCTCAAACTCTCGATTGAAACCCTAAATTTTCCCCCATCTTCCTCTCTTCATAGACGGTGCACTTTGAGTGTGCAAAACTTTTGGGCTTGATTTTCTCCAAGCTCCATGAAAAGTAAAGGCCATATTCCAGAGAAAAGAACCGGAACTTGCAGGTCTTCTTCATCCTAACTCATATATTTCGCGAAGGAAGCTGTGTTTGTGCGGTGATGCTCGCCCTGTTGATGTCTAAATCTGCACGAAATCCGGGTAGAATGTTTTGGAGGTGCCCTAACTGGGATGTACGAGCAACTGCGAGTGTTTCTCTCTTCTTTTTGTTAATTTCTTTCTGTAGGTTGCAACTGTCCTTTATTGATGTCTTTTTCTGGTTTTGCAGAAAGAGTTGACATGCAACTTTCGTTGGGCTGATGCTGATAGTGGGAAAATTGGTAGGATTGATGAATGGCAGCGTTATGAACAAGAAATTGAAGACATTAAATGAAGGAAATTAAGTGTTGAAAGGATGAAGCTTAAGACTGCCGTGTGTTTTGTTTTTCTATCTGTGATTATGTTTGTGTTAGTTTGTGTGTTGGCTGTAATGAATTATAATGGGGTGAGGAAGTGGATGTAGGCTCATTCGTGATGTAATTTAGTTTGAATTGGGTGAGATGTATGTATCAAAGTTGTTATGCCTTTTGATGCACGAAATCCGGGGGTAGAATGTTTTGGAGGTGCCCTAACTAGGATGTAAGAGCAACTGCGAGTGTTTCTCTTTTCTTCTTGTTAATTTCTTTCAGTAGGTTGCAATTGTCCTTTGTTGAGGTGTTTTCTGGTTTTGCAGAAAGAGTTGACATGCAACTACTTTCATTTGGCTGATGCTGATAGTGGGGAAATTGGTAGGATTGATGAATGGCAGCGTTATGAACAAGAAATTGAAGACATTGAAATGAAGGTTGCAAAGTTACAGAGGACATTAAGTGCTGAAAGGATGAAGCTGAAGGCTGCTATGTGTTTTGTTTTTCTCTCTGTGATTATGCCAATGTTAGTTTGTGTGTTGGCTGTAATGAATTGTAATGGGGTGAGGAAGAGGATGTAGGCTCATTCGTGATGTAATTTAGTTTGAATTGGGTGAGATGTATGTATCAAAATTGTTATGCCTTTTGATTAGTTAGTGTATGATTCGAGAAGGTTGTTAATGAAATTGGTCAAATTTTGTCCAAGTTTGAACTACCTTTTTTTTGTCTAAGTTTGTGTTAATTTTGTTACAGTTCAAAATAAATTTGTGAATAAAGAATGACATGAAATAATTTGTAGGTAAACTTGAGAAGAATGAAATATGTCTGAAATGATAACTGCATATTGACCATATAGTAGTTTGAATACACAAAATAAAAGGTGGTCTTAAATACTAAACCAAAAGAAACCACCATGATTTAGATACAACTGCACACTAAAAGCATAATCCAGTACTCATAATCTGAACATAACATCCACACTTAGGTGGATACAAGTCAACAAAAAAAGAATCTACATTTTCCATAAAACCCATTAACATATATCCCAAGTTCCCAACAAGTAGTCCTTAAAACAACAACAACATCTTTAACATCTAGAGTCATGCATCTTTGTCTAGTGAAATGACTTCTGATTGTTGGGTGCCTCCTCCTTCACCGGCAGCATCTTCACCAGTGACAAGGACTCCACAAAATTTCTTTGCTTCATCCTAAAACCAAGTGACAAAGTAATCCAGGAGAAAATTGTTGGAAAGTGTCATTTAACAGATTGATTAATGTTAGAGAAATTTCATATGCCACTTGCTGTATGAAATTCATGTATCCCTGATCTTGAGAAAGACCTAATTGACCATCAACTTTCATCCAATTATATTGTTTTCCATAAGTCACCTCTTGTGCAACCACTAAAAGATGGTGCAATATGTTATTTGCCTCTGTGAGGATAGGTGGCAGGGTAGTTCCTCTGAGTTGCTGATATATAACACCATAAAATAGTGAACACATTGCACCATAAAATAGAGTTTAATTCATTAGGACATCATTACCTGCATGTACATTATGGTGTTATGAAGGTTTTTCAAATGTTGAATTTGGTCGAGGTTGGCATAGTAGTATCAAATGAAGTCATCATTGGGTGTACGTGTATCATTGGTTGGCTATGTTTGGGATGGAAGGGCTGCAACAACAATTGGAAGGGGTTGTGGGGTCGTAGTAAAGTTGGGTGTAAGTGGTGGGACAAGTTTTTCAGTAGGGGGGTTGGATAATGGTGGCTGGGTTTCAGCAGTAGTGTTTGTTGTAACTGGTGGGACAGACTGTTCAGTGATACTTTTTTTGTTCTTCTTTGCACCTTTGTTTTGAGAGGGAGGCCTTCCTCTTATGGCAAGTTGGCAAGTTAGTCACTACTCTTAGACATGGGTTTATGCCTTACACATTTTCATATTGTTTATGAAGAGGTATTGGTATACTAATTTCTCAATTTAATTCCTTACCTCTACTTGGGATAAATTCACACTATTCTTAATATAGGGGTACTCTACAACATTTGAAGATATTTATATTAAATTCTAGTTTTAGATATTTTAAATGTTAATGAAGTTATTAAATAAAGGCTATCATGACTATTATAAGACATTGTCAAACCATTGTTATTAAATCCGGAATGGACCGACCAGTTCAATTGGGAACAGGATCCATGGTTGGTTCGGTCACATGTGTAAATTAGTTATGCAATAGCCTTAGTCAAGAACTAGTCAACAACCGGCAGAACCGGTGTAGACCGACCTAATTCCAATGCAGCAGCCAACAAGTGCTCTTTACTAAAGAATATATATGCGGATGGCCAACAATAGGGATCAGACCTTGTTCCCTTGATTTAGGGCATAGTGTTGCGCCATCAGACCATTTGCGCTTCTCATATCATATATACCAAATTTAATATATATTATACATATACTTGAATGAGATTCAATTTAATTCTTAATCCATACAAGGTTAAATTAAGTCACCACACTACAATTAATAATTAATATGAACACGTACTTAACTTATGTTAAAAGATATATATTTCATAAAGATATATTTTTATTAATATATTTCTGATTTTAACCGGTTAAACCATTAACTTAGTAGTTGAATCATTGACTCATTAACTCAGCATCATGACTGAGTCATCCAATCCGAATTTAATAAAATTTGTGACCCAAGAAAGGATAAATTGCATTGGTTGTTAAGTGTGTTAAGCCATGTATTCTATAAAAAAAATCTAAAATGCACCCTTGTGTTTTACTCCCTCCCACTTTATTTGTCTTTTTAGAAAAAAAATTGGCCCATTTTACTTGTCATTTTACAATTTCAAGGAGCATTTAATACTTTTTTGTCAAATATATATTTTACAAATAATAAATGATAAAGGATACAATAGTAAATTAGTTAACATATTTGATGAAATTTAGAGAATTAATTAAATTTCTTAATTAATGTATAAAAACCTTAAAAGAAAAATAAAATGAGACGGAGCGAGTATCATTACTTTATTAAATTTTGATAATCATTATTTCTCTGAAACATTTTCAAAAGGATTTAATTAGTATACACTGTCAGTGTAAAAAAGTTTTACACAGACATCCAATGGTGTGCCGCCATATCATTTAATGAATATGACACCTCATGTGTTATTAAATTCAGTAAATGATGTAACAACACATCATTGGTTGTCTATATAAAACTTCTTTACACTGACAGTGTACATATACTGTACATTGGATGTCTGTGTAAGATTTCTTTTCAAAATCCTATGTATCGCTTAATGTCACCTACCACCCAAGCAAATTCAAATACGTACTCCCTCCGGTCTCAAATATAAACAAAAAAAAAAAACTAACCCACGTTAATTAAGAAATGTTAGTTAAGTTCATTAAATTTTCTTGATGTAATCTAAAAATGAATTGTATTCTCTAAATTGCCCTTCATAGGAGACTCCAATTTTATTGAAACTTGTTCCAAGTGGAAACATTATCTCTACATGGTTCATTAAATAGGGTCATTGGATAGAACAATTTGAATTTAAGTAAAAAATATTTTAGTCTGAGGTCATTAAATAAGGCAGAGTTAGTTGAAATTTGCTTATATTTTAGACCAACACAAGTGAATTTTTTTTTATTATATTTGAGACCGGAGAGATTACGTAACAAAATTCCAAATGTAAATGATGGTTCTCTTCATTTATTCTATCTATTTTTATATAGTTAATTATCATTAAAAACATATTTTGAGACAACCACATGTTACGCAAATTAATAGTGTGCTTCCATTTTAATTCAGTATCATTGTAAAAATAAGTGTATACTATCATCTAATTATGTGTTATCAAATCATTAAATAAGTTTTAACGATTACACTAGCATCAAATTAGGATCCTCCATATTTTAAATAACTTAAACAAAGGATTGTGATTCGGTTGATAACGCAGCCTGAGATTATTGGAAAAGTTCTTGAGTTTAATCTCCACTAAACACACTCATTCAAGAGTAATGAGTCTTAATTGTGATTAAATTCTAAAAAAAAATTGTCTCTAATAATAGGAGATATATTTGTTGTTAACATAAAAATAAATTATATAATTTTTACTCTTTAAGAGTATGTTTGGAAAGAAGGAAATGGAAGAGAGAGGAGGGAAGGGGGAGAATCATGGGCGTAGATAGAAATTTTTCTTTGGGGGCTGCAATAAAATATTAAAAATTATAATAAAAATATTAAATAATTTCAGTTTAGAATAGTAAATTTTATTTAATAAAATTCTTCGTTCCTATATCTGCATGAAATTTCTCAACAAATTTGTTCAATATCAAATGATTTCAAAGAGTCTTTGGGATTTAAAGTTGAATTCATTATAAGAAGTTCAATTGTCTTTTCGTTAAATCTTTTACTTAATTCAGATAATTGCAAATCAAATTTTTCGTTTTTCTTATCACGTAATTCTAAAAAACATATTCAAATCAAACAAAGTCATTTTAAATGTTATATTATGTTACCTAATGATATTTTCTCTCTTCTTTCCTATTCTTTGTAATGTCCGTATGCTTCCCCTTTTGATCTTTTTACTTTTTATAGACTAATATTTCTAATAAAATCTTATCTATAGTTTTGAATAGTATCTTATCTTCTGTAAATAAGAAAAAAATAATCAATATAAAAAATGAAATATTAAAAAGTTAAAACTTTTTTTTGACAAAATAAAGATAAATAGCAAGAGATATAAAGAATTACTTAATACTATAGAATCTACGAAATTTTTAGGAGGATCAAAGTAATAGTTTATGACATATATTATACGGGACCTATATAGTTAATGAAAAATTTGAAAATTTTGGGGGAGTCGTGACCCCGGCCACTGCCAACCCCCCTTGGCTACGCCCCTAGGGAATTATAGAAATTCTTTTACCTTGCGTGTTTGGAAATATCCAATAATTTACAAATTCTTTCCCTCCCTCCTCCCCCTCTATTTCCCCCTTACACTTCCCTTCCCATTCTCTCTACATTCCCAAACATACCCTAAAATTTATTTATTTTTTATCCATGAAATATTATAGCAGATATAGTTTGATAACTTTCAGGCATTAAATTACGAACTGCCCCGACATTTTCACCAAAGTTAAGCTTATGAAATAATTTATTGACAAAAAAAAAGCTTAAGAAAAAAAATGACTGCTCTTTTGTGGCCTTTATTGGCTTTGTTTTTTTAATGTACCCTTTATGATGTGAATTTAATGATTTCTTCTTAATTTCCATTAAAAACAAAATAAGTTTATTTGTTTTGATGACCATTTACATTTTTCTAACCACTAATACCTTTTACGAATATTTAAGTTAGAAATTAGAAACATCCATAATATGATGAGATTAACGCTCCTAACAGTTTATTTTTTCATAAATAAGACTTAAAGTCATTATTTACTTAAAAATAATCAATCATGTATCACCTAAACCAACCACATCTTCTTTTTTCTGCATTTTCAATATCTTCTAAGATAATAAGATGTGCAATAGATAATATTGCATGTGAAACCATCAGCAATGTAGCTGCTCCTATTTCTTAAAATAAGATGCTTATTATGTCCTTTATGATAATTTTATCTTTAAAAGGGATTTCCTATAACTGATTCCAAATAAAAATACTTTTAGACTCACTTTTACAATATCATTACAAAACATAAATATTCTTCCAAATGACATTTTATTTAGATTATGATCCTCTGCAGTTTGAGTTCCAACTGCATGAATCTAAACCCTTAAAATCTACTTTCAATTAGATCAAATATTAAACATGGATATAAAAATGAGAAGAAGTAGATTCAATTATGGTAACAGATTAAACTACACCCTTACTAGTTACTTTTCCAACAAGGGGATCCATATCCCATTTTATTTAGCTTTAACAATTAAAACAATTTAAGTATCAAATCTTGATTATTCATATCCCGAGGGTGAAAAGATGGAATCTAGTCATACTCGGTTGACATGGTTACAACGATTTGACACCATATGAAAAATACTTATGTTTTTGTACAAACATGCAAAGTAAACATTAGACCGGAGAATCTAAGGTTATTTTTATTTTGTAAGATTCATATTAAAAAAACAGTGGTTATATTGATCAGCTTACATAGAGTGGTTCTGGCTCCACTTTGCGTCTGATCCTGAAACAAAATTTGACAGAAAGAGACATATGTTTAGCAAAATCCACCCACGAGTTGGGACAAAGTGAAATTGAAAACAGTGTGAAGATAATACAATACTTTTGTAATCATTAGTAAAAACAAAAATGGAAAATAGAAAACATTTTCTGGAAGCCTTTCTCACACGGAAGCTATGCATAAAGAGGTATTATGTACTGATTTGTCTTTGATATTTTAGTAAGTGCAATTACAGTACCAAATTGGCAAAGTGTTTAGTTCATTAACAACACTCACTAAACAAGTAACCAACTTGAGATATTTGGCAAAATATTTTATAATTTTCTGCCATAAAATATGTAGCTTCTACATGTTTCATAGAACAAACAACATTTTGCACTTGCAAATGTCAGTCACTAAGAATAAGGAAGTCTACAGACTGATGGTACAAGCATCTAAGAAATAATGCAAGTTCTAACAGAAGTAGTAGGCATAGAACACTAAACATATAAAAATGAGCTCATAAATAAGATTCTATATAGGCAGAAAACTGAAGTTTGTCAGTATCTAAGAGATTCAATCAAGGCATAGGTGAATCTTGTACTACTAGAGTGTGTTTGGCAAGACCAATAAGCTAGCCGCTAGCTTATTTAACTATCTTATAAACTAGTTTGACCAACATAAGTGTTTGGTAAGGGGCAAGCTTCTAATTTTTTTAGAGCTTTTAGCCACAAGCTACTTTAGCTAGCTTATATCTTCTAACTTGTAGCTTATTTATTTTTCATCTATTTTTATCTCTCATATTTTAATACACTTTTCTATTTGTCTTCTTTTTACGTATTTTTATGTCATTTTACATTTATTACCTAGCTAATCAGCTACTTTTACCAAACACTTTTAATTCAATAAGCTAGTTTATATGAGATATCTTTTATACCTTTCAATGATAACTGAGGTCCTAAAGAAGGATGAAAAAGGCTAGTAAACAAACTCTTCCTAATTCCTCTGATCTTAACTCACCAATTTTCTGGTGCCCATTTGCAGCCTTCAGTATCTACCACATGCAAGCTGTAGGCATGTCTTGATTTTGGGGACAGGTTTTCAAAGCTGACATCCACATAGAAAAGCACAAAAGGATGAATTATCAGTAATTCACCTTCAAAGGAAACTTTCTTCCTATACTTCATGATATGCTTTATAACTGGAGAGAACTGTTTTAACAAACCTTTGGTGGATAAGATCACCATGGATGACAACCAAAGACCCAGCTTTTACTTCAATAGGAACAAAATCTTTCTTATCATAAGATGGCGATGGTCGATCAAATTTCACACCATCTTCATCTCTTAAGAGTCTTCTAACGAGCCCATCTACAGCAACCATAGAATAAAAAATAAAAGAAAAATGGATTAGATCTGGTCAACCAAAGCAAAGGATAAATGATCCAGGTGACAAATAAACCAAAAGGACAAAAGAGCTACTTTTGTGAGATCCAGGAATTGCCCAAAGGCAACCATTTAATATGGTGGCATCTTCTAGAGCCAGCCACAGCCCTGTGCATGTTTGTGGTTCAGTATAAAGAAACGAGTTATCCTGGTGTGGCACTACTTCGCCCCCAATGCCTGGTTGCTGCCAATAAAAATTTCATGATCAGGTTATGATAATGACCAGGCATCAAATACATCTATGCTAAGACACTCCACATGGCGATTTTAAAACCGCACATACCCATATCTGTAATTGTTTTCTTTTTTCAATTTCTAAACATCAAATACTTAAAACAAGCAAAATCCTATTCCTATATATAAAAATAAACACGAATAGCAGCTTCTATCAGTCATAAAAATATTTAACTGCACTAGCTAAGGCAAGAGTAAAACCATAGAAACAAAAAGAAAATCATAGCATGTGTCTGAAACTCCAGTGCATACTCATCATAACATGATTGAAAAAAAAAAGGAAAGTCAGACAGCTTTAATGTGTTAACTGCATATAAAAAATGATCAGGGGGGTCCTCAAGTCCAAGCTACAGCACTGTTGAAATAACCAACCCAAAATATAACCATAATGTATCCAAAAGACCATAAAATAATATCAAATTCAAAATAAGCAAATAAAAAACAAACTTACAAGGCAAAATCAAAAGCAACTTTCACTAAGTTGGTATACCAAAAAAGCCTACATTCAAGAATAATTGAAAATCTAGCAAGATATATGCCAATTAGGAAGAAACGCACAAGTTTTATACATCAGGGGAACAACCAAAATACCGAAAATTTCCTTGTATTAAAACAGTATACACCACAATTTTCAAGCAGCATTTAAGCATACACCAATTTGATTGTAAATTAAAGGAACAACTACACAGGTAACATTATTCTGGTGGGGAAAGTGTATTTGCCCAATCAGAGTACAATATAAGTACAAAAATTTAAAGAAAAAATCACACAACTCCCCTGCCCCCACCCCAACAGCCACCAGGAAGGAAAAAGAAACACA
Organism: Sesbania bispinosa; assembly: GCA_026901365.1. Taxonomy (NCBI): domain Eukaryota; kingdom Viridiplantae; phylum Streptophyta; class Magnoliopsida; order Fabales; family Fabaceae; genus Sesbania; species Sesbania bispinosa. Next base: position 885,406 of record QLOH01000426.1, read on the forward strand.
ACACTATGCCAACCAATTCACATATATATTATTCATACTGCAGTAATACATTAAAGTTGAGTTATTTCAACCATATAATCAGTGATTCAAAATCACAACAATAGAAGAAATGTACCTTAAATATGTACATAGACTGCTTGATTACTGGTCTCTTGTAACCTAAGGAATACATCAAACTTGAAGTTTTCTCAGAAGAAGAAAACTTCTTGAATGCCGGCTCAATCTCGTGAAGTGCTACACAAAATCACAAGACATCCCATGAAAAAGAAAAGTTAGTTAGATTCAAAGGTAACTGAAAACCACCTTATAGATAAATTTCTCTAAAAGCACTTATAGGAGAAGACAATAAAATGCATTAAGAAGGCAAAATGAATTCAACTTTTTTCATAAGTTGAAATTAGTCTTTACAACTCAACTCTTTCAGAAGCTCTCTCATCTAACTTCTCCATAAACACCGATAAACTTACAAGGATTTTTTATAAATTTGAACTCAAATATTCATCTCAGTTGAAAAACTCCTATAAGTTAGAAGCTAATTTAAACTGGGCATGAATCAATTTAGAAGGAACAAAGCTACTCCCAAAGCTCTTACATTCACCAGCCTGCATAATTGCACAGGTGGTTCCATCCAAGTTAAGAGACTAGAAGATTCGAGTGAGGCCAGCCACCTGAATTCACACAGAGCAATCTACAGAGTTTTGCAGAAAAAATTATGTAGCTGAGGAAAGTAGTTCCCTCACTTGTCTTTTACACGTTTTACCTAAATCAATTAACTCAACTACGTGTAGTGTGAACAGAGAATACCCCAAAATCTACTTCAAAGGGAGGCAGAGAGAGAGAATCAGAAATTCAGAATATCCAAAGCTTACCATGCCCAACTTTATTAAGGGAGAGTTGCTTTGGCTGCTTTAAGTTACCATCATCCCCAAATGCTTTCTCTATCAAAAAGAGAAACAGGGAAAAGATTATAATCAAAAGGAACCTAGAATTACTTTAGAACAGAAAAAGATGAAATTTTTTCAATACCCTCGAAGAAGAACGAAACATTCTCCGCGCTCTCGAAAAAGTAATCATCAGTCAACTGTTGCTGAAGAAAGAGAACATAACATAAATAAACAACACTCCAATCCAACTTTAAAAATGAAAACCTCGAAGAAGAAGAAGAAGAAGAAGGGAAGGTAGAAAAATGTTGAGGGGTAACTAACTTGGTTCTTGGTGGAGAAAATAGAGGCGGTGGAAGAAGGATCAAACTCATCCACCAATTCCCTCATCCTCTTCATCATGTCCTCAATCTCCTCCTCACTGGAAAACGATTCAATCACAAGATAACCTGCGCATGAACCACACATATGGTTGATTCGTTGAAGACTAGGAATTATGCTCAAAACGTTGAAAATTAACACCAAAAGCAAAAGGGGTACCTTGCGAGTTGAAGGATTGGAGCTGTTCCTGACTAAGTAGACCCAACATCATGTCTTGTGTTTTGCCGCAAAATTGAGATCCAATGTCAAGTGTTTAATGTTCTCCTACTTTGTCTCGATAAGCATTATAAAGGATTGCAATCTTAGAAGAGTCAAAATTTCATTCTGTGAAGTTACGGTACCTTGATTTTTTCTGTTTTAAGATTGACTCAACAAAAATTATAATTAAAATTTTAAATTTGCATGTCTTTTAAATTTGTATATTATTTTTTTTGGTATTTACAGGGTGTGTCACCCACATGTTGTGTCACTCTCAATTATAGGTTATAGTAGGTTTTTGACCGGTTAGATTAAAATAAAATATAAACTTTTAATATTTTGCAGTGAAGGACCCGCTGGTTTATTATATACTCCCTCCATTTCAATTTGATAGTCGTTTTAGAAAAATAATTTTTTTTCATAATATGAGTCGTTCTCTAGTTTCTATGTGAGTATTAATGATAGTTTTTCATTTTTATCCTCCCACTTTTATAGAAAAGAAACTTAAAAAATTATGCATCACACTACTCATTAATGTATTTTGGTAAAATGAGAAAAAGTGTGTAGTAAATTAAGAAGGGTAATTTAGTAAGATTATCATATCTTTTAAGTCATTTATTATTGTTCTTAATTTGTATGTAGAAACCTTAAACGACTGTCAAAAATGAAAATGAAATGGAGGTAGTAACATTTATTTGACAATCAAAGCTGGACTATAGGTTATGGAAGGAGAAGGTTTATGCATTTATTTCTCAATAAAAGAGTTTAATGGACCATAGTTGGTCCATATCCTGTTCCTGCATCCCGTTGGCATCCAATTATTTACTCTCATCAAAGTCCCGTTGCTCCATAGTTGCCATTTCGAATTGGTCACACAAGTTAAGAGATTTCCCATAGTGGAACTTCAAGTATTATTGGTCCTGTTGCTTCATTGTGCTTGCTGCCGTTGCCCGGTGATTTGTGCAACGTAAGTGTCGTTGTTATGGCTGTTTTTTTGTTCAATTGGCTTCACACAACCAGGTCAATTTTTTTATTTTTTATGTTTGCCTATTTTATTTTTGCTTAATCATATTGCCCATTAAGGAATGTTTTACCTAATAAACATCCCAGCAAGGTGCGTGGTGCAAATTAATTATCATAATCCATAATTATGGAAAACAAAAATAATTTTGATTATGCGAGATGGCGCTGTGCTTCCTGAAGTGGAGTCATGCTCGATCCGTAAAGTGAAGGAACAATTTTTTTTTAATGAAGTGAAGGAACAGTTAGATATATGCATTCAATATGTCACCCACCTGGAGGGACCTATAAGGAAATTTAACAAAAACTAGTCCAACCGGTCACCAGTATTTCATTTCCGTCGTTGATCACAAAAAACCTACATCTAATGGTTTTAGAGGAGTGACACACCGGTATGTCACCCACCCGGTGTGTCACCCTAGACACTGCCTATTTTTTTAATGTTAAATATTTTAATTTTTTACTTAATTATTTATGTATATTTTTCATAAATGATTATTTTTTTAATTATTTTATTTATTTTATGTAAAGAGGTTTGGCATCCATTACTGTAATAATATTAATATGTATTAAGATTACTTTAGATATTTGAATTATGAAAATTAGATTAGACACACGAAAAAATTTTGAAATTGGCAAGATTAATATATAATTAATAATTATATTAACACATTAATTTAGGGAGTTTTAATTATCATATTAATATAAAAGTACAAAGAAATAAAACTGCATAATAAAATTTTGGATAGAAAACTTACAAAGGATGCAAGTAAGTTTTCAAATAATTTTTTGGTGTTAACCATAAGTATCTTCTATTATCATGGGTAATCCAATTCAAAATTTAGTTACAATTAAGCCTCTTCACCATTCTCTAAGAGTGTGTTTAGTGGCAAACTTCAAATAATTTGATATATACAAGAAATAAACTCTCATACAAAAACACTTATTTTGATACAAGGAAATAAACATGGTTAAATAAGCACTCACTTCTTCACTTTGAAATTCTGGTAAGAATTAAAGAGAACTTTCCTATTATCCTATTTATTTATACTAAAAGCATACTAATACATTGTGTGTAAGTAGGGGTGGGAACAGGTCAGGCTTTGGCAGGCCTGAGCCTGGCCTGACTCCTAATTCTTAAGTCTGAACCTGGGCCTATTACCTGTTACCGGCCTTCTTGTAAGGCCTGGCCTACGAAAAAGTATGGCCCGACTTGTAAGCATGTTTAGAAGCCTGTTTTATAACAAGGCCTACAAACAGGCCAACAGGGCTATGCAGGCCAACAGACCTTTTAAGCAGGATTTTTTATATAATTAATTTAATATATTCTAATTTTTTACTATATTATAAATTTTTTATTATATTTATAGTTATTTATATAATTATTTTAATATATTATATATTATTATATTAAACAGGTCAACTTGTTAACCCTAATAGGCTTTTTCATAGGTCTGAAGTCTGACCTATTTAACTAAACAGACCTTTTAACAAGCTTTAGCTTGACTTTTTTAATATACGAGTCAGGTTAGACTAGACCATAAACAGGTCAGGCCACAAACCACTGACAGGTCGGCTGGCCTATTCCCACCCCTATGTGTAAGATTCTTTTGCATGTGAACTTTGCCACAAGATTATTGTTAATTGAAATTTTGTGTTTTAATTGTCATTACGTGAACTTTGCACGAAGCCTTATTTTTACAGATCTCTATATATATAAAAGTAAGGAAGTGAAAATGGCCAATGAAATCTAAAGTAAGGGCACAATAGTATATTTTTTTAAGCAAAATTTCTAAAAATAGAAAGTATCTTTGACATTTTAAATGATTAATTTTATGCATCACCATTAATTAACTATAAAAATTATATTAAAGTAAATATCACTATATATAAAAATAAAAAATTATGATAATAAAAAATAATAATAATAATAATATAAAACATATCTAATAATTTTTAAAAAAATAATAAGAAATTTAAAACATTCTCAAACACTTTAAAAACTAATTTATAATTATGTCGATAGTAATTATAGAAATTATTTAATTATAGTTATTTTTATATAAAAAACAATATTATTTAAAGCCTATTTTAACAATTTCAATATTAAAAAGGAAAGGTTTATAACATAAATAAAAACATAAAAAGAAATTTAAAACATAACAAAATAATTTTAAAAAGGTAAACTTTATTATAAAAAAAAATAATATGAAATTTGAAACATGCTCAAACATTTAAGAATTATTTAATAATTATAATAACAGTAATTATATTAATTATTTAATTATAGTTACCTTTACTATATCTAACATCAATATTAAAGCCAATTATAACAATCAATATTAAAAACAGTTTATGACAAAAATAAAAATATAATATAAAATTTATAACATATTAAAATAATTTAGAAAATCATTTCAAAAAATTAAAAATGTAATATGAAATTTGAAACATACTCAAACACTTAAAAAATATACAATTTTATTATAAAAATTATAATAAATTATTATACCAAAATATCAAATATCAGTATTAAAGGTCATTTTAATAGTTTAAATATATTAACAAAATGGTTTATAAGATAAATAAAAATATACTATGAAATTAAAAATAATATTAAAAAATATTTTATAATTATGTTAATAGTAATTATAATCATTATTTAATTAGTGTTTTTCTTTGGGTTTCCTATTTTTGTTAAAAGGGTCTTTGTGACCTAGGATCAAGAACAACGTTTCTTAGTTGTCATATTTTTCAAATGTCAAAGTCCCAACTAAATATTTGAAAAAAATTAAATTGTGATTGGTTATGACCATCTTCTTTTGGTTTTTGAGTTTTTTTTTTTTAATTTTGTTGTTGACAATGATAAATGAAAGATTGAAAATGTTGCAGAATTTCTTTAATTGGCGACTTATCTTTGTATGTGTTGCAACAACTTAGTTGTTTTGCAAAATTTCACTTGATAGGAAAAATTTAAATTTGATTTGGTTATGGGTAAAACTAGCTAGCAAGGTTTTTAAGTGGTTGATGAATTGAGCAATGCTTATAACCCATAAACTTTTAGTTTCTATTCAATTGTATTGCCAAATGCGGGCATATATAAGTTGGCAAGAAAATTATTGGTGTTTAGAAAGAAATATTATAGTTTAATCTATTTGAATTTAAACCTTAAAATAAAATAAAATAATGAACGCTACGTCTTAAAGTAATTCAAAGAATCTTAAAGTTTTATCCTATACAAGAGGCATTCTTGGAGCACTAGAAAGAATACTCTAAAAGGTCATTCATGTTTTTTTTACATCATGTATGTACTAGGCATACCATAAGTAATAAAAAATATCACGAAAGGGTCATTCCATAAGTATTAGAGATAACAAATTATATATTATATTGTATGAATTTTTTATTATAGATCATATAACAAATAAAAAAAATAAAATATTTTCAAATAAATAAAAAGATATAAAAGACAATAAGATATAAGAGTGTGTTAGGAATAAAAGATATAATCATTTAATTTAAAACTATTTGATAAATGAGAATTATATTAATCATAAGTGAATCTCTTTGGAGAAAAATTCATTCGGTATGAAAGGGGGTATGAGAGGGAAAGTTTCAAAAATTGGTCAGTTTCATGGATATGTACAAAAAATTTAAATATGATTTCCATAGAAAAAGAGTTGGTAGAGAGTATGATTGAAAATGGCGGGGAGATATATTTTCAGTTAGATAAATGGATTAGCGTTAGGGGGAGCAATTATAGGACAAATAGTTATTAACCTTAAAAAAAAGTTAGTTATCCAATTAAAAATGTAATTATAAAAAATGGGTGGGGATCAACTTACTCCAGCAGTAACTTTGGGCAAAGTTACTTCGCTTAATAACTTCTTATAAACATTGAATTTCATTAATCCAACCATTATATTAAAAGTTTTCATTAAGTAGATCAAGCCTACAAAAATTCATAAAATTTAAAAATTATTTGATGTTTTATCAAATCACTTCAATTTAATGTGAACTATACTTTTTAAAATATGAGTGAATGTCTACTCTAAAATTACATACCTATGAATGTCCAATTGATCTAAAATTTGGTGTGTATAATCATCATATTAATATCAAATTAATCAACGGTTTGATTTGTTAAATTCACATTTTATAAGAAGTTATTAAGCGGAGTAACTTTGCAAGAGTTACTCCTCGAGTAAGTTGATCCCCACCCAGAAAAAATTCTTTGACAAACTACAAAAAAGAATAATAGTTCCTTTTTTAAAAAAATGTACTTTTGAAACTTTTAGAATGTTTAAATAATCATTTTTTCAGAAAAATATTATATAATCAATAAATTAAAATAATTTTAAAAGTTACTATAGTTTTTAACTTCTTTTATAAATATAATTTAAAATAGGATTTAACAGATATACATGGACAATATAAAAAAGTTTACATGTTGGGATGGAATAAAGGAAAAAGGGAAATAGCTTGAGTTTGTTAAGATATATTGTGCAAATAAAAAATTGAGGCAGGAATAAAAATAAAAGATGAATAGAGAAAAATAATTATTCACGTTAATATGTAATTTTTAACTTTCATATATTATGAATTCTATTTATTAAAAAATTATTGTATGTCTTTTTTTATCAAATAATTATTATATGTCTAATAAGACAAAAATGCTCGTGCACGGGTACACGACTAGTTTTGATAATGAAAAGCTTTGCACATGGTCTTTAGAAATGATACCTTTCAAGTGAATCATTTAGCTACTAAAATAATTTGGTTCCTTCTAAAATGCTTTATATGAAGTCGACGTGTTGATTAATCAAATTTTGCATGGAGTTGATGTGCCAATTAAACATCAATCCATAGCAATCATCTCCATTTAATACGTATTGATCTCTAGCTTCATATTTTTGTCTGGACTTTTTCATCCAATCATCATTTTTTTTTCTATTAAAGAGACATCATACTTTGATCACCATTTAATTTGGTGAGTCTTATCAAATCACAATCCAATGACATAATCCAAGTTATTCTTTAATTAGCCACCAATGATATGAATCAATAACCTTGATAAAAGTGGTTTTCTCTTGAAAATATTGATAATTATCTTTAGTTTCTAGGTAGTAATGTAATAGTGTGGGTCCAAAATCGTAGAACCACTACATGAACCATTTGGAAAATCATAGGGAAATCTCTTTTTAAACAAAAAAAAACAAGATTAGTGATAAGGATGAAGGTAGAATGTGTTGTATCAAACGTCTATGTAGTTGTTAGGGCTGGAAATTTCACTAAGTTAAAATTACTAAAGATATCCTTCAGAAAGTCAATTTTAAATTGAACTTTGGTGAAATATTAACAGTGAAATTCTTCTAAGTTAAATGGGTCAAGACCTTGCCTCTAATAGGATTTCGAATAAAAGCCTCACAAGAGCTTGCAAAAAATTCAAAATCTAGGTATGTTTTTAGTAAGAAAGTTCAGTTAAAATCTCAGAAGATTGGATTCCTTTTTTATCATCAATTCGAATTACATCATCAGAATTCAAAATATGGCTCATAGAAGTCGAATTCTTACAAGTAGAAAGACTTGTACAAGAGGCTAAGGTAATCTAATCTTAAATTTCATTCTGAATATCAAGTTACAGAAGAAAATTTGAACTTGAGACAACCAGAATCCTCAAGAAATTCGAATTTGACTTAATCTTTTTAGTTGAAAGGTTTCGAATGTTATAGAACCAGAATCATTGAAGAATTCGAATCAAACATTCCTTGTTATGATCATAAGGTTACATCTCGAAAATATAAGAGGAAGTATAATGAGGTTTCTTCAGACTTAGAATATTTTCTGAAGTTTTAGATCATTAGAATTCCGAATTCTCTACAGTTGAGAATATTGGAAGATTTCGAATCATAACCTGTTGATATTGGCTGAGAATTTCGAATCCAAGGTTTAGCCAAATATACTGAGAATTTTGAATACATTTTCGTCAATCTTTTACATTATTCTTAAACTTTTCAATACATTTTCTTTTACTTTCCTGCACTTTCATTTACTTTCAATTTACATTATTTCTCGCTCTTTCTTTTTCTACCTTTTACTTGTCAATTGCATAACTTTATTTTTGAATCCACCATGAGGACCTGATTCCAGTCCCAGATTGTTTACAAGAATCTATTTGTTTGTGTCTTACTAAAAATCACCACAAACAGTAGTCAAAGTATAATTTTGAAGAAAATTTTTTCTTGAAAAGGTCTTAGGTTGGTAAAGGTCTTGATTCCAATCTTGAATTGAAAGAGTTTTGGCTTTTGAAAATAGTATTCCTTGACCTTTTAGATCTTCATGATGATGGATTTTTATTCAATCTATATCTACTAATATGATGAAATCATCGAATTCTCTAAGTTTGGCAGATCCATAGAATTCTCTAAGCTTGCCAAATCCATTTGGAATATATGAAATTGAGTTGGATAAAGCTTTTAAGCTATTTCCTTGGAGGGAATTTTATCCATTCATTTTCAATTATCATGATTGGAATGAGCTCTGGTTATTCTTGATATGTTTGATTAGAGGATAAAGAAGCATGGTTCTAGAAATGCCATAGGGTTTTACTAAGGTATTATTTGTAGAGGGGTATAAACCTGCTATAATGAAGAAGAACTAAAGGATTTTGAGTAATCATAGGATTTTCTTTGTCTTGACTGGAAGGATTTACACAACTTGGTTTAAGGCAGTTGAGTTTTTTGAATAAGTGTTAAAGTTGTTATTGGTGTTGAAGGTCTTGTTGAAACCTGTGTTGATAATGATAATCCCCCCAGTCACGCACCACCGCACTGCTTCTATCTCTGCCACTGCCCTGACGCTCATCTCTACTACAGTGCCCTGGGTGCGCTGTGACACCACCACTGATGGCGGCCTTCTCCCTTGCTTTTTTTCCTCTTTTCCCCAAATGTGAACCCTAGCAGAGAATGGAGTTGTTTCTGGAAAGGCTTTTTGCAAATTAGTTGCAGTTTTGATATTGAGGTCTGTGTTGTTTTTATACTTTTTAAAATTCCAAACAATTCATTTAAAAAAAACATTGTGACCCAATTTCCCGACCCGATCCAACTCATTAATTTTCGGGTTAGTTTGGTTCGAGTTACCCATCTAAAAACTAAAAACTGAACCAACCCAACTTGTCCATACTTGAACGGGTCAAACTTCAAATCTCCTCCAACCCAACCCGGCCCAATTACACCCTTACTTGTAAGAAAATCAAGTAAAACATTTTTATTTCCCTTGATTTGAACAATATCAAAATCAAAGCATGAATGTAAAGCTTGCCATCTGGCAGAAATATGTTTAGGACTTTTTTTACATCATTTTGTAAAACACTTTGAGTCACTTTAAAATCAATTCTGAGTAATCATAGGATTGGAATGATTGGAATGAGCTCTGGTTATTCTTGATATGTTTGATTAGAGGATAAAGAAGCATGGTTCTAGAAATGCCATAGGGTTTTACTAAGGTATTATTTGTAGAGGGGTATAAACCTGCTATAATGAAGAAGAACTAAAGGATTTTGAGTAATCATAGGATTTTCTTTGTCTTGACTGGAAGGATTTACACAACTTGGTTTAAGGCAGTTGAGTTTTTTGAATAAGTGTTAAAGTTGTTATTGGTGTTGAAGGTCTTGTTGAAACCTGTGTTGATAATGATAATCCCCCCAGTCACGCACCACCGCACTGCTTCTATCTCTGCCACTGCCCTGATGCTCATCTCTACTACAGTGCCCTGGGTGCGCTGTGACACCACCACTGATGGTGGCCTTCTCCCTTGCTTTTTTTTCCTCTTTTCCCCAAATGTGAACCCTAGCAGAGAATGGAGTTGTTTCTGGAAAGGCTTTTTGCAAATTAGTTGCAGATTTGATATTGAGGTCTGTGTTGTTTTTATACTTTTTAAAATTCCAAACAATTTATTTTTTAAAAAAACATTGTGACCCGATTTCCCGACCCGATCCAACTCATTAATTTTCGGGTTAGTTTGGTTCGAGTTACCCATCTAAAAACTAAAAACTGAACCAACCCAACTTGTCCATACTTGATTGGGTCAAACTTCAAATCTCCTCCAACCCAACCCGACCCAATTACACTCTTACTTGTAAGAAAATCAAGTAAAACATTTTTATTTCCCTTGATTTGAACAATATCAAAATCAAAGCATGAATGTAAAGCTTGCCATCTGGCAGAAATATGTTTAGGACTTTTTTTTACATCATTTTGTAAAACACTTTGAGTCACTTTAAAATCAATTCTTACCAAAAAAATTTGTTAAATAAATTATCTTGAAATTGTGTAATACAATTGATAAATTTTCTTTTTTAGTGGTAGAATAATTTTGTTGGGTCGGATGTCATATGCCTGAATGATATCTAACTATATGTTCTTAGGAAGAAATTTTTTAAACTTGCTTAAGAATTCCTCCATAACCTTTATCTAATGCATCGGTTTCTACAATTAAAAAGGCTTCAGGATATGAAATCCCCTAGTAAGGAGGCCGCTTTTTATTTGTTTAATTAGAACAACCACTTAAGTCATTTCATTATTCTATGATGGAGGATTTTAATTTTCTTAATCCCTTGTATAAAGGTGCACACATGATTCTAATTTCGGGAAAAATTGTTATGTAATTTAAATATCATAAAAATCTTTGTTGTTTTTTTTTTTATTTTTAATTTTATTTGGAAATTTTTCTGCAAACTCTAAAGATCTTTGAATTTGTTTTATACTTCCTTGATATATTGATATATTTCATATCCTAGAAAGCTGGTTTTAGTTTGAAATATTTTTTTCTTTTTTACATAAGCCACTAGATCACATACTTTTATTATTTTTATAAATTTATTTAAATGTACGTAGGTTATGTTAATTTTTTTCTTTTAAAAAAATATTATATAATCTAAATATACTACAAAAAAAATTCATATATTGATAAAAAATATCATTCATATATAATATGTTAAAATTCACTTGGAGTATTTTTTAATTCTTAGGGCAATACGTTATATTCATGATGTCCACGTGGTAATACAAAAATTGTTTTATATTTATCCTCTTTTGTCACTGAAATTTGATAGTAACCAGATTTCATATCCAATTTAGAAAACATTTGTTGCATTATGTAGTCTTTTAATTGAATCAAATTTGTTAGGTAAAGGGTGTCTTATCCATTTTAATACTTTATTTAAGTAGAGGTTTTTAATTTATAACTAGGCTTGGAGCTTCTCTGTCTTGTTCTGAAGTATTCATAACATAAAACCCTGGACAATCATAAGGAGATTTTGATGGTCTAATTAATCTTTTATCTAAATATTCTTGAATTTCCTTTTTTACAATATTCTATATTATTGATTAACTTGTATTGGTCTTGATTTTTTTGGATGTCTTTTTCATTAAATATTTTTCATATGGTAATCAAATTTCATATTATTTTTTAATTCCAATTGTTGTGGGATTTATTTCACATGCAAATTTCTTTTTCTATTTTTTTTCATATTATTTTATTATTTTTCGGATACAAGGAGTTACAATTTGCTCCTCTATTCTTTTATATTATATTTCTTTACTTAACATATTTATATGTTTTTTATTTTCTTCGAATCATGTTTACCTTTGTTATTGAACCTTCTCGTAACAAATTTAATTCTTTTGATCTAGGAGATTGAATAAATTAAAATATATTTTTTCTAATATTTATAATACTATTCTTCTTTCATTAACTTTAAAATGATACTGTAACTTTGTTAATCTCTGATTTATCATGTTACATACAATTAAGCACACTTTAAAGAACCCTTTAAGAATCAGTATCTTGTCTCGTATTACTCTTTTAAGATACTTTTGTTTAAAATCCAAAATTAAGGATAAACACATAGTCTTTAGTTCCTTCCTTGAGTTTCCTATCAATGTCTTATCTCTGATTCCTAAGCTAGGATCAGAGCCTTAGATCAAATCTACCAAAACTTGATGTGAACCCCTAAAGGTCGATTATAGTAACATCATTGAGTTAAAGCGAAGGTTTGATGATGCTCAATTTTTCTACTCATCGAAGTAGATATCAACACCGATGCTAGCCTTTGATAACAATGGCTTTGCTCCCAGTGTTGTAACCAGCATCAAGCTTATCAAGCATCTCATCGAGCAACACATCCAAATGGTAGTCGTTCACCTACTCAGAAGAGCCAACACTCTTACACCAAGCATCCAACACTTGACAATAGTTCCCACACCTTCACCATCTTTTGTTTCTCTTCTTTATCGACAAAACAAAGGGCCTTGCTTTTCACAATCCCTCACTTTTTGTAAAAAAGTCTTTTTCCAAAAGTAGCCTTTAAGAATTTCTGAAAAATTAGTTTTTGGAAGCTAAATGATAAAAATGGATTCCGGAACTTAATTTTCAAAAGAGAAATTTTATTTATAAATTTTTAGGTTTTAGGTTTCCGTCTCTAAAACCAGAATAATTCCTTTTCGGACGTTTTTAGAGACGAAATTTTTTTTCTCTCTAATAAGTTTAGAGACGAAAAAATTCCGCCTCTAAAAACTAAAACTATATAAAAAAAAGTTCACTTCTAGAAATTAATTTTCGAAAATATTTTTTAAAGAAATTAATTTTCGGAAAGAGAAAAAAATAGGTGAGTGAAGTGCCAGTGATGGTTGCAAGAGGTGGAGGTGGGATGGGGGTAGGGGAGGGCCAGAGGGGTATAATCGGGTTAGGTTGGGTCCGATTTAGGGTGTTTGAGTGTCCAAACCAATCAACTTACATCGGTTTGGGTTGGGTTGGTTTTTTAGTTTCTTTACCATCCAACTCAACTCGAACCAAACCGACCATGTGCGTGATGGGTCAGGTCGGTTCTCGGGTCCTGAATACAAATAATTTTTTTTAAAAACCAATGAAAGAGGCTTTTTGACAGTACTAGTACGGTTTTTTAAAAAAATTACCAAAAAAATGTTGTCTAAAAACTATTTATCAGGGTGGGGTTGTTTTTGACACGTAATTAGGAAGAGGCGCTAACTGGGTTAGCGCCTCTTGAAGCGCTAACTTAGTTAGCGCCACCTGCAATGCTGAAATGCAAAGGAGGAGCTAACTGAGTTAGCGCCTCTTAAGGAGCTAACCCAGTTAGCGCCTCCCTTGCATTTTCTTCATTGCAAGTGGCGCTAACTCAGTTAGCGCCTTCAATATTTATTAAATAAAATATAAAATTGATATTAATATTAATTAATATTATTATTATTAATTACTATTGATAATAATATTAATACTATTAATATATTATTATTACTGATATTATTTTTAAAAAAAATATAATTCTAATAATATTGTTAAAAACAATATGATACAAACACTAATTTAATGATATAAGTTGAAATTCTTGGAAACAATTTTTAGACACATAAAGATGTAACATATTTATGGATCATTAACATTGTCATTCCTATGAACTTGGCCTTGCTGTTCCTCTAGATAACTCGGGCAAATTCGACGATTGTGACCTGCACGATGACAATGAGTACATCTTTGTGAGCTTTGTGACTCTGTCCAGTCCATTTCATTTCTTATGCGTGTAGACTTCGGGCGACCTTTGCCACGCATTGTGGACTCATCCGGAATAATACGGGCGCCATTATATACTGGCACGTTGTCTTCATTTCCTATCGGCCACCATTGTCCTGAATAGGCTTCAACAATGTTGTGAATGGAGTACACAGGATCAACATATTGATAGAAGTCAATGCTCACAGCGGCACATGCAGATATAACATGTGAGCACGGAAACCTATAAGCTTGGAAAACACCACACTCACAATAGTTTTTATTTAATATCACAGCCCATGTATGACCTCCTTTTTGTGTAACTGGATTAAACGTTTCCTCAACCTCAAACTTGGTCGACTGAATGTCATATCTCCGAACTCTATGTGAACACGCATCTTCTTGATTTTTATTGAACTGATCTGTGAACTTTTTGCAGTATCTTCGTCCTGAAGATGTTTCTGTTCGAGCTTCCGCTCCACGTCTAATAAAATATTCTACTAGTCGCGCATATGTACACTTCACTAATGCTGTAATTGGCAAATTTCTAGCACCTTTCAAAACCTTGTTCACAGCCTCCGACAAGTTTGTCGTCATGTGACCATATCTGCGACCTTCGTAGTCATGTGCAAGACTCCATTTTTCTTTAGAGATGCCATCAATCCATCTTTGAATTTCTGGACTTATTTCACGGAACTTGTTCAAATTCCTTTCAAAATGATGGATACATGGTGTGTATCCTACATTGTCAAAGACAATAAAGTTAGACATGCCAGACAAGTAAAATATTTACGAAAGTAAATTAATCAATACAATTACCCAATTTCAGTAGGTCTGCTTTTAGCTTTGCATTTTTAAATTTGTGGTTGAAATTGCTGGCAATATGTCGAATGCAATAGACATGATAGGCATTTGGAGGCTGCCACGCAGGGGCTCTTGCTACAGCTGATTTTATGCTCACATGTCGATCAGATATAAGACATATTCCTTGCTTTTGGGTCACATGTTCACGTATATTAGACAGGAACCACGACCAAGCTTCCAAAGTCTCTCCTTCAACAATCGCAAATGCGATTGGCAACACACAAGTGTTTCCGTCTTGAGTCGTGGCGATTAACAGGGTACCTCGATATTTCCCATACAAGAATGTACCATCAATTTGTATGACAGGCTTGCAAAAATTGAGGGCATCTACACATTGTTTGAAAGTCCAGAAAACTCTATGAAAGGTACGAAAACGAGGGTCCACTGCATTATCAAATACAAACTCCCTTGTAACAATTTTATAAGTTGATCCAGGGGAGTACAATACCATTTTTTCCAACCACCTAGGCAGTACTGCATACGACTCATCCCAGTCTCCATACACCTTCACTATTGCTTTCTGTTTAGCTTTCCAAGCCTTTCTGTATGATATGGAATAACCAAATTGACCTTTGATTCTTTCTTGTATCATCGAAATGGGAACTGAAGGATCTATACCAACCATGCCTACATAATAATAACAATTTCTCATTATAAGTAAGATGCATCAACATTTCATTTAATAAAATATTATAAAAATCCATAGTCAAACCAAAATTATCATACCCAAGATGCAGGTGGAAACAAATTCAGAGTCCAATTTTTGGTGATCTTGAGAGAGCATTGCATTCATGCAGGTATGTCGACCACCCCACTTAGAGATGACCCATTTATTTGATTTCTTACTTAAAATTGCTCTCATCCGCCAAGGGCAACCTTCTGAGTAATTTGGACACTTCAAGGAGAAATAAGTTGGCTTTGACTCAACTACAAAAAAGGTCTGGTGTATCTTCATTGAGTAGTGCTTAACAGCCATTTGGACAGACTGTTTGCTATCAAATTGTAATCCAACGTACAATTCATCTCCTACTGTCCACGATTCTTCCTCATCGTACCCAACGATTGCTATCTCCTGATCAGGGTGGTCCCAATTTACTGCCTTATAATGAGGAATTACATCCCAATACGATCCTTGTGATCCACCTATCAATTTGAAACATATCATAAGATTACTGATGTAAATAATGTAGAAACTATTAATATTATTAATAACTACCTTCTTGTTCTTCAGGTTGTTCCTGATTTGAGACCGTATCTGGTGAATTCCTCATAAATGTGTGGGGTATGACATCATCAAAAACCGTATCAAAGTCACCCTCCACCTTTGTGTCGGATGAATCTCCACCAGGGAGTTGGCCTTCATCTTCAAGGTCCTCACTGTCGTCACACTCTCTTTCCATATCAATGTTGACATTGTCATTCTCGTAACCTTCAAAATGGAGAATGTTAGTGTCCTCAACCGTTACACCTCCTGATTGATACACATGTTGATCTTCAATCCCCATTGTCAGTTGAGTATCCAATTGAACAGGTTGGGCGGGTGATGATGAACTTCCAACATTGCCAATGTCTGCATACAATTCGAGCACTGTCATCAATGACTGTTGCTCGAAAGCGTTGATCATGCACTCCACATCTTCATCATCACATATTCGAAGACCTGTATACTTGGTGGGGTTTTGCGAAATTAGAAACCTACACGTTAAACTGTCCACCATTTCACTGGATGAAAGATTTAATTTTTTATGAATCTTCCTCTTCAAAAAGTTAAAACTAATTCCGTGTTTTATCTGAATAACTTTTTTATCACCTTCAAACATTATACCATGCACACTATCATCATACTTCCTACCGTTAAAGTAAATAAAAGTGATAATTTGATTCATTTTTAGAAAATAAAAAATCAACAAATACACAAAACAGTTCGAATGCCACTCACGCAACAATATAACATAAGATTGTGCCGAGCTACCATCGTATATCTATTTATAGTGCCATTGCTCACAACAAAATATCAGTCACTATGTTTTATCAACTTACAATCATGATGAGGTACGTTCGAATATATTCGTAGAATATATTCCACCATGTTTTATCAACTTACAATCATCAGGTACGTTCGAATATATTCGTAGAATATATTCCACGAATATATTCTCTGTGAAAGGAAATGATGGGACAACAGAGGCAGAGGCGCTAACCCAGTTAGCGCCATCCACAAGCTGCCAAATAACATGAGGAGTTAACTGAGTTAGTGCCTCTTAAGGAGCTAACTCAGTTAGCGCCTCATGTCATCCACAAACTGCCTAAAAATACACAAATACACAGGAGGAGTTAACTGAGTTAGCGCCTCTTAAGGAGCTAACTCAGTTAGCGCCTTACAATCATGGTTGCACGCGAGAATCTCACGCGGAGGGAATCCTTGGCTGACGCTGCACTGACTGATTGGATTGGACGCTGCACTGACTGATTGGACGCTGCACTCACGCGGGCCAAGGGCGTTCATATTACGTATTATGGGTGGTTTACTATTCTCAGATCACTCGAGTTCATATGTACCTCTGCGATTTTTACCGTTACTAGCCGATTTTGATGAGTGTGGCTCATATAGTTGGGGCTCTGCAGTTCTCAGTTACTTATATAGAGAGTTATGTAAAGCCACCGACTATAATCGGAAGGAGATTGGTGGAGCATGTATACTTCTACAGTTGTGGGCCTGGATGCGTTTCCCATGTATCGCTCCTCAGCCACCGCCTCCAAATCCTCAAAAGCCACTTGGTGAAAGGTGGTCAGGCGGACAGACGTACGACGCCGTCTACAGAGAGATCACATACTATCGAGGCGTGTTCGATAGGATGGAGAAAACCGATGTTAGTATTTCTTTACTTCTATATATTTTTATTCAATATTATACAATATTGATTACTAACTTATTTACATTGTGTGCAGATTGTGTGGGTCCCTTACACAGACGTTATTGTAGCTCAGCTGCCGCCGTATTGCTTGGAGGGACACAATATATGGAGAGCAGTTGTGCCACTAATCTGCTTTCACATTGTTGAGTGGCATCAGCCAGATCGCTGTATGCGCCAGTTTGGCATGGTGCAACACATCCCACGCCCTCCATCCCAACCAGATCAATTGCATGATCTGACTTTAAAGGGAAAGACTACTGAGAATTGGCGTGTCAAACATGCCATATATGTGTCCCAATGGGATGAGAGGCTAAATTATATTTGGACCAACGATCTGTGTCAAGGCCAATTCCACCTCCCATCCAATTCTCAGTATATGGTGTGGTACAAAAGACACACCAGACGTTGGATTACCCGAGCATGTGCAAAGACTGGGAACATGGTATCCTTCTCTTTTAATATTTTTATTACTTCATACTAAGGATTATAATGACACATTTGGAGACTAACTTTCAATTTTTTTTTGACATAGGCTGATAACTTGGAGCGCATGTACTACACCTGCACATCAGAAGGGGAAAGTTCATTCTCCTTTGCAAACATGCGCTCAGAAATTAGTCATTGCTTACAGATCTGCCGTGAAATAGATAGAGTAACATCACCTGCAGTATCTGCTCCAGAACCATCTCAGCCTGCACCAGAACCTCAAGTAACCACGGACATCCCTGCAGGACGGGTGGAAGGAAGGGGACTACATCGCCGTCGCAGACGAGTGCAACATGAACAACTCACGATGCCACCGGCACCACAACCAGAGTCGGGGATGTATTATGTGCCTCCGGTAGATCCTTTTCAATCTGTTTCTTCATATTATTACCCATCTCAGCCTTCGCCTCCACATATGCCTTCTCCAAATTATTTTAATCCCCCTCCATTTACAATGGGGGATTGTTATATGCCCTCACCTCCGGTAAATGTTACCCCACCAGTGTATACCCAAACATATGAAACACAACCAACACCCACACGTTGGATTGATCAGTGGCAAGATGCTCCCATCATGTCACCAGCATCTGGTGGGTTCATTTACCAAGGCAGCTCTTCCAGACAACCTGAACCACCAGGCCTTGGATTTAACTTGAATGAAGCATTTTCCGAGGAAGCTAGTGCATCTGAAACTATAATGGAAGAAGGACAAGGAGACGGGCTAGAACCAAGAAGAAACCCACCTCGAGATGCTAGGAACCGACGTCGTCATTGCATTCTCTCCCCTTTCCCCCCAAATAATTAACTTGTATCCATTACCCCAATCTATATAAAATGTATTATTACCTACTAATTTTGTTGCAAATTTTAGTTTCATATTATAACGTTTTAATTAACGTATTAAAAATTAACGGTTTAATTAACATATTATTAGGGTTTTAGGGTTTATTATAATTAACGTTTTAAAAATTAACGGTTTAATTAACATATTATTAGGGTTTAGGGTTTATTATAATACGTATTAATTAAATTATTAAAAATTAATTTGTAGTTGAAGGCGCTAACTGAGTTAGCGCCACTTGCAATGAAGGGAGGCGCTAACTGGGTTAGCTCCTTAAGAGGCGCTAACTCAGTTAGCTCCTCCTTTGCATTTCAGCATTGCAGGTGGCGCTAACTGAGTTAGCGCTTCAAGAGGCGCTAACCCAGTTAGCGCCTCTTCCTAATTACGTGTCAAAAACAACCCCACCCTGGTAAATAGTTTTTAGACAACATTTTTTTGGTAATTTTTTTAAAAAACCAAACTAGTACGGTCAAAAAGCCAATGAAAGACATGAAAAAAAATTGAAAGGAAAAATCTGTGAACCCTAAAAATGAATTATCTCCATTTTCCCCAATTCCATCGTCGCGCCGCCGCCGCCACCAGTCATCCAGCCTTGGTCGCACAATCCAGTTGCTTTCGCCTTCCAATCCAATTGCATATCCTCTTGCTTCCACTTTTTATTCTTGTTGGAACGCATTGCCACACACCTCCACGTTCAGCCATTGACATAGCACCCTACACACCATCACCATCGAACCAGATACAGAGGCGGCGATGCAGCAAGATGGCAAGACACGATCCCATGGTGGAAGGAACTCGCGATTACGACTTACCGCGACAAAGGAACGAGCTCGCACGATGGTCTTAATGGTGGCTGGTTATTCTTTCTCTCTTGTTCCCTTTTTTCCGGTTAGGCTTTTTTACTTCAATCTGGTTACGCTGAGGAGAGCAAAGACACAGGACATAGAACGACAACCCTAAGGAGAAACTGAATGAAAAATGGGATCTTATCACTGTGACTACTGTCTCGCAGGAGGTTTCTGAGTTACTCCGATTCTGGTTGGGTGGCTTGGTTTCAAATTTTTGAAACCCAATACCAAAACTGACTAAATTCCGTTTATTTTGAAATGAACCTCGCCCGACCCGTTTACCCAACCCAACCTGCCTTTCGTGTTTAGATCGGTTCACGGGTCGACCTGGACCCGCTTCACCGGAGAGGTGATGGGGTGGTGGTAGTTTGGAAAAGATGTATTTCAAAAAGGAGAGGGTGTGAATAGCAAAAAAGGGTGCTAAAAGCAACTCCCAAAAACAGTTTCTAGCTCTCCTCTAAACCTTGAGCCCACAGGCTCCTGAATTGTGAGCCTGACACCTTTGTTTTTAATTGTAACAACCGGGCTAAAACCTTAAAAAGGTTCGATGAGATGAGAGACGATAAAGAAGTGCAGCTTAGAGAAAGTTTTCTGATGAGCATGGTGTTCATGCTGATGTTATTTACAAAATAATTTCGGTTGCTATCTGTTGTCTCACCCTTGCTGCCAGGATGAGGACAAAGTCATTCTTTGTTGATAAGATTCTAGCATAAAGTTTTGTTGATATATCAATCATTTGAGGATATAGTTAATAGGGCTTCACTTTTTTTGTAGGTTTATCACAGTTTAGGCTCAAGTAACAAGCAATCTTGTTCACTACAATTACAAGCTTTTTCAAATTGTTTTGTCCACTTTTCTGATTGAATTTCTCCTTACTGATCTTATTCTCAAGCTAGCTATGGTACATACATGCCACCTACCAACTTCAAGAGGGGAGGGGGCATTGCCCAATGGCTAGATGTGTAATAGTGTTCAGTTAGTTTGTTGATTAGTTAGACCTTCTGTTAGTTGGTTATGAGTAGTTACATACACTCTTTAGTATAAATACACAATATATCCATCCATTTTCAACATAATTCAATATCATAGTTTTAAGTTCCTTCCCTGAGTTTTCCTACAATGGCCCATCTCTGATACTTACCTAACAGATACATTTTTTGCTGCAACAGTACAAGATTACTGTGTTTGGAATAGCATATCAAGGGGGAAAACATGCGTCCAACTGAACTCTATACAGTATAGCTTCCATGTCCAAAGCACACTAATGTGGTTTACAAACGCAAATCCAAATTGATTTTGGGGTAAACCACATTTGGATTCGTGTTTCTCATTGATAAACATTTGTTAGAATAGACGCTACACAAAATAGCTTCTATATTCTAAATGTACGTTGCCAGACATAGCCTTGGTCTTTTCAGAACAATATTGAGCAAACTTTCGCAATTCCTGGTTTTGAATAGGGAACTAATTACATTCACTGGTATCATCACTAAAACAATGGGGCACCAATGTAAAAGAATAACAAATGAGCTCAGATACAGGCATACAACTACAACGGCCCTCAATATGAGGGCAAACAAAAAACAAAATTGATAACATGAACCAAAAAATAATAATAAAACCTAAAACAGAACAAGAAAACAGCATGGCAAGACCCTGAATTTTGTAAATGTACAGAGTTATTGGTTGCTAACTTGCTACAGCCTTAACACATGAATATCACACGCCAGGTAATGTACAGGCAGGGCGTGAAGGAATGTGAGTTTCTCCTTTGACTCTTCAAACAGCTTGTTCGATGCAGCAGCTGCTAATCCATATAACATGGCTCCGTCAATATTCTGTCAGAGGTTCCGGCAAAGGAACGGTTTCCATTCTGTTGAGTTTGACATCATGTGTAAAAAAGATGCCACTCCCTTGAAATTCAATCCAAATATATAATCCGATCAATGAGACCTCCAACAAAATCCTTTGATTTCCACAAATGGAGTGTATGCCCTCTCACCAGATGGAAAGGGTAAAAAATGAAATAATCACAATATCAGATATGTGGTCAGCAGCAAGGCATGCTCACAAAATCATAGATAACAGAAACACCCATCAAATTTTGTGAGTAGATCAAGTTGCAGATGTAGATCTTGAATCATCAGTTCTATTGGCACGGCACATACAATCTGGGCATGGAAAGCTATATATAGAGTCATTTGGTCTTTTGAGCTCAACTCCCTTGGAATCACTGTGTGACCTCATGTTCAGCAGTTGACGCTTGAAACTTCTCCACCTGGAAAGTAATGAAAGTAGAGGACGAAACCGTCAGCAAATACTTTCTATTAAGAACAAATTCTTGAAAACTTTTTCCAAGAACAGCTACAGACCTTATTGAATTTGGTAGATTGTTTACAATGTCCTAAGAAGTTAACAGCACAATAACCAAGCTATATAGTTTGAAAAACAAAACCAGGAACTAAACATATTCTATAAAACTAAATGCTACCTAATTACCTATAGTAATCGCAGCTTTTTCCTCTTAAACTCAATTGGAGTCACAAATACAGTTGGGCATGGTTGTAAAAGCAATTGTTGCATCAGTAGAATTATTCTTCTAAAAAGGAGACATTTCTTGTTGGCCAAGGCATTGTTCAGTAACTTAATTTATCCAAGAGAATTCCTTGTGAATTCCCTCCAGTTCAAATAAGAAAGATATTTTCTTCTGACATAACCTCGTAAAACATACTCCCAATGACATCACTTATCATGAAATTGTAACTATAATTACCTTCAATTTCAACACACGTGCCAGGGAGGGGGGATTCATTTTTTGCCTTTTAGGGGAGGGGGAGTGAGGGACTTCTCTAATTTATTTTAGCCTTGTAAAATTGAAATAAAATAAATATGCCAGCAGGTAATGATACATACCCTATATTGGGATTATCAAACAGTAATGCTAACTTCCGCTTATCAGGTTTAATTGTCTTTGCGTGTCCACCATACAAGTACCTTCTGTGGCCCAGCAGAAAATGAGGGAAGTTACCCCCCTGGGTTGTAACAAACACCTCACTATGAAGACAAACAGTGTAATCTATGGCAGCCATCCTGGAAGAATAATTCTAGAAGAAGTAACTCAAGTCAAAACCATAGCACTAAACCAATCCTAGAGTGGACGAATAACAGAGTACAAATCTGTACCTTAAATGGAGCAAGTTCCTCTTCAGAAGCCAGAGTCTCCTTAGTATGCAAATTGGGAAACATTTCTAGTAGTGGAGCCATTGTTTTTTCAGCATTGTATATTTTTCCAGATGCCAAAAAGATAGATGTGTTCTTCGTGAAACCCATTCCCCTCAGCATCAGGCCAACCTGAAGAGATGGATGAAGGCATTGAATATAATTAAAACAGTTGCAATTAGGGGAAAAACTTAACAAAATTTGTTTCATAAGGAGGACCTTGCAGAGAACTTTTGAAACTTCTAGGTAGACTAACAACTTCCAAAAAGAAAGAAGCATTCCCTGGAATTTTATTCCTATTCTTACAGACTAAAACCACTAGAGTTTTAAGGAGATAAATACCTCTAATGGGGTGAGCGGACACTTCCCATTGATCCTGATTGCTCCAGGACGTATAACTCGTCCAGGTTTTGTAAATTTCCCTTTCCAACCTCTTTCTCTTGCTGCAATCATGTCTTCTCTCTCCTGTTTTCCACCATCAAAAACACAACAAGAGAAAGCAACCATATCCTGCGCAAGGGAAACAATATGACATCAGTTGCAGCAAAGATTAACACATAATGTCAATGTTCATATTTATTAATTAATATTAATAAACATTCATATTGATCAAAGCTAACCTCTTCAAAACGAAGATGTACAGAAACATATTTACCACCATTAATGGCACTGCGTTTTTTCATTCTTTCAACTAAAGTTTCACCTATGGTCAATATGGGACTTGAGAATCGCAAAGCCGCATAATTTGCTAAGCATCTGAGACGCTGGACAACTGGAGGAGCATCAAATGACAATCTATTTGCAAAAGGTGAAATCCTTATAACCCTGCATAGATAAAATTGAACCATTACATATATGCAAGATTTCAGCCTCCTTATCTTAAAAATAATAAACATATTCGATAATAAATTTTCTGTTTATTCAGTAAGGTAATAATAACTTTTACAGTAAAATTATCTGCTTTTTGTTATGTCAGAAATTGAGTAAAGATTCAGGCCCAATGTGATACATAAACCGAAGACTCTTTCAATAGTCTAGTCTTTCGTGATGAGTTCTTCTCATGGACCTGAGTCAAAACTTTTCGCTAATGTTGCCCAAACATGTGGGTTTATAAATATCTTTTGATAGAAATTAATTTTATTAAGATAGAAAGAATAAAATATCAGAGGAGGATCAGGAATCCTATTCCATGCATAGATTACAAAATAGCACAGGTATATATGCAAAACCCTGCAGATGTAGAAATAATCCTATTCCATGCATAGATTACCATACATTATGAAGTATCCTAGCATGTCAATAAAGCCAAATGCACCATATATACTACAGCAGAAAGGCCACAACACACCACAGCATTCTGCACTTCTTTCTTTCTTCTCCCATATACTTTGGACAAGTATCAATTACTTCAAATAGTTTAACTCATAACTATTAGAGATCAATAACAACAAGGAAATAGTAATTCATACAACAAACATCACAGACTCACTTTTCTTCAAGTAATTTTGGGAGAACCACATCCCTATAATACTGAATGGATGACCATGCCTTGATCCTGAAATTGTGAACGTTTGTCATGTTGCTTCCAAATCTTTCCATCAGGAACTCAGGAATCTTGTCAACCACCCTTACATCATTTTTCAAGGTATTGATAAAATATTCTTCATCATAAATGTCCCGGAATTTGCTGGACACATGAAACATTATGGATCAGTTTAGTCTGTTTCAAACTAAATACCTTGATCAACATTTTTTTATATACCAAGAAAAACTTGCTTACAAGCAAGAAATTTCAGAAGCAGTAATATAAATACATATTATTCCATCTGATAAAACAGCTTACGAACAGTCATATTCAGCACTGGTAAAGGAAGTTTCCTCTAGTAAATTATATGATCATCAACAAAGATATTAAGATTTTACAATCTCTGTTTTAAATGTTTTAACTACTTGATTAACATAGAAAAAAAAATTAACAAGTATTTTCAAACAATCTATCAGGCATCTTGGTAATCTGATTTTCATGATACAGAATGCAACTTAATAATGTGTTTGTGGTTAAGAAAAAAAAATTGAAGCAAGGTAAGATCTTTTATAATTAATGCAGGTGTATAATTGATATTTTATTTGTCTTATAGTTTTTCTGGTTCAAGTTTAACACTTTGAACAGCTACTGTTACTCTGCACATGTTTGGTTTTGCTCAACTTTTACATAAAATAGCTCTTTCTGAATAAAGATGTTCCATGGCTGTGATAGGGGATAGACCAGTTTTTGGTTATAAAATATTTTCTTCTATTTTCCCTGGTTGCTAACCAGAAGCCAACCTTCTTGTGGCTGCTCTCCAGCATTCCAGATCCCTATTGCCCATCCTTTTCTCACCCAATATCTCTTGAGTGCAGTAGATTTTATCCTATATGGCTATTAGCCTAGATTACTGTGTCTATTATGTTTCAATTTTTTGAAGGATTCAACTTATGATTTCTTGAGAATGTCGGGATTCTTAATCTCCACTTGATTATAATATCTCTTGTTGTATATTGGTTTGCCATGTTTATTGTTTCAGAGGGTTTTTTATCCTCTTGTAGTTGTACTCCATTTTTCTATTAATTATTTTGTTACAATAGCATGTGAAAAATACACATGCCAAAAGAATATTAACCCTATGCCAACATAAACACTAGAATCTCCTAGTTCTGAAAAACTAAAATTAAATTAAAACAAAACAAACCAACCTAGGATCTTTCCATATGCTATGATAATGGAAGTTTGGGATCACAAGAGTAGCATTTAGATAGCCAGCCACAGCAACAGCATTGCATACCTATAAAGCATTGACATCATTTATTAAAATAAATGAGTTAATGTGTTAGGTGTAAGAATAATTCGGATATGCTTTGAATATTTGAAAACAATGAATGTACGCAAAACACTCACTGATGTCCTTTGCTGATTTAAGCCACCATTAGCCTCTACATATATGTATCCATTTGATTCAGGTAGGCCTATCAATAATGTAAAAAAGATACATTAATGGTTAACAAGACACAGTACACTGGCATAAGATACAGGCATGTTTTCCCAGATATATAAAAATAAAATATATACAGCATCATTTATGCCTAAAGCATCCTGACCAGAATGGACCACTTCATAAATTAAAATGCAATTTAGTGCTTTCAACAAAAAGGTTTTACCTCCCAATATATATATTTTTCTTTCTCTTTAGATAGAAAAAAGAAATTTTATTAGAGAAAGAAGAGGAAAAATACAAGTGTGAGGAAAGGACTAGATATCCTTCAAAATGGAAAAGATTAGACACAACAAAAAGTGTGTAAAAAAAAACTCATAAATGTAGCAGGCCCTTGCTTGATATGACTCTGAGCTCAAGAGATGCCATGAACATAAGTTTGGGGAAAAAGAGACATCCTCTAAAATGTGTGCAATGCATTCAGTTTCAAGTTTTCAACCAAAGGAACCACATGACTCATGAGTGCATAAACTTAGTCAACCTACCAACAAGGAATAGACAAAACAATGGTACCAAGAGCACCAAAATAATTATATAGACAAAAATGAGAGAAAAAGGCAAATGTAATCATTTACTGTGCATCAACACAAGTCATATTATACCTTCTGAAGATCTGTTTACACATGGTTTCCATTCACCACCTCTATATGGACTCTTCCATATTGTGGATATCTGTAAGGAAGTTTAGTTGCTTGTCATTCAAACTTAAAAGTAACCAATTTGACCCCAAAAAAAGTAAACAACAAAAAGATTCAAATTTTGAAAGAAGAATAATTAGAAAGAAAGGGATGCATGATGCATGATCAGAATAAAATGTCCTCCAATAGCTAGTGGATGGACAATTGACCTTAATTAAGAATGATATGAAAGACTTTGAAGAAATTATCCTTATAGGAGCTGAAAAATATACCTATAGTATACAACTTATAATGTTAGGTTCCAGCAGTCAAGAAAACTTAAAAGTTTTAGTAGCAAAATGCAATGATGATATTACCATCAAACCTGAAATCTTTCCCAAGGCATGAATTCTCAACTTTTAAAGAGACAACTCAAATTCTTAATATACACACTTCATATAAGCAGAAATTTCCCTTTTCTTTATTTGGTAATGATTACTATCATCTCAAAGGAATCCCTTGGAAGGTAGGGAAGAATGGTTTTTGGAATAAAAAGATTTAAAAAAAAAAAATTAGCTAGAAGCTAAGCACAGGATAAATCAGCGACAAGAAATTCCTCCTAGTAATATCCAGCTTCCTTACCAAGCACCTATTGTCAGGTTCAATCCCTTATGAGTCTCAATGTCACACTTAATCCATCCTTTCCAATCAAATCACCAGGTCTAATGACATCCTTTGTAAACAAAAAAATTGAAGGAACTTTCATACTCCTACATCAGTGTGGCCAAACTTTTAATTCCCTACTTCCCCAAAATCCAAATAATGAGCTAGATAACACTGAAGAACAATTTTCCCCAAATAACTAGCCCTATTAATTGTTATACACATACCAATAGTAAGCACTACAAGCAAGTACTCCTCCAATTTATAACAATAATCTAGGTCAAGTACAAATGTATGTTACAAGCCCACTCCAATAAATCTCCTAACATGAACAGAGTCATAGACTCCTAAGTCTTGACACATATATCCTAACATTCTAACACAAATAGTTCATTAAAAGGCTTTCTAGTAGCTAAAGGCAACATCATATAGGAAACCAAAGGGCATTACTTGCATCACTGCCACTTAATATCCGGTCACAGGATTCAGACCTGGTAAACAATTTGACAAGAAAATCCATTACAAAAGCTGCTCTTCCACAAGCAAGTTATATTTGAAATCAAGACGTAAATCCAAACAATGACAACAACAGCGCATGAGTGATCTATAATTGAAATCCACATCAGAATAGGCAAAGAGTTGATACTTTATTTCAAACATTCCAAATATAGAAAACGAAAAATGCAAGACAACTAGCGTATCAAAAACCTTCCAACCAAGTGAGCAAAACATCCAGGAATTTGAAAAATTATAATAAATTATCAAAATTAACCAAGAAATGTTATTTGAAATAGATTTGGAAGAGAGAAAAGGCAATGAATCGAACCGCATCGGCAGAAGAGTTATCGGAATCCATGTCGTGGCGAAGGTTGGCATAAAGCTGGGGGCTACGGTAGACAGAGCCAGGAGCAGGGCGGTGTTTGATGACCGGAACGACGTCGAAGGAGGCGGTTCCCATGTAAAGGAGCATGCCGGAGATGTAGATAAGAGGAGCGAAGAGGAACACGCCCTGTCGCCGGAGAAGTACCGAAAGCAACATCCAACTCAGCCGCTGCGCCGCGCTCCGCCCTCCTGGAGAGAACTTCCCCGACTTCGAACGGCCATGCCGGAGCCTCGGAGACCGTAGCGGCGACGGCGGCGGCGACGGCGTTGAGTGGCCGCTGCTCGGTAGCCGGTTGTAAGGGTGCATTTCAGATCAACCTCTCCTCTCTACATCACAACTCTCTCTCTCAAAACGGCAGCGTTTTAAGGTGTTCAGGAAATGAAATGAGAAGAGAAAACGACGAAGGAGAGAGAAAGAGAGAGCGCACGTGGGTTAGCTAGCTGGGAATGCAATGCAGTGCAATTATGCAACTCAGACTCGGAGAGATAGATGAAAAAGAAAGGTATTTTTCTTATTTTATTAATTAATATTTATTTATTTTAATCGTGAGTGCAGGTGCGTGAAGAAAGGGATCATGGAGATGAGATGAATGTCTTCCAACAAATTGTGCTTTTCTGAGAGTGGAAATAAAAACATCATCTGGTTTTTGGAATTTCTTTCGTTGCTCTCATTTCGTTTTCAGAACAGATACAAAAGACCATGATTTTAGTTTTTGACCTCGCGACAAACAACAAAATGGAGTTTGATGAGTCATATCCAGTTTGCCAATTTGTTGTTCTTTTTCTAAACTTATCTTATCTTTTTTTCCCTTTATTTTGTTAAATGAAATTGTAAGTTGTAACAGATATTTCATGTTACACAGATGATTAAGTGAATGTCTTGACTCTTAGATGCGTTATTTAAAGAGATTCTGATCTTATTACATCTTTAAATTGAGGATAATATTATCTATAGACGGCGCATAATCAAACAGTACTTGGCTTAATGCATTGAAAAAAAAAAAAGCAATTAAGATTAACGACCATTTATTTGAAAATTTTAATCTTTTAAATTTAAAAAATTGCAAAAAAATTATTAGTGATGGTTAAATCGTAAGAAAATAAAAATTATAAAATATTGATGGTTCAATAACCTTGAAAATGCTCAAAATTTATCATTGATTTTCGACGATAAGCAAGTTTCTACGAAACTATCTAATTGCAATCTTTTAATCCTACTACTTAAGGATACGCATTTAATGTGATTGATCTCCATATTCATTTTTGTCTCAAACGTGTGTTAAGCCAAAAACCTTTTTTCAGTTTACGTGTTAAACCAACAATAGGTATAAACCATAAAATGATCCCAATTCCCTCTTTAAATTTCTGTATAATATTTTCAAAGAAAAAATTGTTGGCATAATGAGCAAGGTAGTGAAACATAAAAATGATGTTTAAACTTTAAAATAACTTTTTAGTCCTATAAAATATTTGAGTTTTGATTTTAGTCTAGTAAAATTTTTTTATTTCATTTTTATAAAATATTTAAGTTATTTTTTAGTCTCTTATGTTAATTTTATTGTTAATTGTGAATGTGTTAAACGCTCATAATAGTCACCAATACTTTAGAAATATCTTGACCCATTATATAAGAGTGTTAGCTTCCCTAAAATCATTCATAGAGTCAAACTTTATGTCCAACTTGAACTAGAATTCGTTGTACATTTCCTTTTCTATCAGAAAGCATGAGGTTGCAAGGTCGTGTGAGTGCTTTAACTAAACGTGAGATTAAAGAATTTGTGACTAGATTCATGCATTAAGTGATGGTGATTTAGGCACTTATGGTGATGGTGAGACTAATATTGAAATACCAGAGGATTTATTGATGAACTCTACAAGTAATACAATTGGAGATATAGTTTCATTTGCGTATCCTAACCTGCTTTCAAATTTCGGAAACATTGATTTTTTTCAAGATAAAGCAATTTTTGCTTCTACATTAGATGTTGTTCGTTCAATTAATGAATATATGATGATATTATTTCCCGGAGAAGAGAGGGTGTATTTGTTGAAATTCATGGTATAGAGAGTGAAGGAAATAGATTAGAGATGAAAAATGAAATTCTATATTGATAATGGAATGGAAAGATTGATTTTACAATAGGAACATGGACTTATATAGCCAATATTACCAACGAATTCCTATCTAACAATATTATCTCTAACAGCCCCCCGCAAGCTGGAAGTGCTAGCACTTCAAGCTTGGGATGAGCAAAACAATACAATCAAATTCAAATGAAAAATTACAATGAAAATGGTATAACAAATACCATGAAATGGGCTCTATAGGCCTCTAAAAATCAATGCCAAATTTTGGCAAAAGCTTAACCACATTGCAGAAGCTCAAATCTTCAATCTTCAATGCTTAACCACCATAAGGTAGAAGCTCAAATCTTTAATGCTTAACCACCATAATAAGGCAGAAGCTACAAGCTTAACAATCAAGAGCAGAAGCTAATCATAATGTTTAACCACTCAAGAAAGAAGCAAAACAAAATTCCAATGCTTAACCATCCACCACGAATAGAAGCAAATATCAATCTTTACTAAAGCTTACAATGAGAAATGTCGAAAACACATCGGCAAAAAGAAAGGCACACATGCCACTAATCATGAACAAAAATAGATCCACCTAAGAGGTTGGACAAGAACAGAACAATTAAAGAATCAAATCACCAAACACTTGGTGTACAGTATTCTGTAACTACCCAAAACAGAGAAACCAAGATCTTTCTAGTTTCCAATTCATCCGAATCGAAACTTCGAAATTTGAAATGAACCAATTAGGCATCATAGCATCCCTCCATTTCTGCCGCTGTACAAACATCTTAGATGCTTTATCCGGCTCCACAAATCGAGCAATCAAGAACCTCAAAAGTGTAAGGTCTCCAACAAACCAAAGCAAGTTACTCTGCAGCAAAAGATACACAAGCCAAGGACAAATCCATCCCAAATATAAAATGTAATTCTAGCAAATTTGACTGAACAACACCATATTGCAGACAATCAGAACAACCAAGAGGTCCCAACCACAAAAGAAATTCATGATTCACCAAGAACGAAAAAAAATGAACCCTGTTGAAGAATAAAGAGCGCGACGAGTTCGAAGACGCATCGGCGATTTAGGGAGCGAAAGCCTTTGATTGGATTTCATGGTTGAATTAGAGAAAGAGTACAATGGCTGAGAGAGGAAGCAAAGAAAGAACCAAACTAAGGCTGGATGGATTCAAAGTGTGTGGCATATCAGAGGCTTGAAGAACGATGACAACGACAGTGCCAAGCAACTGGATTACGATGATGGCATAGACTGATGAATCACCTCTGTTCGGGGCTCACTAGTTTCTTGAAGATTCTTGATTGAGACTGAGAAAGTGAGTGAAAGCGAAGCTGCAGATAAGAAATTCTTTTGATATTTTTCGGATTTCACAAAAAAAAGGGATGATGTAAAGGCGATAGCAATGAGGGCTTCTTGACTCCACCAGTTGTAAAAGCAAGAAAGTAGTATCCAGAAAGTAATTTTCTCTGGAAAAACAAAAGAAAGGTGGAAGGGTCTTTGTCAGCCAAGAAACCAAAAGAAAAGGTAATTTTCTCGGGAAAGAAGAAGGAAAGAAAGGAAAAGAAGAAAAAACGCAGCGGTAAAAGATTCATGATGGCTGCCATTGCTCTGATACCATGTTGAAATTCATGGTATAGAGAGTGGAGGAAATAGATTAGAGATGAAAAATGAAATTCTATATTTATAATGGAATGGAAAGATTGATTTTACAATAGGAACATGGGCTTATATAGCCAATATTACCAACGAATTCCTAACTAACAATATTATCTTTAACAGTATTTGAGTTCTGACTATATATGGAAGGTAGATGAAGAAGTTAGTATTCAAGCTGATTGGTTAACAACTGAGTTCTTAAATGGTATTAGGTGTTATGGACTTCCTAATCATAAATTGGAGTTAACAATAGGAGTGTCTATCATGTTAATGAGGAATCTTGATGTATCTGTTGGACTTTATAATGGAACCAGATTAATATTATATAAGTTAAGTTCAATGTTATTGGAGCAATTGCCATTAGTGGAACACATTTGGGAACAAAGGTTTTCATTCCTCGGATGAATTTAATTCCATATGATTATCTCACCCCATTAAAGTTTCAATGAAGACAGTTTCCATTATCTCTTTGCTTTGCTGTGACCATTAATAAAAGTCAAGGTCAGACAGTGTCATATGTTAGTGTGTATTTACCAAAACCTATTTTCTCGCATGGTCAATTATATGTTATTATATCCGGGGTCAAGTCTCGACAAGAATTTAGGATTCTTATATGTGATGACAATTTTAAGTGTTCTAATTTTACAAAAAATATAATGTATAAGGAGGCATTTTAAAAAATATAAATGACAATACTTGTAATAGTTTCCATTTCTAATTAAAAGTGTTTGCTATTTGATGTTCCAATTTTTTATTTTCTAATTTTTATATTATTTTTATCCAAACAATTATAAGTTTAAATATTAAAAATCACTAATCATTATCATTTTTTTCATTTCCCATATTTATAAAATTAAATATATTATATCATTTAATTTTGACAATCTATTTGAATAATAATATCGTGCATCGCATGGGTTGGACACTAATATATCACAAACAGTCTCTGAATGTATTTAAGGAGGCTAACATTGTTGTATAATGTCTCAAGATACTACACATATGATTACTGATTATGATGGGTGTTCGACAAATCCACAATTAATAGTAAGGACTAAAAAATAGCTTAAATATTTTATAAGGATAAAATAAAAAAGAAAAAATTTCTAGGAATGAAAATCAAAATTCGGATATTTTACAAGAATGAAAATATTATTTTAGCCAATAATGATTCAAGATTTGATAATCAATCATAATTAAAGAGACTTCTAGTGTGCACAAGTTTTGAATTTGTGCAATCATGCACGAGTTATTTTAACTCGATATAAATTGTTTTGTGATCTGTAGTCTGATGTGTTACTGATCGTTGTGTCCAATTAAAATCCTAATTTCGGATCCAGAAATTTGGGGAGTGAATAAATAGTAGTGTGTTATGATTTATATATTCAAATATCGATCCAAACCGAATCACAAACACTCTTAACTTGAACTAAATCTCATTTCTTTCAAATTATAATTCAATATGTTATGTTGCTAACTAACTTTATTTAAATGGAAACAATGAACATGCCCCTTAAAATCCATTATCACACAAAATTCCAATTAGTCGTAGAATTATAGCCTTTTACAAAAGGATGTTTCTCCATCAGTACCAAAATGGTTTTAATAATTTCCATTCAATACCAAATTTCACAGACAAAAATTGCCAAAGGGAAAAAAGAATAGGACAAAATTTGACAGCTGAAAAAGTAAACAAGCTTGAATATAAAACCATTTTACACCTCAATATTAAAAGGACAACACACTTAGTAGAAATTATAAGTGTTGGAATCATGCTCAAAATTAGTATTTGGCCAAAACAACAACAATGAAGGTGGAAAGGAGGCCAATTTTTTTTCATCTTTGTGATTGAAAGACAAAAATGCAAGACTCCAAGAGTTTCTAAAAACTTGTTTTTACAGTGTCCCCAATACCAAACCCATTTTCCCTTTATGTTTTTGTGTTATTATAGCCAACCCTCCATGGTGCTTGTACACATCTTTCACCATAGCTTCATCAACTAAATATGAGTCCACAAGTGATGTAGTACTAGTGTATAAATGGCCGTCATTGTAGCTTATAAACACGAACATGATGGAAATTATGATCTTTACTCTGAAACAATTTCATCATACATTATTCATTGTCATTATCATCATTTTGGACTCAATAGTGAAATAGCATCAAATTTGATGCATTTAGTACATACTAGGGAAGTAAGACCTCCCTCCTCCACGTGTCAGATTCTTAAAAATCCCATTTCCCGCCCAAAATTCTACCTCTCCTTGTCTTTCTTCTCTCTCTGCAATTCCCCTATCTCTCTCTTCTTTTTTCTATCTCTATCTGAAAAAATCGTTGGTAAAAGTAAGGCCTATGGGAGACATTTGTTTATAACCATTGTGTAATAACTATTGTGTTTCTCACATATTTGTCTAAATCTTCAAGAAATCTCACTTTTAAACGAAATGATTATATTATCTCTACCCTATCTCTCTCTTCAATCTCCCTCCCATTTTTCCGAAATCGCAAATCACAAAATAGAGGTGTCAAGGAAAGCTTCACGGAAGGGACCTCATGTGCTTCACTTTCGATAAGCTTTTCTACTCAAGACTCCTATTTTCTTCTCCCTTTTTATAAAGCCTCAACCAAGCACATCATTTCTTACTTATTTTCTATTTCAATTTTGTTCTTTTGTTTGATTTCAAGGTATTGTATAATGGAGTCAATCTTCTCTTCTTCTTTATAACCCACCTTTGAAGCATAAATTTTGAAATTTGTTCTATGTTTTTTGTTTCATTGTTTCTTTATTTTTTACACTGTTTTCTATTGTTCTTTTTTGTTTATATTTTGTTTATTTTGATTATCTATTTCTATAATTTTATTACATTTTTGTCTTTTTTATATTTGTTGTATTTAGATTTTTTGATAGTTCTACTTTTTGTACATTTTCCCGTTAGTTTTAGTTTTGTGGAATAAGCAATTTTTTTGGAATGAACCTTTTTTTTCTAAGACCATTCACATCACATAGCAACAATTAGCCTCTCTTTGCTTCTTTGACATTTATTTTCTGTCTTTTTATCTCTAGAAGTTTTCTATTTCTCTTTTTAAGAATGTTAATATTGGTACATTTTCAGTTAATCATTTTTTTACCTCTATTAGTTCTACTTGGTTTTTTCATAATACATAGATATAGGTAGTTGTATGGCGCTCTGAGTTATGCAAACCCTTTATAAATCTTTTAATGATATTATTTTAAAATTTTAAAATCCCTCTTTCTTCTTTACCTCTTTGGAAAGAAAGAATGCATTATTTTAAGTTTTGACCAATTCAAATTCATAGCTGCTGGGTAAAGAATATAATATAGATACTTTATAGGTTCATATCACACTCAAGACACACTAAGTTTAGGGGAACTGGAAAATAATGCATACATATCTATTACTAGGAGTATTCAATGGATCTCACATGTCTTCATCACCAGCAAGTGGGCTGGTTGTAGGTCGTTCTTTCTTCTTTCATAACCTTTCTAATATGATCATCTTTCCATACTACATAATTTGTTTTTGCTCCATCTGCAAAAAAAACTCAAAAGAGTGAGCATGAGGGATTTTTTCCTGCACCATTTAATGGATCTCACTATGATTACCCTCTATCTAGAGTTAGCCTCTTCTTAGGATAGGGATTATGGAGGATATTTTTAAATATAAGTTTTAGCAGGATATGGAAGAAGTTATGAAAGATATTTGTAAGTATTGATATTTTAAGTTCTTATGAAAGGTAATTTTATGTACTGGCAAAGTGTTGCGTGTGTGTGTTAGTGATTTTGTGGGGGAGATTATGAAAGATATTTTTAAGTTTTTATGGATGATATACATCCCAAATTTTGGACCATGGAAAGGCAAAGGGAGCCTTGGGTGGTGAATTCCACCCAAGAGAAGGAAGTTAGGCACTAAAGGGGAACCTAAGAGTCTGAGGGTAGATTAAAAGAAAATATGGGGAATTCACGGGGAATTTATGAGTATTAGGGGAAATTTAGATGAAAAACCAGGTGTTAGACCCAACACAACCGTAGATGAAACCTAAGAAAGATCACACTCTGAGGTTTAGAGACAAATAAGGTATGAATGCTAGAAGGAAAGTATAGCCTTTGGAACAAGGGGATCAAATTAGGATGGATGGGATTAAGTTTAGAAAGTTGATTGGATTGAAAGGAAAAGGTTAGGATTAGAGAAATTGGGTTGGTAGGGTGATGGGTTTCCTGGCAAGTTTACCAGTAGTCCAGTAGTTTTAGAGTAAGTAGAGTATCGTATCCACAGGGAGCGGTTTTAACTTGTAAAGTTAAAGTAATTGTATTTTCAATAAAACGTTTCCGTAAAGAGAGTTGGTGAATTTTGAAATAAAATGAACAAAGATAACACGAGAGAATGAGTATTTAGGACTAGGATTGATTTCGTTCATCTCCCCCCTTGTGTATTCAAACTCCTTTTCCCTTATTTATGATCGTACTTGTAATTACCTTAGCATTGTTTAATTACGATAATTATAAGGCATGCCTGGTAATTATCGTACCCGCAAATTCCCCTATAACATCATAATTAAACGCCAAAAGCTATTCTCTACAGGCATTCAAAGTGGCATTTGGCGACCCCGAACATTCCCCGTATTTTGCAATCAGCGCTATCGAATTAGCCATACTTTCACATAAGGCACCTACGGAGGGGTGTGTCACTCACTGAACCTCCGATCGTTAGAATACAATCCTTATGCTACGATATGACTAACTCGAGTACCTTTAGCAATCCGAGAATAAGCTTCATGAACAGCTCCATGCTCACCTACCTCTGATACTAGCCGGAGTTCCACTTTTTGTATCCAGAGCACTAGCCTACCATCCCGG
The DNA here is from genome assembly GCA_026901365.1 of Sesbania bispinosa. NCBI lineage: Eukaryota > Viridiplantae > Streptophyta > Magnoliopsida > Fabales > Fabaceae > Sesbania > Sesbania bispinosa. Next base: position 922,442 of record QLOH01000426.1, read on the forward strand.
CGCACGCGCGGAGTTGATGCATTACACACAGCATAAAGATACCGATAAATTACAAGCATAGAATCATAAATAAAATAGAAAAGAGAATTCTTATACACAAGGGGATTGAATCTACTACATCAAATCCTACTGGAGAGCTTAGCTACTCATGGTAGCCATTACAAACTACTGAGAAATCTGTCACCTTTCCCAATCCTATACTACTCTCCCGCTGTATCAGTGTCTTTGTGACCTTTGCCAAGGGCTCTATTTATAGACTTGGAAAACCTTCAAGGGATCAGGTTGTGATGTCACTGGTGAGTGTTTAATCCAATCAGAGGCGACCTTTTCATTAACTGACGTCGTTTGAGTGAAGCTTGACCAATCAGGAGCTTCCCCATCATTAATTGACGTCAGTGCGCGCGTTTTCAATAATCAGGAGTCGCGCGCTTCATGTGCGCTTAGCGCACATGAAGCCTGGCCATTCTGCTCATGCGCTCCACGTGCGCTAAACGCATGTGGAGCGTGTGACACGCTGCAGCTTTCCTTGATTTGTGGATCTAACCTCTTGATTCCTTTCTGATCTTATCTGGTTTTCTTTTATCCCTTTATCCAAATTATTATTGTATTTATCTGCCTTGGATTTAAATTGAAAATATTCTTTGCAGGATTTTTTTATTTTCTTTTATTTAATTAATTTCTGAATCTGCAATATCCTCCATTCTGATGCTTTTTCCACTCTTGTTCCAAATCTGCTATAATTCTGCATAAAATAGCAAATTTCTATTTAAAATAGCATCATATTCAAATTTGTATAAAATAAATACAATTATTATAAATATTAACAAAAAGGGATATTTTGGGGCATAAATTACTATTTAATCCTTGATAAGTGTAATAAAAACTATATGAAATTAACGCTAATTTTACACTTATCAAATACCCCCCCAACTTAATTCTTGCTTGTCCTCAAGCAAGACACACTTTGCAGTCAAAATTTTCAAAATATCCTTGATAATGATTCTCAAATAATTACAAGAAAAACTTTTTTATTATCTCTTTATTAGGCAGAAGTCACTTTCCAGATTAAGAAAAATTGAGATAAGGAGATATTACCATGTTTCAACCCAAAATGAGAACACATCAGCAATTTGAATTTTCTAAAGAGTAGCATTAAAGCAATAAACACAATACCAAGGAATTTCACTCATGCTCACGGATATTGTTCCCCTCAATGTTTTTACTACTGATGAACAACTAAGATTGATAGTCGTTTCTAGTTCCTAGCCTGTTTATGGTCAATATGGATCAAAAGGTCTTTTCAAGGTTGTAATGAGGGTTGGGTTATCAAGAAATTATGGTTTTTCTTGCGTAAACAATAAACATTTAGAATAGAGAGCAACTTTGGATGTTGCTTTCAATTTTCTCTCCTTCCGCCATTTTTCTTGATTTATTTCTCTTCTTTGCAGGCCTCTTCCTTGTTTGAAGATGCACTCCCCCCAACTTATTCAATTTATTCACTTTTTATTTTTGATTTTTAGGGGGAGTGCTCTTCTTTTTCTTTTTGTTTTTCTATACCTGCTCCTGGAATTTCAACCTTTTCTTCCCATTATTTTTCTACTTGCCACCTTGCTCTCTATCCCAAATGTGTGAGGGACAGGATATGTATTTCTTTGGCTTGGGTGAACAAGAATAAATAATTTAGGCTCAAAATGGGTATTCAAAAATTGGAAAAATTATATCAAGGTTGGCTTTTTGGCTCTGGGCAGATATATTAAAAACAAATTTTTGCCTTTGTCATTTTCATATTTTTCCAAAAATAGCAAAAGAACTAAACTCAACCAATAAAAATTGACAGACAGCGGTGATGAACTCGGAAAAACTCTCAATTTACTGTTTGGGCTCTCAACTCACCGGTTACTTGGCTAAATCCTTGAAAAAATGTTTATTGGTTTTTAATAACTACCCTGATTGATTCTCATGTGAAGTATCCTAATCCTAATTGATTATGGGATTAATCACATGACCTTTTTCTTTCCTAATCTAGTTAGTTTAAACTGCCTAATATTCAGAAATTTTTCAAAATTTTTCCTTGTATTTTCTAAAACCTAAAAAATGCGGGAATGTACTGCTTGCATAAGATATGTCAAGTGAATATATACAGTACATGCCAAAGATAAAATAAAAGAAAGAAAAAGAAAAGAAAAGCACCGAAAATAACAAAAAATCACTAGTCCTGGTCCTGGTCCTGGTGGTCCTGCCTCCATATGATCATCAGCAAGATGCTGCTCCACCCCCCTCTGGCGGAAATAGGCCTGTCCCCAGGCCCACTGAATATACTCCCTGACTGCTCATGGTAACATGCCTGGGTATGGGTCAGGTCTAATGGAGTACAAATACTCCTGCAG